>JAVLSZ010000032.1:92109182-92321682 GCA_032313775.1 Urocyon cinereoargenteus
TGAGCTTCGCGGCTGAGACGCGTGCTGCCGGCCCTCTGGCCGCGCTCCCCTGGTCGTTAGGGCTTTTCTCAATCCTAACGTTTCCGTGTGAGTTTTACAGTAAGATTGTCGTTTTCTGCAGAAGGTGTTGCCCGGATCCGGATTGGGACGGTGCGGCCCCGGGGAGCGCCCCACGTTAGCAGGTCCGGGGTGGGCGCCCGGGGCCTCAGCACTCGCCCTCTCCCCTCAGGGTGTCTGTGCCGCTGCTGAAGATGCTGGACCAGATGCTGGCCAATGGGTGCTTCGACCTCTTCACCGCGGAGCAGGAGTAAGTGCCCCGCTTGCCGCCCCTCGTGCCGACCGAGCCAGGGGAGGCCGAGCCGCGACTCCAGGAGGTGGTTTCTGGCACGTTCAGGGCGGCCTGTGCCATCCGGACGCTTCGGCTGCCCCAGTGAGGCTGGGCTGTGCCTCTGGCCAGGCTCCTGTGGCACCTGCTGCCCAGGTGGGAAAAGACCCAAGCAGCTGAGGTGCCCCCCCGGCCCCCGAGCCCCCGACCCCACCTGGGCCGGGGCCTGGCAGTCAGGGCCGTCGTGGGCAGCGTGGAGCATCTTGACTGTCACGATGGCGGGGCTGGTGCTTGCATGCGGGGCTGGGCGTGGGCCCCACCACCCGAGAGCGGGGGCAGCTCCCTCACTGAGCTCCGGCCTGCCTTTTTAGGAGCCTCACGTCCTTCCCCGCGTCCCAGGCTTGAGGGCTCTGCCTCTGGCGCCTTGTGTCCCGCGCGTGGGCACATCTCAGGGCCTGGGAAGGAGCTGCGCCGGGTGGGCCCCCAGAGGTGTGTGCTCGCACCTGGAGTCCTCCTTGTGGGCGGGGGTCTTTCTGCCACTTCTGGGGGTGCTCACCCCTGCCCACCCGAGTCTCCTCCGTGGCCTCCTGTCCTGTGGGTTTTGTTTGGTGTCGGGTGTCGGGTGGAGGGGAGTCCAGGGCCTGTTCCCCCGCCTCTGCTGCGTCGCTGACCCTCCAGCGTCAGGGCGCCGTCCGCAGTCCCCGGGCACAGCGGATTGTGTCGCCCGGCTCGCCGACCTACTGTTTGGAGGCCTAAACGTATTTTCCTCCTTTGAAAATTTCAAAATAAAACGGTGGGACAGAGTGTCCTGCTGTAAACGGCTCTTTTTATTTCTCTTTAATTTTGCCGGTTTCTGTTGATGAACCGTGAGGTCTTCTGCTTTGGCGCACGCACGTTCGGGGCAGAGTCTGTTTACTGCACGACGCGCTTTATTACCGTTTGTTCCCTGTGGGTCAGGCTGCAGCCCCTTCGTGTGACCCGGACTCTGCCCCGGGGCCGCGCGTGCTGCTGGCCTGGTGTGTCGCTCACGGGGCTGCGGCCCCCGACGGCCTCCGACCGCTCACAGCCTCGTTCATCTCATTTGCAAGCAACCTGCTCGGCCTCCCGCCTGCGTGTCTCTGTCCGTCGGTCCGGCTGCCGTGTCCCCTCCGTCCTGTTCTCTCTGATGAATTCAGGGACGTCTGTTATTCCAGCGGGACGTCCCACTCTCCTGCTCTTTCACTGGCCGCCCAGAGGCCAATTTCCTGCACTTTTCCTCTTCCCGGAAAACCAGGGATGTTTACATGTTCCATGTCTTCCCTCGGGTGACGTGAGCTCGCTGCGTCGTTACACGCACGCGTTCACTTACTGCTGTTTTGTGCAGTTAATGCTGAGCTTGTCCACGCTTGCGTCTGCCTCCTACCCACCTGTGTCCTGTGTTTCTGCCTCAAGAACCCCCGTCTGCAGCTCCTCTCGTGATGCCCCCTGGCAGTGAACGTTTTCTGGTTTTATTTGCAAGTTACTTTCGAGGATATGGGGTTCTAGGCAGACGTTTTACTTCGGGACCTAAACATCTTCCGACTTGTGTTCCTGTTGAGACGTGGCCTGTGAATCTGGAGTCCGAGGCGGTCGGGTTTTCACCGCCTCCTTTGAGGATCGTCTCCGAGGAGTCTCAACATTTCTACCCGTCGAGTGGGTCCAGTGGGTCACATACTCGTCTCTGTCCTACCAGGAATTTGTTAAACTTGAAGCTGTGGCTTTGTTTTCATTCGTTCTGAAAAATTCTTGGCCGCCCTCCCCGAAGGCCGGCCGCGTCCCACGTTTCTCCGTGCCTCAGTGGTTCTGACTTGCCCTCCACTTGCCGGCTTCCTCCTAGCGTGTTTCTGCCACATTCACGGCTGGGGTTCTTACTTTTGGTTTTCATATTTTTCAGATGCGGCTTTCTGTTTGGTTTGTCGTGCAGCTGCCAGCCCCTTCCCTCCTGGGTACGGTGCTGCGGTCTTCCTGCACACTTCTGGTCTCCTCGTGGGGTGTCTGGTTTCTAAGCCCACGGGTGGGCCTTCTCGTTTGCTTATTCATTGTCTGGACGCTGCATTTGAGACGTTGCGTGTGCAAGTGACTGCGCCGGCAGATGAGCTTGGCTGCAGCGCTCCGCGGGCGGGTGGTAGTGATCCGGAGCCGCCCTGACCCACATCCGCCCCGGGGGCTCTGGCCTGCCCACAGCAGGTGCACCCTCCACCTGGGGGAGCCTTCAGGGCTTGTCAGGCGCAAGCCCTCGTCGGGACCAAGCTTCGGGTCTTGTAGCGGCTGGATTCTGGGGACAACACGCTCAGGTCCTCTGGTGGTCGGTCCGCCCGGGTGCTGAGGCAGTGCACGCCTGGTGCCGGACTCCCCCTGGGAGTGGAGGCAGTGGGCATCCCACGTGCCGCATGCAGAAGGGCCTTGGGGTCCAGGTGAGGGGGTGCCGCTGCCCGAGAGGTGGCAGCAGAGAAATGGGGCGTGTGGCTCCCAGTGCAAGTAGCCGTCAGCCGCTGTGTCCCAGACGGCGGCGGGAGGGTGGGGTTGTCCCCGGGCCGGGAGGGCGGCCGGGAGGGAGGGGCGGACGCGGGCCGCTCAGGCTCCGTGAGGAATGGCACGGAGCGGCTTGCGCAGCAGGTCCTGGAGGCAGGAGGTCAGGGTGCCAGCGACCCAGGCCTGGTTTGCTGAGGGACCTTCCACTGTTCGCACAGCAGAGGGCGGCCACCTCATGCGTCTGTTGCCCTGAAGGCACTCGGGGCATCGTGGGGACTCAGTCTCACGGCCTTCGTGCTTCTGAGGTCCCACCTGGTAATACCTTCACGTGGGGTATTCAGTGGGCTTTGTGTGGAGTGGGGGGCACAGGGGTTCAGCCTGGAGCACAAACGCTTGGCCTGAGATGCTCATTAGATCCCAGAGGAGATGGACCTAGAGGCTGGAACCCCAGGGAAGCCCCAGAGGGTGGTGTGTGAACCCTGGAGGCCAGCATGGGAGTGGCCGTGGACAAGAAGGGGCCCCTGGTGGAGCTGTGGGGTGTCCCTCCATTAGGACAGGGAGCAGAGGGGACACAGGGCCTGGGTGGTGTGAGCCACGGGGTCATGTGGGTGGAGGACACGGTGGTCACTTGGTCCCGAACAGGCAGGGAGCTGTGGGGAGAAGCCTGCGGGGGGAGGGGGCTGGACCCCTTGGGCGACGGGGACCTGGACGGGGTGGGTGGGTGGGGCTGCCACTCTCCCTGAGGACAAGGAAGAGGTCACGGGCGGCGGGGCCCCAGGGGCGACAGTGGCGTGCAGGAGCCCGTGTCGTGGGGACCCTTGCCGGTTGGCCCCCTGCTGTCCCTGGTGGCGCGGCGTGGAGGGGGACGTGCGTCCACGTGTGTCCAGGGGCCGTGCCTGATTCCAAGCCGGTCGTCCTTCCTTGGATCCGGGTGGAGCCTGCCCTCGCTGTGCCCGCCGCGGGCGGGGGTCGGGGCGCGCCCGGCTCTGGTCCTCAGGGCCCTCCCGCCGGCTGGGGAAGGTGTGCAGGTCCGTGGGCGCTCGAGCTCGCCGCCGGCACCGTGTGCTTCCCTTGCAGCCACCCCTTCAGCGTGAAGCTGCTGGCGCTCTGTAAGGAGGAGACCAGGAAGTCCAAGGACGTGCAGAAGCTGCGGTCGGGCGTCGCCGTGTAAGTTCAGGCGGGACACACCGGGGCTCGCTGGTCGGCAGCCGGGCCTGGCAGGGGGACCTGAGCTGCGACCCGGGCCGCGGCGTCGGGCAGCCGGGGTGGGTGCTGACGGCCAGCCGCTCCCCGCCTGTCGCCCGCAGGTTCTGTGGGATGGTGCAGTTCCCGGGGGACGTGAGGAGGAAGGTCCTCCTGCAGTTGTGCCTCCTGCTGTGCCACCCGTTCCCCGTGGTGAGTGTGTGGCCGCCCTGGGTGGGGGGTGGGGTGGGCACGCCGGGCTGTGCAGGTGCCTGAGCCGCCCAGAGGCCGGTTCTGCTGGCTGAGGGCGTCCTCCAGCTCGTGCCGCCGAGCTTCACCCGGGGCGGGCGTCCTCCGGCTCCGGCTGCCCCGCCTGCCGGCCGCACCCTGCGCTGGGGCCCGGAGCTCGGCGGGCAGCTGTGCGGGCAGCGCGGGGTGGCCTGGCTTCTCCCCGTGAGGCGGCCGTGGGGCACCCGGCCAGGTGGGGTCGGACCCCAGGCCCGCTCCCCGAGCAGCTTGCGTGGCGGGTGTGAGCAGCGCCAGGCCCCGCCACTGACCCGCCCTGCCCTGCCCAGATCCGGAAGAGCACGGCGAGCCAGGTGTACGAAATGCTGCTCACCTACGGGGACGTCCTGGCTGACGGTGTCCTGGAGGAGGTCATGGCTGTGCTGGGCGCCACGGCCTGGTGAGTGCGAGGGCCCTTCCCGCCTTCCCCGGGATTGCAGAACCCAGCCCCACCCCCGGCCCCGCCCCCCACCCCTGCCCCTGGCCCCACCCCTGCCCGAGCCCCCACCCGTCCCCCTGCCCCCGCCCCTGCCCGAGGACCTGCAGCGCCGGCCCACAGGTGCCCACAGGTGCCCGCTCCTACCCGAGGGCTGGGCGGGCGCCGCCGTCTGGCTGGGGAGACGTGCAGGGGCGGTGTCCTGGCCACTATGGGTTCACTTCGATGGACTCTGCGCTGGGGGCTCTGGGAGCTGCGGGGTCGTGGGGTCGCGGCCTGGGAGGTGGTTGAGCCTCCGCGGGGACGCACCTGGCGCCGTGGCCTCCAAGGGCGGAGGGTGTGCAGCGCTGGACCCCCCGCAGGTACCAGGCACCGGGCTCTGGGAGGCGGCCCGCGGGCCTCGGCTCGGCCGTGGTGGAAAGGCCCACGTGGCCGCGTCCACACATCAAAGTGGACGAGGTGACCCCGACTTGGAGACCTGGCTCCCTCCCGTCTTGGGGGTCCCTCAAGGCCAGGACCGCCCCGTCCCCAGGGCCCAGACAGCGCGGCCCCGAGCTCCGTGTCACAGACACGGGCACCCGGTGCTGCGGCCCTGCTCCTCCCCCACCTCATTCTTCTGTTGAAAAAAAGTTCCAGAGAATTTTAAGATGCTGGTATTTTTTTTATTCTGAAATGAAATTTAATCTTTATTTTTAGTGAAAATGATAAACAGCTTTCCAAGTACAGTAGAACTTTAAAACCCGCCTGGCTCCCCTCCCTGGGCCGCCCGCCTCCAGTTTCCCGAGGAGGAGCAGGGCCGGCAGCACCCACCGCGGGGGCTCGCCCCGTGCTCTCCCCCTGGACTCCTAAGCCGGGCTCCTGGGGTCTGCACCCCCAAGCTTGGGGGAGCTTGGGGGAGGCTGGACGCGCACGCGGAGTGCCCCGCGGCTGAAGCTGCTCCTGCCCTCCCCCAGGGACGCGGAGCTCCCAGTCGTGAGAGCCCAGCGGAACCGCCTGTGTGACCTCCTCGGCGTGCCCCGACCGCAGCTGGTCCCTAAGGTAACCGCAGGCCTCAGCCATGCCAGGACCCGGGGCCCCCCTCGCCCGGCTCCCACGGGTGCTCATCCTGAGCTGGCGTCTGGGGCGCTGTGGTCCTCGCGGCCCCTCGCAGGCTGCTTGGGCTCCTGCGTCCCTCGTGCAGCAGGCAGCACCCGGTGTCCGTGGGCACGACAGCCAGGACAGGCCCTCTGCCTGGGGGGTGGCCGTCCCGCGCTGCCGGCCCTCAGTGGAGCTGGCGGCAGCTGAGCTTGCTCCTCCCACCTGACCTGGTTTCCACAGTCACCGTCTCCCTGGACAGTCGCCCCAGGGCCCCAGGTGCCCGGTGAGGTCACCCTTCCATGGCGTTGCTGCGTGCGCTGCAACTGCAGCTGAGGCCGCGGTGGTTTCCCTGCCTCTGCTCCGGGGTGGCGGCCACGTCCACCCTTCTCTCGGGCCCACGGGTGACACGGGGGTTGGCAGGCCAAGGGCAGCGATGGCTCCAGGTGAGCGTGCTGCTAACCTGTCGTCAGCCCCGCACGGGGGGATGAAGGTGGGGAGCCGAGGATGGGGGACTGGGGCAGCCACGGGGTCCTGGGCACCCGTGGCCTGACCCTGTGCTGTGTCCCCCGCAGCCTGGCACCGGCTGAGCCCCTGCTGCCCAGGGGGCGGAGGAGACCGACGCCGGTCAGCACACCTGGAGGCGGCCCCGGGCCTGGAGGTGGCCCCACCTGAGCAGCAGCTCTTCCTCACACGTGTCTGGGGTGTTGGTGCTTTGTCTTCACGTCCGTGGGAACCCCGTCCATAAAACCACGTCCCGAGCAGTTCTGTGTCTCCGTGTCTGACGCTGGTGTGTGCGACCGCGGGGGCGGGGGGGGCTGCTGGGGCCTGGCCGCCCTGGCGGGAGCACTGACCCCCCGTGGGGTCGCCTGCTGCCCGGCTCCCCGGACTGAGGGCACCGTGGATTAACGACTTTCATTCCATTCAAGCATTCAAACGTGCTTCCCTCCCAAAAAGGAGTAGGGAGCTCTCGTTTTAGATGGAGGCCAGCCGGAGAGCCTCGGGTGGCGGGGGTCCCATGGACGGCGGGTGGGAGAGTGGGGAGACGGCGCCCGCGGGGCAGCACCTGGGCCTCGGCTGCAGGAAACCAAGCGCTTGTGCAGCGAGCGCACCCGGGAACCGCGGGCGGCCGAGACCCACAGGGTCCAACACCCCCAGGGGGGCCGCAGCCCGTGGGCACACGTGTCCCTCAGCAGCGTGGGCGGACGGTTCCTGGTGCGACAGGCACGACCTGCTGGGGACACGGGAGTGGTCGCCACTGTGCGGTCACACTGGTGCACGGGGACCACGTCCCAGTGAGACATGGACCCGCCCCCGGGGGAAGGGCCGGCCCCACGAGGAGGCGGGGCTGCACGGGCCCTCAGGCCACAGGACCCCCGTGTACCTGGGAGGCCCCCCGCCCCCCTACCTGGGCGACCCACGCACCTGGGAGCTGCTGCCTGCAGCCGTCAGCTGAAGTGAAGGAAGTCCCGGCCCTCCTGCAGGTGTAGCGACCGCAGGTTGGCCTCGAACTCGCCCCCGGTGAGGTCCTGTGGGAGGAACAGCACGTCCGCTGGGTGTGGCGGGACCTCCCTGCTGAGGGGAGGGGCTGGGACGGGCAGGGGACGCGGCCAGAGGCCGTCCACGGTGAGGGGGGCCTCTGAGGCAGACACTCCCCACCCCCCCGAACCAGGTCCGTCCCTGCAGAAGGCAGCTGACCCTCCCCTCCCTCAGGAGCTAAGGGGAGGAAGCGTCCCCACTGGTGGCTCTGCGTCCCCACTTTGTCCAGGGCACACCGGCCTCCTGCCCGTGCCTCATCCTAGGGCCCCCGTGACACCCTGTCCCCTCTGCAGGGGCCTGACCCCGACTCAGGGATGTCCACGGACCCCGCCCTCCTCTTCCTTGGCCCATCTGTGCTCCGAGGACATGCCGCACGGGGATGGGGACACAGGGATGAGAACATGCCGCATGGGAACGGTGACAGTTGGGGACAAGGACACAGGAGCACAAATGGAGATGGGGACACGTGGACATGGGGACAAAGACATGCCACACGGGGAAGGGGACACGTCATGGAAATGACATGGGGACAGATGAGGACAGAGATGAGAGGGACATGGGACATGGAGATGGGAACACGGACACAGGTGGGGACACCACATGGGAACAGGATACAGAGATGGGGACATGGACCCAGGGCGGCCACACGGGACATGGGGACACAGGCCGGGGGCACGCCGCTGGCTTCTTGCTCAATTAAAAGACGACGGCAGGGTCCCGTGGCCCAGGGCGCGTGTGGAATACGCTGCGAGGCGTGTTGTGTAAAAGCCGCAGAACACGGGGAGGGTACGTGTGACGCCGCCGTTGGCCCCAAACCCGCGCACGCCTGGGTTCACTGCAGCAGAATATGCCAGAACCAGGTGCAGGGCGCCTCTGCGGGGACACGGGGGCGGGGACGCAGGCCTGGGCTGCGTGGGGGCCTGGGGGAGGGGCTCCCCGGGTGGAGTGCGTCGCCCCAACCGCTGCGGGTCGCTGGTGCAGGGGTGAGGCTCCTCCTAGAGCTGCGGCGCCTTCCCGGGCCCGGCCCTGCTCACCCCGGCTTCAGGCCACTCCTTCCAGAAACCCTGGAGGCCGCGGACGCACGCGGGGGGGCGGGGGGAGCCGGCAGACCGGCCACACGATGTCACGGAGGCCTGTGTCTCGCCAGCAGACCCTGCACCCATGGGGACACGCGGCCGGCAGCGACCCGCAGGGCACGGGCCCTCGTTCCCGCAGCGCGGCCTCCGGGCAGCGCCCAAGCCAGACACTGAGGGCGCGCGGTGGCTCAGGCGGTGGTGACCCGGGGTCGGGGAGTTGGGCTCCCTGCTCGGGGGGGGGGGTCCTGCGGAGACACCCCCCCCCGGCCGCCATCTCCCTCCAAGTAGATTTAAAAATCTAAAAGAACGGTGTCGTGCGCGGGGGTGTGCGGCGCGTATCACGAGGCTGCGCTGACACGGGGTCAGCCCCCGTAGAACCGAACCTCAGGGCAAGTCGGGGCGGGGGGCATCTGGGGGGTCATGGGGGAGGCAGCTGGGGGGGCAGCCTCCTCCCCCCGCCCTCGGGCCCCAGCGGCAGCACCAGAACCCAGCTGAGCCGGGCGCACGGTGATCGTGGCACTTGTGTGCGTCCAAGCGCAGCAGAGGGGAGCCGCGGGTGGACACGTGTGCACACCCACCCGATGGGGCCGCGTCCAGGACTCGCACAGGACAGACACGTGCGGCCACGTCTGCACACGGAGACCCGGTGCCACCGGAGGTCGGGCACACGCAGAGCCTGGCCGCGAGGGCACCGCGCGCCCCAATACCCCGGGCGCCCCGCGAGGCCACGGCCCCTCCCCTCCAGCCCATCCCGCAGGAGGCCGCACCACGGGCGGGGCCCGGGCAGTGACGGTGACCCCGGGCGCGCAGGCACGTACCAGCTTCACGCAGATGACGAAGGGCGGCCGGGCGGCTCGGAAGTGCAGGATCGGGACCCGCGGCTTGGGCGCCTCCTGAGGGGAGAGGGCGCTGGGTGTGGACCTGCGCCGACGGCCCCCAGCTCCCAGAGGCCCGGGGTCACCCCTGCCGGGCAGGGTCCACCCTGGGGGGGGCTCTGGGCGACCCTGTGGGGCCGAGGCCACCGGGCGGGCGCACACCTCGCAGTCCTCGTAGCAGTAGAAGCCCTTCCTGATCTTGTTCTCGTCCACGTCACAGAAGGCCACCACCTGGGGGAGGAGCAGAGGACGGGAGCTGGGGGGGAGGGGGGCAGGGGAGAGGGCAGGGGGGACGGGGTGGGGGGGCAGGGGAGAGGGCAGGGGGGACGGGGTGGGGGGGCAGGGGAGAGGGCAGGGGGACGGGGTGGGGGGGCAGGGGAGAGGGCAGGGGGGACGGGGGGGCAGGGGAGAGGGCAGGGGAGAGGGCAGGGGGGACGGGGTGGGGGGGCAGGGGAGAGGGCAGGGGGGACTGGGTGGGGGGCAGGGGAGAGGGCAGGGGGGACGGGGGGGGCAAGGGAGAGGGCAGAGGGGACTGGGTGGGGGGCAGGGGAGAGGGCAGGGGGGACGGGGGGGGCAGGGGAGAGGGCAGGGGGGACTGGGTAGGGGGCAGGGGAGAGGGCAGGGGGGACTGGGTGGGGGGGCAGGGGAGAGGGCAGGGGGGACGGGGGGGGGGGGGACCCACCTTGCGCCGCGCCCCCGCCGAGAGGCTGCGGTAGAGCCGGCGCCCCTGGCGGCCCGCGTTCCAGATGGTGAAGGCGGCCCAGTGCGGCAGGACGCGCTCCTCCAGGAACCGGACTCGGTGTGTCCAGATGGTCGTCCTGGGGGAGCAGCGGGGGTGGGGGCCTCCGGCGGCTGCACACGGGGCCCCCCCAGCCCCAGGCACCGCGGGGCACGACCCGGCCGGGTCACACGGCCTCACCCGCCCCGGGGACGTTCCCACGCCCGACGCAGACCCGGGGACCTGGGGGGACGCAGCTGCTGGTGTCGGGGGCTCACTGAGCTGCCTCGGGGCCCCGCTCCTGCCGCCGGGTGGGCCCTTCTTGGGGTGTCGGGGAGCCTCCGGGGCTCGGGCCTGGCAGGGCACCCAGGCTCCGTGGACGCGGGGCGCAGGTGGTCTGAGCACGTCGGGGCTGCCGAGGAGCACTGCCCGGGGGGGGGCCCTGCGCTTCCAGTCCTCACGGCCAGGCCCACGCAGCCGGGCAATGTCCACGACGGGGGACAAGGCAGGGCATGCGGGAGGGTGCGCGGGAGGGCACGGGGCACTGGAGGGCACGCAAAGGGCGCAAGGGCCTTGAGTGTGCGCGGGGCCGTGGCTGGCGGGGCACAGGTGCTCCCGCCGCGGCCTCCTGTCCCCCCGCAGCCCCGCCAGCGCGTCCGTCCTCCAGCAGCCGGGGCTCCTCGCGGTGAGACGCAGACCCAAGGGCGCAGCCGCCGCCAGCTGCGTGGACAGCCCGACCCCAGGAGCCCAGGGTGCCGCCGGGCCCACGCCGGCTGCGCCCGAGTCGCTGACGTGGCCTCGGCTCTGGACACCCCTACAGTTTAGAAGCGGCCCCAGGGCGCTCCCGCCGTCCTCCCCCGTCCTGCCCGCGCCCCCTGCGCTCCTCTGGTGGGAGGCGTCCCCCCACATCTCACCCGCCGGGGCAGCAGCGGCCTCCACGGGGGCTCCCGGGCCAGGACAGGGGTGGCCACGGCGACGCTCCAGAGACGCACCACCTGAGGTCGCACGGGCAGGGCCACCACGAGGCGCAGCAGAGGCGCAGCGTCCAGGGAGGAGGTGCCAGGACGCAAGGGCCTCAGGCAGGTGCTGCCCGCGGTGGAGGCGCCAAGAACCAGGTCAGGGCAAGGAGGGGGCCTCCGTCCACGTGGCCAGGGTGACCCATCGCGGGTGCCACCGTGCCACCATCGGGCTGTGGGGTCGGAGCAGGAGTCTGGGCGCACGGGCAGGCCCATCCCCGCGGCGCAGTCACCCCCGCTGCAGAAGCCGCGTGACGGGAGCCCTGCCTGGGTGGGGACGGAGCCCGCGGGCTGGTCCCTGCGGGTCACAGCCCCTCACCCAGGGCCGGCCGGGGGCACAGGAGCCCCGCAGGCCGCAGCCCGTGGGCAGCAGGGACCCCCTCGGGGCCCAGGCGCTCCGTCACCGCCGCCACTCGTGAGCTGCCGGGTCACGGAGGGGGTCACGGGCCGGCGCTCGGGGAACCGCCCGCCCCGGGGCCACGGGAGCGTGGCGGCGGCTGCGGTACTTAGGGCCCACGTCGTCGTGTGAGGTTGCTGTTGACGCCCTTCCCTGCCAGGGGACGCCGTCCTGGGTCCTGGGCGCCCGCCCGGCCTGTGCGGCCCACGGTTCCCGTTCACGCGGCCGCCGGCGCCCCCACCGTCCGCGTGTGCCTCCGGGCCTCCCGGCGTTTCTGAGCCGAGGCTTCGGGTCCTGGTGAAGCCGCTGCCTCCATTCGCCAACGGTCAGGGGTGTCCCGCGCTCGAGCGGGGCTGTGAGGTCACGGGGTCCCCGTAGGAGCGTCGCCCCCAGCCGCCCCCAGGCTCCTCCTTCCATCGGCGGCCTTCGCCGACTTTGTTAAAAATCCGCCTCCCGCACCGTGTCCTGCGTGTCCCTGGCCTCCCGGTCTCTAGGCTCGCGGCCACGCCTGGCGTTTTGCTCCTGTCAAGGTTCTTGGGTCCATCCTGGCTCCTCTAATTTTCCACGTGGATCTTAGAATCTGGTAGTTTCCGCAAAGACGCCGGCGGGTCGTGTACCGGGACCAACGCCCAGCACTTTGGGGAGAGCGATCTCAGGTCGCCGAGGCCTCAGCCCACGACGGTGGCGTCCCTCCATCCCTGTGACAGGTTTCCTTGAATTTCTTGTACCTTGCAGAAGACGCACACCCCCGTGTTTTATTTTTGACGCCATCATACGTGGTTCTGGGTTTCCCAGTTGTTCAAGTGTGTCGACTGGGGGCTTCAGTGAATTCCACAAATTTTGACAATTTCATTAAAATACATTTTTTTCCTGATTTCCTCTGTGATTTTTTCCCCCGGATTGCCTATTTTCCAAATATTTTGCATTTTTGTGACGTGTTAATGATCTCTGATTTAGTCCCACGTGGTTAGAAAACACACCGTGGAGGATTCCAGTCCTTGGAAACGTACCCGGAGTTGGTTCGTCTCGCACCAGGACGCATCCCGCAGGCGAGTGGGCTACACGCGCGGTCCCGGGTGGTGGGCGGCTCCAGGCCTCCCCCTGGGACCCTCCCACGTGGCGTCCGTCTGTCCCCGTCCGTGCAGTTCTGGTCGTGCCCAGACACCCGTGAGATACACGCACGCGGCCGCGGCCGCCTCCTGGACGTGACCCTGACCCCACGGCGCAAACCCCCCCGAGTCCAGCCCCAAACCACGATGCTGCACTCAAGCTGTCCTGGAAAAGTTCAGATTCAGCAGAAAAACCCAAAACCCAGTTCCTCCGCTGGCTGGGAATGAAGCTGAACTTCAACTCTCGACAAGACCCACGCAGACGTCCACGGACGTCCCGTCGGTCGGGCCCCACGCACGGCACAGATCCCCGCCCCCGGCGCACGGGCCGCCCCCAGGAGCCGCCCTCCAGGAGGCCCAGCGAGCGCCGCCTCCGACATGGGAGCCCCTGCGTGGGGCTGTGGCTTCAGGGCCCTCCGCGCTCAGCGCAGCACGGGACGTGCGGCTGCACCGGTGACCGTCGACCAGCCCTTCCTGCGTCTCCCACGTCAGCCAGCGGCGCCCGGGGCAGGTGGGCCGCGGGGACACGGGGCGCAGGTGGAGAGGAGCAGAGGCAGCGGGCAGGCCACGAACCCAGAGGGACGCGGGAGGCGAGGTCACCCCGGGGACCCCTGTCCACAGGCCCCGAGACGCCTCCTCCCACAAAGGCCACCCGCCCCGCGACGCTCCCAGACGTCCTGCCCCGAGGTGGGACCTGCCCCACCGACCCCGGGTCCTGGGCCCTCGGCCTTGCCGCCCTCGCACGCGTCTGGAGCCCTGGGGCTACGTACTCGAGGACGGAGTGCGTGGCCGCGTCCGGGTGGTAGCGGTAGAGGACGAGGCTCCGGTCCACGCGCACGACGCCGCCGCCCTTCCGCAGGTGGTTGTAGAAGAGCAGCAGGTCCTCGGGCACACCCTGCAGGGACAGCGGCGGGGACAGCAGCAGCGTCAGCCGCGCCGGTGACTCCGCTCACAGCCCGAGACGCCGAGTCCCGCTCCCCGCGTGTGCGCTGACCCAGGCCTGGACGTGGGCGCCACGGCCGGCCTCACGCGAGCTTCCAGTGCACATACGGGTGTCCCAGGGTGACCACGGGCGGGCGGCGGGCGACAGCTCCCAGCATCGCCCTCCAACCCGAGACACGGCGCTCGCTGCCCGCAGGGTGCCCGCCTTCTCCTGGGTCCCTGGGTGGGGCCCGCCCCGCGGCCAGTCGGGGTGGCAGCCAGACGCCGGGTCTGCTGCCTCGACGCTCCTAGCGCCAGTGAGCGGAGGCGTCAGGGCGGTGCTCGCGGCCCCGCTGCCTGCACATCCGGCTGCCGGGCGGGTCGGGTCCCCGCCCCAGGACCTCGGGACCTGCTCTCGAGCCAGTCCAGTCCGTAGAAGGGAAGACAGAGGAGGACGACATAAAATCACGCGGGAAGCGAGGATCCTATTACCAGGTCCTCAAGGGAGCGTGTGTTTGAATAAAAACTTGATAAAAGACATGGAAAAAAATGCAGGAAAATGAGCAAGAAATGGAAATCCTATACTGAGAACCGTAAAAGCCGGAGAGAAGACTGAGCCCCAGGTCGGGGCGCACCAGCCGCCGCGTCCGTGTCCCAGAGTCACGCAGGTGGACCCCACGCTCCGAGCTGCCCAGTGGTGAGCGACCCCGTGGGCCGGTTCGGTTCTCCCAACAGAGACAAGTCCCCGGAGCCGCTGCAAGGGACCGCGCACCCGGCCCCGAGGCGGGAGGGTTTTTGGGACGCTCAGGCCGAGACCAGGAGGCCAGGGCCAGGGACCCGGTCCTGAGCGCGTGTCCTCCCCACGGCAGTGGAAACCAGGAGGGGACGCGGGGGAAGCGAGGGCAGGCGGCAGGGCTGCGGGGACCCCGTGGGGCAGCCCCCGTTTGTGTCCCGGTGCAGACGCCACCGGCCGGGCCCTCGGGCGCCCGTGTGAGAACAGCCCTGGGCCCGGAGGCTGCGTGGGTGGCCGCGGGGGACATGGGCCAGCGTGGGAGGCCGGGCCGCTGGTCCCACGCAGATGACCCCCAGGGCGGCGGTGGGGTCCCCGGGCCTCTAAGAGCCTGCGGCCCAGACCCCCTGGCAGCCGTGTCCACTCGCCCTGCCCTCGGGCCGGCAGCGGGGGGCGCGTCCACGGTCAACGGGGAAGGCTGATGGCACCGGCTCCCGTCACAGGGACCAGACCCCACGTCCCCAAAGCCAAACTTGAGGGAAGTTTAAGGGAAAATAAGCCGACCCCAAGATTCCCTTTTACTTGACTGTAGGCGCTTTCACGGTCCGGCCACGGGGGCAGGGAGCGGGGTGAGGCCGGGTCCTCACGTCGGGGCAGACCCCCCAGGTGGGGCCACGGGCAGGACGGCACCGGCAGCCCCACATGGAAATCCCGGGCTGTGCCAGGGCTGCAGACCGCGGGTGGGCGCCCCGTCCTGCCGGCAGGACAGGTGCCGGGAGGCTCCTCAGACGCTGGCCCCCCCACCCGGAGCCCCGACCCCAGAGGACGGGACCGCGAGGGCCCACGCTTACCTGCCCGCCCTCGTCAAACGGGCCCACGTGGGAGAACCAAGCGCGAGAGCAGAACCAGGTGGGCATGACGACAGTGGGGCCGTGGGAGGTGAACACCTAGGAGCAAGAGAGACGGGCAAGGTCGGCCTGCAGCCCGCTGCCCGCGGGGGCCCTGCCCACGTGCCGGTCACGTCCGCGCGGGAACAGACGCACACGCTGCTTCGCATCGAGACCAGAGAAACGGACCCGACGTGAAAAGCGCAGATGCCAGGGACGGGGTCCTCGAAGGACGCGAGCCGTGAAGTGACCGAAGAAACCGACGCGACGGATCTCTCCGAGGCCGAAACGGTGGTTTAGACAGAAAAACTCAAACCCACGGCCCCCCGGGAAGGAGCACCAGGCGGAGCGCGCGCCGGCCAAGCCCTGGGACATCAGACCCTCAGAGTCATCCCGCGGGGCCAGCGCACCCCGACCCCACAGCCTGTCCCGTCACAAAACCACACACCAAGGGCCCTTGTGAAAATAGTGGAGAAACCCTGTGAACGGAGCCCGTCATCCTGGGGCCCACGCCGCGACCAGGGACCCCAGGGTCGCCAGGGACACGGCACGGGTCGCCGGACGCCGCGTTTGCAGGACGAGGACGGGCCCCACACGCCTGACAAAAGCCCACAGCTCTCCGTGAGCGCACGAGCCCACCGAGGCCCCGAGGGCCCCACCGGGTGGAGGCATCGCCTTCCCGCCGCGCCCTCTGCGCCCCCACCGATGCCGCGCTCGGCAGACCTGGAGCCGGGGCCAAAGGGCACCTTGTTCCAGGTCGGGGCGAACAGGGACAACGGGTTCACGGTGCCCGGGGCACGACCCTGCGGGTAGGAGGCCGGAGGGAGGCCTGGAGGTGACAGCCGGGTCCGCGGACTCCTGGGACACGAGACTCCGCAGAACTCCAGCAGGTTTTTCTTCCTTTCTTCTTTTTTAAGATTCTGCTTCTTTTTGAGCGGCCGAGCGGGGGGGGGGGGGGGGGGGTTGGTGAGCAAGAGGCAGGCCCCGTCCAGGACCCGGGGTCATGACCTGGGCCGAGGGCAGGTGCCCCTTCCAGGGACTCCTTACAGCGTCAGGCTGGTCTGCCTTCCCGGCCCCACCCCGACCCCGCGGGCACCGGGCAGAGGGCCCGAGACGCCCTTCACCCCGGCCTGTGTGCCCTACGGCTGCGGGGCGCAGGTGGCCGGGGCTCCTGGGTCTGGGGCCGCGCCCCTCTGTCCCGCCCGGGGAGCCGGTGTCCTGCCGAACCTGCTCAGCCCGAGTTGAGCGTGTGGGTGTCGAGCGCGTGTGGGGACGTCTCGGGTGCTCCCCGCGTGGCCGGGTTGTGCCCTCGGGGGACGGGCTCGGCCTCGGCACCGCCCAGCCCACTCCTAACGCTCTAAAAGCCGCGTGGGAAGGGCCTTCAGCTAACACGAGCGCGTGGGGAAGACGCCGCTTTGACGAGGTCCCCTCCGTTTTCCCTAAATCAGGAGGCGCTTTTCTTTTAAGGAAATACGAACAATGACCTCCTTAAGCTAGTTCTGGGAAAAAGAAATATTTAGGGTTTTGCACAGCAGGGCTGGGACGCTCATGACGACCCCGCCTGGTCCACACCCCGGGCGCATTGAGCAGGGGGCCGGGAGCCTGGGAGGGGCCCCGGGTCCAGGGGCCGCAGGTCCCCAACGGGACGACGGAGCGAAGCGAGTGAGGAAGGCGCGTCTCCGTGGGTCCCGTCAGAAGCAGCCAATTGTCCCCAAATCCAGGCCACACGGCCCGTGGCCCTTGGTCTTGCCCCCGACGCCTATTCCTTCCTCGTCCGAGGCCCAGGATCCCCTCACCTGAGACGTGCCGTTTCTCGGCTTCCAGACTCTGAAGGTGTCACACACCTGAGCACAGAGGACGCCGGCTGCCCTCCAGGTGCCAGCGCCCTGACCCCGTGACCGCACGCGAGCGACGAGGACGTCTCCCTGATTCTCCTGAGGGCCCGTGTGCCATCCTCTCCGGACTCTGCACCCGAGAACCCGGCAAACGGTTCACGTTCGCCCTGGAGCCTGGGAACCGCGACACCCGCGGGTCCCCGAGGCCACGGATGAGGACCGCAGGCGGGGCCAGGCAGGGCGTCTGCAGGTGCACGTCCTCGTGGAGCGAAGGCCGTGCCCTCGTGGACCCGTCTCCCTCCGGCTGCAGGCGACTTGGACACCTGCTCTGGCCTCTTGCTGCCCCGGGAGCTCTGTGACCACCTGGGTGCCCCACCCTGGCGCCACCCACCGCGGGGGCAGGTCCTGGCCGCCGCGTCGCCACGCAAGGTACGTGGAGCCGGAACTGCGGATCAACGTGCTCTTCCTGAAAGGGCGGGCGGGGGAGCGGGTAGCGCCCTCCCGAGCCGTCCAGGGCCAGGGCCTCCCGAGGGAAAACTCCCACCCTCGGGGGCTCTGGGCGCTCAGCCCCCCACCCGCCGGCGGCCGCTGCAGAGGTGCCCGGGACGCAGGCTTTTCTCCAAAGAGCCACATACTAAGGTTTCAGCTCGGGCCACAGCCGCTCGGCACGGCCACCGTGTGCAAAACGGCGGCGACTGTGAACACTCCGGCGGCGGCGGACAACGAAACTTCACCCGCAGAGGACGCCGACGGGACCGGCCGGGAGCCGGTGTGCCCATCCCGGTCTCGCTGGGGAGGAGGCTTCGGCTGAAACAAGGTCGCGTCTCGGTGACTCAGGCCTGGACTGGCCAGTGGCTCCCCAGCGACGGGTGGGCGGGGTGCAGGGGCCTCCGAGCTCTCCCGGTTCCACATTCCCGTGGGGCCACACGTGTGTGCGTGTGTGTGTGTGTGATGGGGGGGCCGGGAGCGGCACAGGGCCCGGCAGGGGGCGCCCGGGGTGTGCGCACCAGCAGGTGGACCCCGCGGCAGGTGGACCGGAGCCCAGTGCCCCTGGGGCTCCACGCGGACTCCCCGCCCTGCAGGTCGGCCAGTGAGGACCGGGCGCTGGAGAGGGGCGCACACGGGGGGGTGGGTGTGCAGGTCGGGGGGGGTCAGGAGGGCAGGGAGGGAGGGAGGCAGGTGTGCCCGGGGCAGAGGCGGGGCGGGGCGCACCTGAGGGAGGGCGGCGCACCTGGCAGGCGCCTGCGGTGACAAGGCCCAGGAGTTCCTGGTCTCACCCCGATTCCCTTTTGACTTGGTCTCCTCCTGGTTCTGCTGTGTCCCCTACAAATCAGATAATCGAGTTCCTTAGACCTCGTGGGGAGGAGGCGGCTCCCGGGAGGCTCGGGGTCGCCCGCCCTCCGGAAGGCGCAGGAGGCCCACAGGCGTCGGTGGGTCCCGGCAGACGCTGCGGCCCCTCGACGAAGCCAGGGTGAGCCTTGGCACAACGAGCTCAGTTTTGTTCGGGGGGAGAAGCCTCGGAGCTAAAAGAGGAAGGATCCAAGGACGCTCGCAGGCCTCGGCCTCTCACCAGGAAGCGCCGGGGACGCTTCTCCGTGCAGAAGAGCGGAGTCTGTGTGACTCACTTCCAGATTCCTGTGGTTTATTATCCTTATTTCTAATTTGCTGGAAGACTCTCTCTAGGCAGATAACGGACGTTCCAGGATCCTGACATTTTCACACCCACGTGGCAACAAGAAGCAGCTTTGATGTTTGATCCAAACTCCGTGGCTTCTGGGTTTGACGGAGAAGCAGCCGTTAGGAGGTTTCCTGTCCCGGGTGCGTCTTAGAAACGTGCTCAGAACCACTTCTCCACGGGTGGCTGCGGCCCGCGGACGTGCGGCACGATGCTCCCTTTCAACGAGAAAACGTGGAAAAATAGCCCAGCCCAGGGTGTTCCAGCCGCGTACGTCTGTGAGCCTCGAGGGCGGGTCGGAATCGGGGAGGCGGCTCCACGGTCTCGGTCACCCCGGCGGCACCGGCCCCGCAGTCCTCGACAGCCCCGAGCCCGGGCCCAGCTCGGAGGCGGTGGCGCGTCCAGCGGCCAGCACGGCGGTGCTCTGTCCACACCGGCGGCGGCGGACAAGTGGCTCCAGCAACACGGCTTCCTTCGGCTGACCAAGCACGTGACGAAGGACAACCTATGTAAGAGGGCCCTGCCTTAATCATGTCGATGACGCTTACTTGTTAGGTCTCCTTAGCAATCAGGACTCGAATCTCGGGCTGAAAACGTGCCCCCTGCATCTCCACCGCGCCCTCGGCGTCGGCTTACGCGGCCCCCACGCACCAGACACGCAGGCCGGGCCGCCCCGCAGCCCACGCTCCGATGCTCGGCGCTGAGCGGTTTCCAAGGCCTCGCGGCATCGGGCGGCGCCTGGCCGCGTCGCAGGAGCCTCGGGGCCCAGGTCGGGGGACCCGCGGGCCGACGGGAGGCCGGGAGCTTCCACGCCGAAGAGGGACTTTAAGTCCCCAGTTGGGAACGTGAGCGCGCTTTCCGGCTCTCCGCCGAGTGTGCTGGGACCTTAAGAGAAACCTGACAGGCGCACACGCGTGTGTCCTGACAGTGTCCGTGAAAGGGCAGCACGTCCCTGACGCGTGGAGCCCACAGGCCGGCCCCCAACGGGGAAGGACCAGAGCGTGGCAGCAGGGACCGCAGGCCTCGCGTGCTGCAGCAGTGGCCACGCTCACGCATCCACGGCGAGTGTGC
Organism: Urocyon cinereoargenteus; assembly: GCA_032313775.1. Classification (NCBI taxonomy): domain Eukaryota; kingdom Metazoa; phylum Chordata; class Mammalia; order Carnivora; family Canidae; genus Urocyon; species Urocyon cinereoargenteus. Next base: position 92,128,824 of record JAVLSZ010000032.1, read on the forward strand.
AGCAGCCCCTCCGCGGCCCTGGATCACGAGGTGTGACGCCTCGAGGCCGCCTGCGCCCTTGGGCGGCTTCACCTGCTGCAGGGGAGGCGGCCGCGTGGGGCCGGGCTCAGGCGGTGCCCCTGACCACGCGGAAGGACGTCCTCTGCTGCGGGGAAGCCGCCAGGGGCAGCGCGGCCGGTGCCCGGCGGGGGCAGGAGGGAGCGGCACGGCCCCCCCACCCCGCGGCCCCGAGCCTGCGGACGTCCATGTGAGGGGCGCGTGGGCCACACACCGGCTCCTTCCGACCAGCGTTACAGCAGCAGGAAGGCAAATCAGCCTCTCTGCTCCTCGGCCGCCGGACCCTATAAAACGCCGTTCGTGGGATCTCCCTTCACCGTCCCAAAACGCGACGAGTCAACCCCAATGCAGATGCACCTGTGTGGGGGTGTCTGCGTGGGCGGGGGCAGCGCCTCCCGGGGGCTCCCTCCCCATGCCCCGGATGGCCCCCAGCCCCCGCCGACACCGCCTCCCCCCATGCCCAGGTGCAGGGCCCCCGACCCCCCGGCGGGGTACCTGGGTGAGGAGCTGCTCCGGCGCCAGCTGGTTGATCCACCGCGTGTACCGCTCCGTGGAGTCGGGGGGCTCCCTCCTCACCTGACAACCGATGATCTGCGGAACCACAAGCCCGAAGGTCAGCGGCGGCTCCCGCACCTGTGCACGCGCACCCGCCAGCGCCGCGTCGGATCGGCCCGGGACACCCGCCGGGCGCAGGGGACACGAGGGCGCCAGGCCGAGCAGCACCCCGGAACCACCCTGGGCCTGGAGCTATCACGGAGGACGCCCCGAAGGTCACCGCCCGCAAGGTCACATCCGGGTGCTGTCGGCGGACGTGAGCGCAGGCGCAGAGTCCCACACGGAGCCCCACGCGGGTGGCCCGGGCGCCCCCGACAACGTGAGGCGGGGAGGGCACCGCGCAGGCTCTGCCTCGGGGCCAACGCGGCCCTTGCGGGCGGTGACCTTGGGGGGCGGTGCTGCGGGTCCCGCCTGCGGCGAGTCCTCGGACCCCTCATCTGTTCCCACGTAAGGGGTGACGCAGCCCACCTCCAGGTAACAATGTGCCCGCCCTCAGTTTCCACCAGCATCGTCTTTCCCGCGGATCACACGTGGCAGAAAAGCGGGATCTCCCATGTGGCCCGGAGTCGCCCGGACAGGCGACGGTGGCAGGACGGTCCCCGGGAGCTCCCAGGGCCACCGGAGGAGAATCGGGCCGTGTACACCCTGCGAAGCTGCGTGCCAACACCCGGCACCACGGCCGACTGGTCCAAGGGTGACACGGCCGGGGGCTGTGCGACCTGCACCGTGGCCATGGGAGGGCGCACGTGACCTGACCTGCTCCATCAGGACAGACGCAGCCCTTCCCGCCGCACGGGGCTGCACAAGGCCGCACGGAGACACATGGGGGACGCACGGGGACTGCATGGGGGTGCACGGAGGATGCACGGGGACGCGGCCTGCATTCGCTGACCGTCCCGGGGGCTGAGTTGCAGGAAGCCACGGAAACTAGGATCTTAGGCCGTTGTGTTCTCCCGCCGCGGGCGGCCGAGGGCAGGACCACAGCCCAGGTGGCGCCCTGGGGTCACGGGGTGACGGCCTCCTGAAGGCTGAGGGCAACCCCCCCAGGACATGGGTCACGGGAGGCCCGCCCACTGTGCGTGGGAGCCCGCTGCCCGGGCGCTCGCTCTGCAGGGTCGCACAGCAGCTCCCACGGCGCCCACACCCAGCGCCAGGAAACCGGGGAGTCAGACACGCCGAGCACATGCCGGCCCCGGGCTGGACACGGACACGCGTGCGTAGGCTGTGCTCACAGGGCGGGTGCGACGCTCACACGTGTGGGGGCACTGAGGGACGCGTGCTCTTCCCCAACAGCGGCCGCCCGGGGCACACGCACCCAGGATCCGGCGGGTTGGCCCTGCCACGAGCCCTCGCCCTGGGCTACTGTGGGCAGAGGGTCCCACGGCGGCGGTTACCCCTGGGTGGGACGTGGGTGCACTGAGCACGGGCTGTGTGTGCAGACGGAGACCCCAGGCCACCACGGCCCCCTCCTGGAAGAGGCGGCACCTGCCAGGTGCACCCACCTTCCCACGGGGACTCGGTGCCCCCCAGGAAGGGTGCTCACAGGGCACGGCCAGGTCACCACTGATCCCCCCCGCCACGGTGCTGCCAGGGCCACGGTGGGGGACCCGTCAGGGGAGGCACACGCGATGCAAGGTGCTCCTGCTGGTCCTGCGGGGCAGCCCCTGCCCTCCCGCACCCTGCTGCACACCCACCAGGAGCCCCCCAGGGTCCCACCCCGCGCCTGTCCCAGAGCCCCAGCACGAGACACCCCGACACCCCGGGACTTCTGCGGTCGGCCGGCAACGGGGGGGTTTGTGGAAGCGTCACCATGTCACCCGCGGCCTTCGCTCCAGATCACACGGCCTCCCTGTAAACGGCCACGGACAAGCGTGCATCCAGCATCTTCTCCTTCTTTCCAAACACTCGGCAGCGGACGCAGCCAGCCGCCAGCTGCAGGCTAAGACGTCTGTAGGTCAGGCCTCACGGGGACACGAGCCGGCCCACGCGGCAACCTGCTGCCTTTGCTCTGGGCCAGCGAGACGGACGCAGGAGCCAGGCCGTGTTTGCGGGGATGGGGTGGGGACACCGTGCGAGCCAGGGCCCCCGAGCGCGGGGACGGAGCCCCAGGGGACGTAATCACGGGGCCCGCAAGACAAACTCTCACCTGCGACTTCATACAGAAAAGTGTGAGCCGACGTTGTTTTCATTACGATTAAGACACGACGACAGTTGGCGTTTTCCCAACTTCCTTATGCCCCTCGACTTGGCGGCCGGCGCACCTGTGCGCAGAGGACCGTCCAGCACACACCCGAGCCCTGTGTCTCCGCGCTGACGACCGGGTCATGCGCTTCACTGCCCGCCACAAGGTGCAGCACCTCGGGCCCGGCCGCTGGGGACACGCAGCTGCTCGGGGTCCCGGGTCCCGAGCAAGGACAGCTGGCGGGGCCACCCTGGGGCCGGCGGGGTGCCGTCTGCGATGCTGCCGTTGCAGCTGCCAGGCCCAGGGAAGGAAGCTTCTGGAAGCCCAGTCTCTCCATCCTCCTTTCAGACATAAACCCAAGTCCCCCCAGACACACTTTCCTTCCTTCTCTCCCCACAAGGGCACAGCACAGACGACACCCTGCAGGCGGGCGGCGGGCGGGCCCAGGGCTGCACACCCTCCTCGCGGGACGACCTGCACCCTCTGCCTCTGGGTCCACCCGTGGGGCCGCAGCTCCTGGCCACGGGCTGCCTTCCCGCGTCGCTCAGCCTGGCTCACCGGAGCGTCTCCGGTGGTGCGGCGGGAAGGGCGCTGCCGTGTGAGCCGACCCCCGAGTCCGGGCCGACGGGGGCGCTCGCGGGGATGCTCACAGGGACGCTGGGGCCGGGCTGCCTGCCGTTGGGGGGGCTCCAGTGGCCGCCGCCCTCGGCCCCGACACCAGGCCCCCAGGACACGACCTGGGCCGAGGGGCCCTTGCAAGCCTCCCATGCGGCCCCCTTCTGGAAGCTTCCAGACCAAGGAGCAGAGTAGTCGCTTCTCAAGACGCAGCTGAGGGCCCGACCTGATCGGACTTGTTCTTATTTCAAGGACATGCTTCCGTGAAAACGTGTAACGTTCAACGGCCCAAGTGGTTGCGGTTCAGGACCCTGGGCCTTTGGGGCCCGAGGGCAGACCCGGGGCGTGTGTGGGCAGCGGCCGCCGAGGACGCAGCGGGAAGTCGGTGCTCCGGGCCCACCCCGGCTCCAGGAGCGGCGCCAAGCCCGCCGTCCGCAGGGTCCCACCCGCTCCCTTAAAATTGTGCCCTGCACACGTTGGCCTCCCCGGAGCAGCTCTCCCGAGGGCCGGGGTCACCTGCCGAGCCTGCCCTGGCCTGGGACACGCTGGGGGTGGCCTGGGGAACGCAGGGACCGTGTGGGGACGCGGTGGGGACGGGGTGGGGACGCGCGTGGGACTCACACTTGTCGGGTGCCGGGTAGCAGCGTCCAGTTGCAGCCTCACCCTCTGGGGCATCATCATGTCGTCCTGCAGCAAAGGACACAATTTAAACTCATAAAGAGCAAATCCCACAAATGAGAAAGAAAAAGACAGAAAACCCGACAGTGAAGTGGGCAGAGACACGACAGGAGCAGTCGGTGGGCGGGGAGACACTGGCCGTCCCGAGGGATCGTGCTCTGCCATCGGCTCCGGCAGGGCACTCGGCCAAGGACATGTGCCCTGAGACGCGGCACCTTCACCCGTTGGGGCAAAGGGTCGGGTGTGGGTCGTCCAGAGATGCCGGAAATGCTAAAGGCGGCCGCATCCCGGGGGAGCCAGCTGACGTCCACGGACGCCCGGACGCCGCCTGTGCCTCACGGTCGGCGCCGGTCACCAGTGCGACCCAGCTGCGGCGTCCGGACCGTCTCAGCAGCACGCGTGATGCCAACGCCGGGGGAGCCAGAAACCACATTCCTGAGGTGGAGCAAGGTCAGCTGGACGGGGCCGCGGACTGCGGGGAGCCCCCCCACCACGGGCAGGGGGAAAACGCACGGGAGGGGACGAAGGTGTGGGAACGGGAGCTGACGTCAAGCGTGGGGCTTCTGGGGCCCCGAGCTCAGGGCCTGGTCGGCTAGCCTGGGGCCCTGAGAGGGATGCAGGGGAGCTGGGGGCTGCGGCAGAGCGGGGGGCACGGAGGTCACACCCCAGGTCAGCCCGGTCCCCCTGCAGAACGGGAAGGACAAGGCAGCGGGGCGGGGACACGGGGCCAATCTCCCTGGAAGGGAAGCGTGGCTCCCGTGTCCGGGGCCTCACGGAGACGTCCACGCGGGTGCCGACCTCCTCCAGCCGTCTGCGCCGGGCTCCACGTGGGGAGCGGAAGCTGCCAGCACCCGCCCACGCGGCGTTTCCAGCGAGGACAGCTCGTCTCCCCGCGGCTGCACCGGCTCGGACCCCGCATGGCCTACGCCCCGGGCACCGGACCCCGTCCCCAACCTCCCCACTGAGCGCCGGCCCCACGGCGTGGGAAGGGGCACCGTGCGCGTCGTGCAGGAGCGGGGCCGGCTCAGGCCCGTGCACTTGGCCCCAGGAAGACGCGTGGGACGACAACGTGTCCACTCCAGGCCGTTTCCGATGACTCCGTTCACAGACGTCACACGCTCGTCCTTGGATGCTCATTGGGACCTTCTGCCCCTGGACACACGGAGCTAACGCCGCCCCTGTCGTGCAGCCAAAGGAACGGGGTGCGCTTCCCCACGATCCCGCAGCAGTTAGCTCCGGGTCGGCCTGAGCACCGGTTAACCGAGAGACCATCAAGGCCAACAGCAAAGCTGCCCAGAACCCTGAGCTCCCGGAACATTCCAGGGCGAGCGCCCACCACCTCCTGAGGCAGGACCGCCGCGGCGTCGGAGGCCCATAGCACGAGGCCGCGCCTGCGCCCTCGCTGGCACCCATGCCTGGGCCCACACCTGCACCTGCACCCGCACCTGCACCCACAGCACCGAGCCCCCGGAGGCACCCGCAGAGCAAACACTCAGGCCCCAGCCCGGCGCGCAGCCAAGTACAGCGACAGGTGGCAATAAACTCGATTCTCCGGCCCGAAGTCAGGCCGCACGTTAGTAACACAAGCAGGCCGAGCCTCAGACGCAGGCTGGGGGGGTGGCAGGCCCGGGCGACAGGCGACCCCGGGACGGGAGTGCCCAGGATGCAGCAACAGGAGGGGGCCCGGCACGGGCGGAAGGGGCAGCGGCGAGAGCCGGGTGCTCCTGCTCCCACTCGCGTGCACCACCCGCGGGGGGACGTGCACATCCACCAGCCTCAGGCGGACACGAGCAACGGGGCTGGACGGTGGCGGGGAGAAGGCGCGGTCGGGGCAGACTCGGAGCCGCACGGACGCAGCCGCACCTGTGCCGCCAACCACAGGTTTCTCAGGAAACAACGAAAAAGAGCAAACTAAACCAAAGGTAAACAGAAGAAAATAATAAAGATTTGAGCAGAAAGAGAAAGAAGGAAAACTCCAGAGCAAATCAGGGGAGACAATGATCGGTACTTCGAAAACCACAGGAAATTCAACCTTTAGCTACACTGGAGACCAGCGAACTTGCACAAAGGGCCAGACGCTAAATATTTCCGTCTTTGTGGCCATATGTGCTTTCTGCCAATATTCTTGTGTTTTTATTCTGCTATTTTGTTTTTACAACACTTAAAAAAAAAAAAAAAAGACCATTTTTAGCTCAGAGACCATAAAAAAAAAAAGCTGCCTGTGGGTTTGACCCGTGAGCTGTCATCTGTTGACTCCTGAGCTTGACAGAGAAGAGAAGACACAAGCAAGTAAAGGCCGGAATGAAAAGGAAGACAGCAGGGAAGGTGGGGGGCTCCTGGGGAAGGTGGGGGGCTCCCAGGGAAGGTGGGGGGCTCCCAGGGAGCCCACATCAACTGCACACCACCAACCAGACACTTGGGGTGACGCAATCCCTAAAAAGATGTGGGTTTCTGTAATTGAAGAAGAAACAAAATCTCAATAGACCGATGAAAGTATAAAATTACATATATTTAATTAGTAACCAAAACTCTCTCTCCACAAGAAAGCCCAAGTTCAGATGGCACGAGGAGCGAGTGCTGCCAACGTTTAAAGAAGAAAAGGGCCTGGCAGACTCAGTTGGTGGCACATGCGACTCTTGACCTCAGGCTGGTGAGCTCGAGCCCCACCTTGGGTGTAGAGATCATTAAAAATAAAATCTTAAAGAAAAAGAAGAAATGGTATGCTGTTGCCTTCGCAGTCTCCGGAGAGGGAGGCGGCCAGCATCCGCCGGTACCCACGCTAGACAAGGACGCCGAGCGGAAGCTACGGGGCGACACTGCGCCACACACGGGCCGGGCGCCGGACCAGAAGACGTGAATAAGACATTCTTCTACAGAGACATCCCGATGGCCAACAGACACATGAAAAAGTGCGCGACATCACTGGGGTCAGGGAAATACAAATCAAAACCACGATGACAGGGAATCCCTGCAGGGCTCAGTGGTTTGGTGCCTGCCTTCGGCCCAGGGTGTGATCCTGGAGGCCCGGGATCGGGTCCCGCGTCGGGCTCCCTGCATGGAGCCTGCGTCTCCCTCTGCCTGTGTCTCTGCCTCTCTCTCTTTCTGCGTCTCTCATGAATAAATAAAATATTTAAAAGATAATAAAATTAATTTCTTTAAACCTACAAAATTGTTTACATGACGTCACCGTTATATCAAAACACATCAGATTATTCTCCTGTATCATTGGTGAGAATATAAAGTGGTTCAGCTACTTTGGGAAACGGTCTGGCAATTCCCGCAGATGCTAAGCACAGCGTAACCCTGTGGCCCGGCAATGCCACTCCTGGGTCGACACCCACGAGCACTGAACACGTCTGTCCACATAGGAACTTGCACAGGGATGTTCGTGGCCGCCTTCTGCGTAACAACCAAAAGCAGAGACCACCCAAGTGCTCATCAAACGGTAAATGGATACACAAAATGTGGTCCGTGCACACAGTGGACCGTGTCGCCACAACAGGAAGAAACTAAGCTCTGACACAGGCTGCAACGTGACGGGAAAGGAAAGGACACCGGTCAGTCACAGAGACCAAACCACGTCGGTGCCACTCACAGGAGGGTCCAGAACGAATAAGCCCCAGAGACAGAAAGGGGGCCCGTGGGCCTGGCTGGGAGCTGCGGGGCCAGGAACGAGAGCTCATCACCTTGTGGCGATGGCAACGTCCCCGAATTAGACAGTGGTGGTAACTGCACAACAGTGTGAACGTACTAAAAGCCACTGAGTTGTACACCTTAAGTAGGTGGATTTTTTTTTTAAATGGGTGGATTTTATGTGAATTATATCTTAGTAAAGCTGATAACAAGATGCCTTTTGGAAACCAAATGCCAAGGTATTAATCTACCAAAGGATTGCAAGCCCCCTAGTATGAAAACCATGCGTGGCTACTGAGATAAAGAAACAAATGGACCTATGTTCACTGTTAGGAAAACTGAATACCATAAAAAAGTCAGTCTTCCTGTAACTGATCTGTGGATTCAACATGATTCCAGTCAAAAGCTTCATGGGAGATTCTGTGAAAACTAACAAATGTCTCTGACATCCTTTTTTAAATGTAGGCTCCATGCCCAGTGCGCAGCCCAATGCAGGGCCTGAACTCATGACCCTGAGCTCAAGGCCTGAGCTGAAAACACCAAGACAAATCTATATGTTGCCCACAAGAGACTCATTTTAGACCTAAAGATACCTTCATATTCAAAGTGAGGGCATGGAGAACCCTCTGTCCTGCTAATGGGCATCAAAAGAAAGCTGGGGTAGCCATCCTTTTATCAGACAAACTAGATTTTAAACCACAGATTATAACAAGAGATGAAAGAAGACATTATCTCACATCAAGGGGCCTATCCATCAAGAAGATCTAACAATTGTAAATATTTATGCCCCTACACAGTAAGAGTAGGAGATTTAACACCCAACTCACATCAGTGGACCGATCATCTAAGCAGAAGATCAACAAGGAAACAATGACTTTGATTGACTCACTGGACCAGAGGGACTTAACACATATTTTATAACATTTTATCCTAAAGCAGCAGAATACATATCCTTCTCGAGTGCACATGGACCATTCTCCAGAGGAGATCACATACTGGGTCACACATCAGCCCTTGATAAGTACAAAAAGACTGAGATCGTACCAGGCATATTTTTCAGACCACAATACTATGAAATTTGAAGTCAACCACAAGAAAAAATTTGGGAAGACCACAAAGACATGGAGGTTAAATAACATCCTACAAAAGAATGAATGGGTCAACCAAGAAATAAAAGAAGAAATTAAAAAGTACATGGAAACAAAGAAAAATGAAAGCTTGAAGGTTCAAAACCTCTGGGATGCAGCCAAGGCAGCCCTAAGAGGAAACATACAGCAATACAAGCCCCTCTCAAGAAGCAAGGACAATCTCAAACACACAACCTAACTTTATACCTAAAGGAGCTAGAAAATAAACAGCAAATAAACCCTAAGGCCAGCAGAAGAAGGGAAATAATAATGATCAGAGCTCAAACGATATTGAAATAAAATAGAACTGGAGAACAGATCATCGAAACCAAGGGCTGGTTCTTTGAAAGAATTAACGAAATTGATAAACCCCAGGCCAGACTCATCAAAAAGAAAAGAGAAAGGCCTCGAATAAATGAAATCACAAACGAAAGAGGAGAGATCACAATCAACGTTGCAGAAATGAAATTATAAGAGAATATTATAAGCAAGCATATCCCAACAAAATGGGCAAGCTGGAAGAAACGGATGCATCCCTAGAAACATATAAACGACCTAAACTGAAATAGTAAGAAATAGAGAATTCGAACAGACTCATAACCAGCAAAGAAACTGAAACAATAATAAAAAAAAATCTCCCAACAAACAAAAATCCAGGCCAGATGGCTTCCCAGTGGAATTCTGCTAGACATTTAATACCTGTTCTTCTCAAACTGTTCCAAATAGAAGTGGAAAGAAAACACCCAAACTCTTTCTATGAGGCCAGCATTGCCCCAGTACCAAAACCAGACAAAGATTCCACTAAAAAGACTTACGCACCAATATCCTTGATAAACATGGATGCAGAAATTCTCAATAAAATCCTAGCAAATCAAATTCAACAGTACATTAAAAGAATTATCCACTATGACCAAGTGGGATTTATTCTCCAGGGTGGTACAACATCTGCAAATCAGTGTGATGCGCTACATTAAAAAAGAAAGGATAAGAACCATATGATCCTCTCAACAGATACAGAAAAAAGCATTTGACAAAATATGGCCTCCATTCTTGATAAAAACCCTCAAGAATTAGGGATAGAGGCAACACAGCTCGGCATGATAAAAGCTACATAGGAAAGACCCACAGCTAATCATCATCCTCAATGGGGAAAAACAGGGCTTTTCTCCTATGGTCAGGAACACGACAGGGATGTCCCCACTCTCACTGTTACTATTTAACGTAGTACTAGAAGTCCTACCTTCAGCAATCCGACAACAAAAAGAAATAAAAGGCAACCAAATCAGCAAGGAAGAAGTCAAACTTTCACTATTTATAGATGATGTGATACTCTATGTAGAAAACCCAAAAGAATCTACTAAAAATTTGCCAGAACTAATACATGCAGGATATAAAAATCAAAGGAACAGAAATCCGTTGCATTTCTATAACCAATAACAAAGCAAGAGACAAACAAAGACTTGATCCCATTTGCAACTTGCACCAAAAGCCATAAGATACCTAAGAACAAACCTAACCAAAGAGGTAAAAGATCTTTACTCTAAAAACTATGTCATACTTATGAAAGAAATCAAAGAGGACATGAAGAAATGGAAAAATATTCCATGCTTATGGATTAGAAGAGAAAACATTGTCAAAATGTCCATATTACCCAAAGCAATCTACACATTGAATGCAATCCCTATCAAAATAACACCAGCTAGAGCTAGACAAAAACTCCTAAAATTTGTATGAAACCACGAAAGACCCCAAATCCTGGAAAAAAAAAAAAAAAAAAAAAAAGCAAAGCTGGAGACATCCTGATTCTAGACTTCAGGCCAAACTACAAAGCTGGGATCATCAAGACGGTGACCCCGGCACAGAAACAGACACACAGATCAACGGAACAGAACCCAGAACCCAGAAATGGGCCCTCAACTGTGTGGCAGTTAGTCTCTGACAAAGCAGGAAAGACTAAGCCCTGGAAAAAAGACAGTCTCTTCAACAAATGGTGCTGGGGAAACTGGGCAGCCCCACGCAGGAGAATGAAACGGGGCCACTCTCTTACACCAAACACAAAGATAAACTCAAAATGGATGAAAGATCTACATGTGGGACAGGAATCCGTCAAATCCTAGAGAACACAGGCAGCCACTTCCGTGATGTCAGCCACAGCAGCGGCTCACTCGACGCGGGGCCAGGGGCAAGGGGAACAACAGCAAAAATGAACTACTAGGACCTCACCCAGATGAAAAGCTGCACAGCGAAGGAGACAACAAAATTAAAAGGCAGCTACAGAATGGGAGAAGGTGTTCGCAAATAACAAATCTGAAAAAGGGTCAGGATCCACAATCTATTCAACTCAACACCCAAAAGCCAAATAATCCAGTTAAGGGCAGCCCCCGTGGCGCAGCAGTCTAGCGCCGCCTGCAGCCCAGGGCGTGATCCTGGAGACCCGGGATCGAGTCCCACGTCGGGCTCCCTGCATGGAGCCTGCTTCTCCCTCTGCCTGTGTCTCTGCCTCTCTCTCTCTCTCTCTCTGTCTCTCATGAATAAATAAATAAAAGCTTAAAAAAAAAAACCAACACATAATCCAGTTAAGAAATGGGCAGAAGACATGAGTAGATATTTTTCCAAAGAAGACATTCAGGTGCCAGATACATGAAGAGCTGCTCCACATCACTCCTCATCAGGGAAATACAAATCAAAACTCTGATATCACCTCACACCTGTCACAATATCTAAAATCAACAACTTGGGAAGTAACAGGAATCGGCGAGGCTATGGAGAAAGGGGAACCCTCTTGTCTATAGGTAGGATGCAAGCTGGCGCAGCCGCTGTGCAGAACAGTATGGGGGAGCCTCAAAACGCTAAAAATAGAACTACCCTAAAATCCAGCGACTGCACTACCAGGTATTTACTCAAAAGATACAAAAATACACATTTGAAGGGGCACATGCGCCCCAGGGTTTACAGCAGCAGTATCGACGGTAGCCAAACTAGGGAAAGAGACCAAAGGTCCACCAGCTGACGAATGGATAAAGAAGATGTGGTCTATATACGGGGAGTACTACGCAGCCAGCAGCAAGCATAAAATCTTGCCATTTGCAATGATGTGCATGGAGCTAGAGCGTATTGGGCTAAGGGACATCAGTCAGTCAGAGAAAGACAATTATCACATGATCTCACTCACGTGTGGAATTTAAGAAGTAAAACAGATGAACAAACCGGAGGGGGAAAAAGAGAGAGAGAGGGAAACAACTCATGAGACACTCTTAACTATAACGAACAAACTGACGGCCAAGGGGGGGAGGTGAGGGGCCGGTGGGATGGAGGGTGACGGGCCTTAGAGGCACTTGCTGTGACGAGCACTGGGAGTTTTACATAAGTGATAAACCACCGAATTCTACTCCAAAACCAATATTGAACTGTATGTCAACTACCTAGAATTTAAATAAAAAAGACATGGGATCCCTGGGTGGCTCAGTGGTTTAGTGCCTGCCTTTGGCCCAGGGCGTGACCCTGGGGTCCTGGGATCGAGTCCCGCATCGGGCTCCCCACACAGAGCCTACTTCTCCCTCTGCCTGTGTCTCTGCCTCTCACTTTCTCTCTGTGTCTCTCATGAATAAATAAATAAAATCTTAATAAATAAATAAATAAATAAGACCTGAGTTTGGATACTTTGACTGAGCCACCCAGGTGCCTCAATACAAAAAGGATTTTTTAAAAAAATAGCCAAAAATATTGTAACAGATGAAGAAGGGGACTTACAGAATCAAACTACACTGTGTTTGTAAAGCTACAACGTGGCGAATGAGGGACAGACCAACAGCCTGCATGGGCAGGACGCAGAGGTCAGAAACAGGCCCTGTCCACGTCAACACTGGACTAAAGTGGCGAGCAAGGGCCTTCCTCTCAATCAACGATGCTACGCCCCCTGGAGATCCCTATGAGGAGTCCTTCGGGACCTCTCCCCCACGGGCGATGGAAGTGACTCCTAGGCTCATTATAGATCTGCATGTGAAAAGTAACAACAAAGTGTCCTGAGAATGACACAGAAAGACATCTTCCTCAGAGTGAGGTAAACAAATTTCACAACCAGAGAAAAAGGGCACTAACAGTAAGGAAAACATAGATAAATTAGACTATAGTAAATTAGAAACTTCTGCTCATCCAAAATTCTAGTAAAAGAATAAAAAAGAACATGCGACTCCTGATCTCAGGGTCCTGAGCCTGAGCCCCACATCAGGTGTAGAGATTATCAGATAAATAATATAAGAAATAATACACAAATGTTTAAAAAAGAATAAAAACCAAAGCCACAGTGGGGGGAGCTCTTCGTAATTCATACATTCAACGAAGGACTTGTAGCTAACACATCGGATTAACTCCCTACTGAAGAAAAAGAGGCAACATTACTAAAAATGGGCAAGAGACATGAGCAGGTGGTACAGAAAGAAAATACCCCACCGTCCCCCTGCAATCTCATCAGACGTCACGGAAATGACCAGATGAGTCACGCGAAGACCAGACACAGGAGGGGCCAGGAGGAGACAGCGGCTAGCTCGCCTCCACTGTGCTGGACGAGCACCTGCTGCGGTGAGCACAGCGCTGCGCGGACACCGGTCCCTCCTCACGTACGTGACAAGCAGACCCACGGCTGCATGTGTGCAGAGAGAAATGTTCAAGCACCTCCTGGCAGCGATGCTCAAACACCCGATGTGTAAGCACCGCAGGGTGGAGCTGGGCGTCTCTGTTCACTGGACCCTCACACAGCAAGTTAGTGAGACGCTGCTACACGAAAATCAGCACCAACCTCCAAAACGTAATGTTGGGCAAGATAAGGACGTGTGAGGAATTACATCAAGGTCAAAATCAGACAAAACTGGGGCACCTGGGTGGCTCAGTGGTGGAGCGGCTGCCCCCAGCTCAGGGCGTGACCCCAGGGTCCTGGGATCGAGTCCTGCATTGGGATCCCTGCAGGGAGCCTGCTTCTCCCGCTGCCCGTGTCTCTGCCTTGCTATGTGTCTCTTGTGAATAAATAAAATCTTTAAAAATGAAAAAGCTGAAAGACTTGAAAGACATTTCACACGGGAAGACCCGCACATGAGCAGCGAGGGCCCAAGGAAACACTTGGGGTCCTTAGTCCCCAGGGAAACACAACCCCAGCCCACAGGGGGCAGGACCCAGGCAGGCCGCGGGCTCAGCTCTCCGTCGGACCCCAGAACGGCCGAGCTCTCAGTCGCCAGGCCCGGAAAGTGACTCGTCCTCGTGGACAGCAGCTCCCAAGCCCCTGCAGAGGCGAAGGCACGTGTGGGTGCCACCGCTCAGCTCTGTCCCTGCGGCCCCTTCCCTATAGCCCCTTCCCTGCGGCCCCGCCCCTGCAGCTCTGTCCCTGCGGCCCCTTCCCTGCGGCCCCTTCCCTGCAGGCCGACCAGGAGCAAGGCCCTGGCCAGTCCCACCGGCGCCCGCTTCTCCACCCACCTGTGGCCCAGCGCCCGAGGCCCCGTTACGGGGACGCTGAGGTCCCGCAGGTGGATTCTTAATGTGCCTCCGGGAAAGCCGAGAGTCCGGCCAGAGTCTAACCTGACTTCAGCCCGTGATGCCGCCTAAGAACACCACCGGGCCCGGGCCGCCGAGTTCCCGGGGCGCAGTTACAGCCCAGTGCGGCCGCCTCGGGGCTGACCGTGGGCCCCACGGAACACGCCCCGCGGACGGGCCCCGCCGGCTCCTCAGGAAGGGAAACTCTCCACCCGCGGAGAAGAGCGCTCCCGGGGCGCGGGGTCCCCGGGGCGGGGTCACGGGGGGAGGGGGCGGGGAGCAGGTGCCCAAGGGGTCCCCGGGGGGTCACGGGAGGGCGGGGAGCAGCCGGCCTGGGGCCCGGGGGCGCGACTGCAGCGACGGCGGGGGTCGTGGGCTCAGGGACCAGCTCTCACCCCGGCTGGGCCGAGGCCGCCGCACGCACAGGTCACCCCCCAAGGCTCGGCGCCCCCTGGGCCTTCACCCTCCAGAAACCAAGGTCAGTGGCACCCGGGGCGGCCCAGCGCCTCTGGGGACACAGGCCCTGCCCCTCCGCCCGGGCCCCCCGCCCCTGATTTGGGGCGGCCCACCTCCGCCTCCCCGGACCTGGGAGACCCACTCGGCCTCGCAGGGAGCAGCCGCCGCTGAGCTCCCGGGGCCTCCCTCCCTCCTGGCCGAACGCGGCGCGGCCCGTGGTTTACTCCCGGGAGAGGCGGAGCCCAGAGGCCCGGGCGGGGTGTCTGCAGGGGGGAGGGGGGCCCAAACCCCACCCCGCCCCCAGCGCAGCCCTGCTCCTCACCCCCCAGGGCAGTCCCCACAGCACGGCGGGCGGTGACCCGGGTCCCTGCGGGCTCCCCGGCGCGGTGCCACAGGGGCGTCGACACAGGGTTCAGAACGTCCGCGAAAAGATCTCTAAACAAAACTTGGGGTTTTCTGTCCGTTGTTTATTTTAACAGACCGGGTGTTTATTTACCAGGACACGCTGCTGAGGACGCGGGGGCAGGGCCCAGTGCAGGCTCGAGGCCCTCTGGCTGCCAGTGGCTGTGGCTCATCAGGGTGCAGGCCCACAGGAAGCTGGGTGGGCTCCCCCGGGCTGCCCCCCCCCACCCGGACTGCCCCCTGAGCTGCCCCCCTACCCCCCACCTGTGCCCCCAGTTTCTAGCTGATGTTCAAGCGGAGAAGCCGCCACAGCCGGGCTCCCAGCGGCCCCACCTGCTGCAGACCTGAACCCGGGCCTTTGCTCGGCTGTGTCCTAGAGTTGCAGCGATTCTAGACGACCCCACGCTCCACCCACAGGTCACAGGTCAAAACCAGCAGGCATGTGACACAGAGAGAAAAACCCAAACCTTCCTTACCTGCAGCTACAGGTGCGTTTAACCAGCTCTGGCCACAGGCCATGGCCGTGCAGCGTCTGCACCACCCACGGCCTCAGCGACCCCACACCCTGCTCTGGGCCTCGCTCTCCAGACCCTCAAGTCCACTCCTGGGAGGCGTGTGGGGCCTGTTGCGTCCTTGCAACTCTTCTCTAAGTTTGAAGAAGAAAAACGGGCCAAATGGTGAACTGGTTCACAATTCACAATCAGCAAGCGCAGGTTGACACACCAAGAGGCATCCGCACCAAGGAGGAGGCCGTCGGCGCCAAGGGTGGGGAGGCTCTGGAGGCCACGGCCGGCTCCGGGGCTGCAGCCACTGGGGGCATGGCGTCCTTCCCTCCAATGGCCGCGCACCCCTGGGCCAGGATCCCACCCAAGAGGAGCTCTTGCTCCTGTGACGCCACGTAGCACACAGTGTAGCGAAGCAGCATCATGCACCAGAGCAGAAGCTGGAGCCAGCGGGGGCCCAGGCGAGACGCTCGGTCACGCGTGATGCCTGCAGGCCCAGGGCCGCACAGCTGGCAAAACCAGCACAGCATTGCGGCGCCTCAACGGAGACAGGACGGGTCCTCAACACAGGGCGCCAGGACTGAGCCACACAGACCCAGGCCTCCGAGCCCTGCCTCAGCCAGAGTCCATACAAGATGGATGATGGTCTGAATATGAAAGTAAAAACCCTAAACCACTAGAAGAAAATATGAGAACAGCTTCTCATTTGGGGCAAATGGAGATTTCTCAGGGGAAAAAAGTCAACTATAAAAAGACAAAAATACACTGGAGTTCAACAAAATTCAGAACTTCTGTTCATTGAAACACACCATTAAGTATGAAGGCAAGTCACAGGTGGGAGAAAGTATTCACAGTATCTGACAACGGACGTGCACCCGAGACACAGAACTCTCGTAACTCAGTAACAACAACACAAACAACCCCCCAAAAAACAGGCAGACGATCCGAACAGACATCTCACAGAAGAAATGAACGGCTGTTACCCTGTGAAAAGGTGCCCAACACCACAGGCGCCAGAGGAACAGAAATCGGAGCTGCAACGACACACTTCACATCCGCTGAGCGGTTAAGACCAACAGGCCCAGCTGGCGGAAGGCGGAGCAGCCGCGGGCCCCACCCGGACACAGAGCACCCCTGTGTCTGAGGTTCTCCCCAGGCGAGCAAGCCTTTACCGACGACCAGTCAACTCCACGCTTTGCTCTTTTCCAAGAGAAATGGAAATGTAATACACACCTACAAAAGGTCTTACAGGGGAATGCTCAGGGCACTTTCACTAAAGTAACCCAGACAGGAAACTGCCCATGTGTCAACAGACAATACAGTGTAAAAACAGATCGCACGTATTCGTTCGCAGGATAGATAATAAAAAAGAATAAGCCACTGACACACAAAATACCACGGAGAACCGCTGAGTGAGAAGCTGCACACAAGAGGGCACCTGTATGACTTCGCCTGTGTGGACTCGCGACCCTAGAACGCTGTCTAGAAGCGCAGCAGAGTCCCGAGTGTGGAAACGCTCCGTATCTTGACCAGGGGGTTAAGTGCACGGGTGTACACAGTTGTCAAAACTCACCAGATTGTTCACTTTGTGTGTAATTTTCACACTGAAATCTTGCATTTCACCATATGTAAGCTTTACTTCTGTTTTTAAAAACAAAATGATCTAGGGCAGCCCCAGTGGCACAGCGGTTTAGTGCCACCTGCAGCCCGGGGCGTGATCCTGGAGACCCTGGATCGAGTCCCACGTCAGGCTCTCTGCATGGAGCCTGCTTCTCCCTCTGCCTGTGTCTCTGCCTCTCTCTCTCTCTCTCTCTCTCTCTGCATCTCTATGAATAAAAAAAATTAAAAAAAAAAAAAGGAAATCTTATAAAAAATAAAAAAAATAAAAACAAAATGATCTATAAAGATATATAGCAACGATATGGATAGATCTTAACAACACGCGTTTTAAAAAATTATATAGCTCGATGCTCTTTAGATAAAGATAAAAAAAAAAAACCCTGAAATTTTCAATTAACTTTTTCAGATCTGTATAAATGCCAGAGTTCCGCAAGGATTACGACCTGGCAGGTGGCAGACCAAGCGGGGAGGCGGGGAGGCGGGCAGAGGGCCGAGCTGGCTCTAGTCCCGAGCGGCAGGTTCACGGGCACTCACGCCAGTGCCGCCGCCGGGGCCCAGGGAACTGTGACCACAGAACAAACCAGACAGACCCCACTCGACACGTGAGCGAGTGTCCTGAGCCGAGGCTCGTGATGACTCGGTTCTCTGCTCTGGAGATCCGGAGATCCTGGGGTCTACGTTTAAAAAGAAGATGAAGAAATCGGGTTGGAAGCTGGCAAAGGTGACAATACCTGAGTCACTGTATTCAGGACTTCGGGACACCCATGCGGTCCCTAGAAGAGAAGGAATCGTCTTAAACCTCACGCGATAAACCAAAACCAAAGGCTGAAAGGCGGCGAGTGAGCATCAGAAGTGAACCGAACCCACAAAGATCAGAAACTAAACAAACTAAAGGAAGGTGCGTAGAGAAAAGGCACCACGGGCAGTGGTCGGACACCCAACGTCTCTGCCCGTCCCTAGGGACGCCAACCCACCTCCTGGAAGTAGCGTGTCCTCCTGGCCGCCCCCATGGCGGTCCCCGCGTGGCCGTGGGCCCCGTCTCCCTCCGGGCCGTTCCCTTGGGCCTTGCAGCCTCTGCCGGGCGCTGTGGCCCATCAGGACAGACTGTTCCGTGGTGGCTAACGTGGCTCCCCACGTGGAGGCCATGCTGCCAGGGTCCCAACAGGCAGACAGAGGTTCTGTGCTGGGGTGGCAAGTGACGGCGGTGGGGGTGCCCCTCGGAAGGAAGCGACGCTCTCAGAAGAGCAGGGCCCGCGGACCAGGCCCGTCTGTGCCGCGCTCCTGCAGACGCCGCGGCTGCTCGGCTCACGGGGCCAGGAGCTCGGGCCCCCGACCTGACACACAGAGTAAGGACCCCTGTTTAGAGGCCAGACTTCTTGTTCGCTTCTCCTACTGCACCCACGGCCAGGAACGGCTGCATCCTCAGTGAGCCAGACGCACCTGCCCGTGGGTGCGCCCAGCCCCTCGCAGGCAGGCACATGGTGGTGCCGCCCCGCCCTGGTTAGTACGGCCAGGCGGTCGTGCAAACCCCACGGCCACGCTCACCTCGCTGATTTATTTCAACAAAACCCCAAGAGCAATCCACGTTTCTCGAGCGGGGGCAAGTCTTCCTGCCCAGATTCGGCAACACCATCTGTGTCCGACGCCCAGGCCCAGAGTGGAGGTGCGGGGAGGCCAACCTGGCAGCACCGACCCTGTGGCTCTGAGCTCGCCCACCTCCCTGCCCACCTGCCAGGTGTCCACCCCGCTCCTCCTCCCCCTGCCACCACCACGGAAGGACACCTCAGGGCCTGATGCCCCCCCTCCCGCCCCCTGCGGCCCACTGGAGGCTGTGCTGACGCCAGCGGTGGCCTTACTGGGGCCTCCCTGGGCTGCGGTGCTCGCCCCCCAACCCGTCTCCCGGTGCTGTGTCTTGTCTCCTGCCCCCCGGTGAACACGGAGAGAGGCGCGGAGGACGGCAGCCAGCCAGGAGCGGGTACCTGCAGCCCTCCCCTCTCCCCCACCCCTGCGGCGGCCCGGGTCCACCTGCGAGGAGCACACGGGCGGTCCAGAGAGAGCGGCCCTAAAGCAGGAACAGAGAATCGCCTTCTCCCTCCCCCGGGTTACCACGCGGGCGTGGCTGTGTCTGCTGCAAACACGTCTTTGTTTAGGGAAATGTTGGAGGGACCTTGTGAGAGTGAAAACAGGCCCCGGAGCCGGGTCTGCAAGGAGATGAGGGACAGGACGGAGTTTTCATCTAAGGAAAAGCGCAGAAGAGGAGGCAGGAGGCAGCGAAGCCGCAGGACGGAGCTGAGGCCCCAGGGCTTGTCCTCAGGGGCAGGACGAGGTCCTCAGACCTCACTGCAGACCTGGCCCTTGCACAGAAGCTCCTGGTAAATGAGAAAAAGGCTGAGCCCAAGACGACACGAAGGGTCGTAGGTGCGTCCATGCAGCACAAGCAGCAACTGCAAGCCACGGCGACCTCGTGAAGGCCAAGAGCAGCTGCCAAAGAGCGTCCAGAAGACGTGGTGCCCGGCCCCCCAGACCCAGAGGGGCCCACGTGGAGCCCGAGCACAGACAGACCGTCTTAAAGCGTGTTTTAGGGGCACCTGGGTGGCTCAGTGGTTGAGCGTCTGCCTTGGGCTCACGGTGTGACCCCCGGGTCCCAGGATCGAGTCCTGCATCGGGCTCCCTGCAGGGAGCCTGCCTCTCTCTCTGTCTCTCATGAATAAATAAATAAGAATCTTAAAAAAAAAAAAAAAAAACACGTTTTAAAGTAAGTGAAAAGGTCCACACATGCTTTCCATGTAGTTATGCCTCTCTGTCACCTGTCACGATGCTTCATCATGTGACTCTGCTTTATAAACAGCAGTTCCCGTAAACACACTGCACATAAGTCGTGGTCAGAGTTTCCGAGGTCCCTACAAGCGACGGCTCAGAGTTGAGGGCGGGAGCATTTTCTCAGTTCTTGGTACAAAATGCACAATTACGCTGCCAACACCCTCACTTCACACCTTCCAAAGATGCAGCATCTGCACTTGGGGAAACGCTGCTGACGTGGATTTTAAAAACTCGTCTCTCAATGGTGAACATTAACAAGACAGGAAACAACACATGTTGGAGAGGATGCGGAGAAAGGGGAACCCTCCTGCACTGTTGGTGGGAATGTGAACTGGGGCAGCCACTCTGGAAAACTGTGTGGAGGTTCCTCAAAGAGGTAAAAATAGACCTGCCCTACGACCCAGCAACTGCACTGCTGGGGATTTACCCCAAAGATACAGATGCAGTGAAACACCGGGACACCTGCTCCCCAATGTTTCTAGCAGCAATGTCCACAATAGCCAGACTGTGGGAGGAGCCTCGGGGTCCATCGACAGATGATGGATAGAGACGCTGTGGACTGTGTGTACAGTGGGATATTCCTCAGCCGTTAGAAACGACAAATACCCACCATGTGCTTCAACGTGGATGGACCTGGAGGGGATGATGCTGAGTGAAGTAAGTCAATCGGAGAAGGACAAACATTATATGGTCTCATTAATTTGGGTAAAATAAAAAATAGTGAAAGGGAATAAAGGGGAAAGGAGAGAAAATGAGTGAAAATATCAGGGAGGGAGACAGAACATGAGTTTCCTAACTCTGGGAAACGAACAAGGGGTGGCGGAAGGGAGGGGGGTGGGCGGTGGGGGCGACTGGGTGACGGGCACTGAGGGGGGCACTTGGCAGGATGAGCACTGGGTGTTATGCTATATGTTGGCAAATTGAACTCCAATAAAAAAATAAATAAATAAAATAAATAAAAACTCATCTCTCGTGTCACTTCAGTTTCCTTGGTCACAGCGACCAGGTGTGTGGGAGCCCACCTGCCGTTCAGGGCCACCCCTGTCCCCCCCCCCCCGACCCTCTTCTATGTTTCTCAGCACATGCGTGGATCCGTTCTACCCGAGGCTGCCTTCCCGGTTTATGTGATTCTGCTGTGCAATTCAGCATTTCTAGGTAATTCCATTTATTAAAAATTAACTCATTAAGTGCTATGGCGAGAGCCCATGAACCTTAGGTCTCACCATTGCATACAAGAACGATGATTTTCAAGAATCACACTAAAACGTCAGGTCATGTGATCGTTCAGCCACTGCACAAACACGCATCTTAAATAAAACAAGAGTTACTTACCGAATCCAAAAAGCAAAGGTAAGACCCCGAGCTCTGTGCTATTGCTTGATTTTTAGAATATCCAACTGTTTAAAAAAAGAGAGAGAAAAGTTCTTTTACAATTCACTTTTCCGTGGCCTCCTCTTTCCTGGACCTTGGGGTATGCGTGCTACACGGGACCCGTGAGGGACAAAGCCAGCTCCGCTGTGGCCGAGTGAGAGGGAAGCAAAAGGACAGCAGCGCCGAGGGCAGCGCGGAGGGAGGGGTGCCCACTGCGGGGACCCAGCAGTCACTGTGACGCTACGCTACGCCGCGGGCGGGGTTGAAAAAATAAAAAAATAACAAAATCCCCGAATGGAAGCGCCCGAGCAGACGCTGGTGGGAACGCTCTTTGCAAAGTGTGCGCGGCTCCAAGCCGAGATGGGGCCGCCAGTGGCACCTGCACGCGTGTCCCGGGGCCGCCACGCCTGCACATGGCCCGTGACCTCACGGCCCCGCGAGCAGCAGGCCGCCCACGCCCACCAAGGTGTGACCGGCCCGGTGCCGCCGCAGAGGGGACGGATGAGCGTGAACACTCTGGCCTGTGCACACACGGGTGCCATTCGCGTGGCTCCACGCAGCACCTTCACCCGGAGCTGGGCGGCCGCCTCGGGAGGGGCCAGGCCGCGGGCAGGGGCCTCGGGTGGGCGACGGCCCTCGCGGGCGCCGGGGACACACTGTGCTCAGCTTGAGAAAACGCCCGGGACAGTGGGCGAGTGCACTTGCCGCGTGGGCCTCACGTCTAGAACACTCTCCGCCTTCCAAGAGGGTACAAGTGAGTCGGAAAGCGTTAGATGACGACCTCTGGCTACGTGCCCGATGGAAGGGGCTGGAACGAGCCAGGAGGCCCGCGGGGACGGGGGCGAGTGGCCCGGGCGCGCCGAGGGGCCTCCAGGCTCGGGGCCTGCGGGGTGCACACCCGCCCGGGACGCGGCCAGCGCCGCCCCGTCACCCGTCCGCGGTCACGGCCACAAGGCACACGCGGCCTCCTGGGCTCGCGCTCCACTCCCCGAAGGACGTCCCGCGGGGGCCACGGCCACAGCCACACCCCGGTTTTCCAGCCCTGGGGCAGGGAGGGAAGGCAGCGCCGCAGCCAGCAGCTCCGAGCAGACATGGGCACCAGCCGGTCCCACGGGCCAAAGCAGGAGGGACACGCCAGTGCCAGGTCGCCCAGGTCGCCCAGGCCATGACCCAGCACTGCGGCCACGCAGGCTGTCTTCACTCAAGGTGGCGGCTCAGCGGAGTGGCCCGGATCTCCAGGACCCGCAGGTGTAGCACGCAGGGAAGGTGCGGGGGGCCGGGGGGTGATTAGCAGCCGCCAGACACAGCTGTGGTGAAGCCTCACAGGACCTCACAGGACGTCGCCCGAAGAGCTGCACGCGGGCGACACAACGGGAAGAGACGGTCCACAGTCACATTTAAATTTGCAGAGGTTAGGGGTCCCCCGGGGGCTCAGCGGTGGAGCGTCTGCCTTTGGCCCAGGACGTGACCCCGGGGTCCCGGGATCGAGTCCTGCATCGAGGCCCCCACAGGGGCCTGCCTCTCCCTCTGCCTGGGTCTCTGCCCCCCCCCCTCTCTCTCTCTCCCTCATGAATAAGTAAAACTTTTATAAAAAATAAAATCAACTGCTGGGAGTTCTGTTTAAAAAGCTGCTTAGTGGAGTCAGGCTTCAGAACAGGAAAGATGGAAGCAGAACTTGGATGACGAGGGAAAACGCGTCTCACTAAGAAGCTGGAAGGTCCTCGCGACGAGGTATGTTTGGCAAAGACAAGGAATTTTCTCTAATATCACTGCCTCGGAGAAAGTCAAATGTTTGCACCAGGGCCTGATGTCTGGGAGGCCGTCCCTTCGTGACGGAGCCAGTTGTCATGGTCACAGCGGGAAACACGCCGCCGTCCTCACTCTTGGAGAGAAGAGGGCGGAATTGCGGTGTTTCATTTAGCAACTCACCGCGTCTTTAAGAAACGTTTTGCTGTTGTTATTTCATATCATAAAATAACAGTAAATGAGTCTTAATCCAATTTAAATAACTCAGCACTCCTGAAAAAGGAAGCACCGGGGATTTCTGTTATCCAATAGTTGACATAACTTCTACTTCAGAAAATACCAGTGTAGGGAGATATGCTCGTTCAGATGTCCTCACATCAACCCCGTTCCATAATCATGACGCGGGGCCCCCCTGAATTCACCTTGCTGCCTTCAAAACGACAACACGATGGCTTCATTGCTTCACGCTATGACAACTCAATCTTCTCATCATTGACAAAATACACATGAACGTGACACGAGTTACATCTAATCCATGGCAAGTATTTTATGGGGCCCCTGGGTAGCTCAGTGGGCTCAGGTCATGATCCTGGGGTCCTGGGGTCAAGCCCCAAGCTGGGGGCTTCCTGCTCAGTGGGGCATCTGCTTCTCCCTCTGCCCCTGCCTCCCCCGCTCAGGCACATGTGCACACACGCGCTCTCTAATAAACAATAAAATAGGGGGTGCCTGGGTGCCTCAGCGGTTGAGCGCCTGCCTGCAGCCCAGGACGTGATCCTGGGATTCTGGGAACGAGTCCTGCATCGGGCTCCCTGCAAGGAGCCTGCTTCTCTCTCTGCCTGTGTCTCTGCCTCTCTTTCTGTGTCTCTCATGAATAAACAAATAAAATATTTAAAAAAAGACAAACAATAAAATAAAAAAATAAAATGGAGATTAGATAAGCAAAGACACACCAGTCACCAAAATGCCTTCAACTTCCTTCATCAACTATGGAAGAGGCAAAATATCATAATCAAACAATATTTTAAAACAATCTTCAAGCTAGTTTCAGAAACAATGATTTGTTTGCACATATCTCAGAAACAAGTTGAAAAAAAAAAAGAAACAAGTTGAAATAGATGTTCTACAATAACTGATTTGTTTAAAGTTTTCTATTTCAAACAATGAAAACAAAAAATAACTTGGGGGTAAAAGTCTTCCAGATGCATGAGATAATGGTGCAGATGAGGATGACAGGAATAGGGCAGCTCCTGAGCAGCTCCAGCAGCTAAGCCTTCTCAACAAAGGCCATGGGCACCTGCTGCCCGCAAAGGAAACAGGCCCAGAGAGGTGGGGGGGGGGTTGGACGTGACACCAGGAGAGCCACCCGACCACCAAAACTGGCAGACAAGTGCAGAGAGAAAACAGGATGGGAAGGGGCTTTGAGGGCAAGCAGCGTCTGAGAAGTGAACGTCTCTCCCACTCACACCTCTCCCAACCCTACCCTGTACCCTGACCCACCCCCTGCCCACCCTTGAAATGACAAGACCTACAGGATTCCCTGAAGTCCAAAGCCACAAGGGCGTGAGGCTGACACCACACCACTCCTGAGGTCATTTTATTTTATTTTTTTCTGAGGTCATTTTAAAGCAGATTCTCAGCTGCAAATGCACCCCAGCATCTCTTAGAAAGCATCCACAATCCCAGTGCAGACGCTGCACGCAAACCAGTTACTCGAGACTATCTTAGGGGCGACTCATGCTCTGGCACCAAGGCTCCCAAAGCTTCGCAGACACTGCTAACATGCAACCGAAGTTGAGGCCTGCAATTTAGGGGACAGACTCAACCACCAGCTCCAGCCTCGTCATCTAGCCTACCTCCTCCTTCAACCCAGCAGTATATATGCACAAGTGCTAATTTCAAGTCTTACACAAAAACTTAAAAGTAAAGCCAAAGGAAGCCCAATATATCACAATTAAAGCTAAGAATACAAAGGTAATCGGGATCCCTGGGTGGTGCAGCAGTTTGGTGCCTGCATTTGGCCCAGGGCACGATCCTGGAGACCCGGGATTGAATCCCACGTCAGGCTCCCAGTGCATGGAACCTGCTTCTCTCTCTGCCTATGTCTCTGCCTCTCTCTCTCTCTCTCTCTCTGTATGACTATCATAAATAAATAAAAAAAATTTTTTTAAAGGAATACAAAGGTAATCATTCAGGATAAAAACAGAAGGTGCATGAAAGCACCTACACCTTGACCCAGCATTACAAAATTTTAAAACACAAAGAGAAAAATCTGAAACACGTTCAGAAAAGAAAACTTTGAAGAGCCAGACTCCAGAGGACACCAGAAGATAATGAGGTAACCCTTCAAAATTCTAAGGGAAATTGCTTTGAACCTAGAATTCTATACCCAGCCAAACTGTCAACTGAGCCTAAGTACAAAATGAAGACATTTTCAGACACTTAAAAACCCCAAATATTTTACCATCAACAGACCAGATACAGAAAACGTGCTTTAAGGAGTAGTCCAGCAACACAACGAAAGAACACATAAAGTAAAGACTAAATAAAAGAAAAAGAAAAGGGGAAAACCCCAAAAAGTGGCAGGTGTGTAGACAGTAAAAGAGAATAAGGCATAGGTGTTTACAGGCCCCACAGATCCAGACACTTGGGAGCCCCCAAGCACAGCACAAGCCTCACCCACCACCACGTGGTTGGTGGCGAGCAGTCACTCACTGGTGATGCTGCGAGTGCTGTTTCTACGAGATTTCAATTGCCAGAATCAATTTATTAGTAAAGCACATAAAACAAGTTACAGAACAGAGTTGAAGATCATGCATCCTGACAACATGATTGTATCATAACAACATAACATTCCCCCTTGAGGGGGGAAATGAGAAGAGCAGCATGGGGCACGCCAGGGGCTAACCGCGTCCTCTTTCGCAGTGAGTACTGACTGACACTGTGTGAATGAAGTCAAGTGAGAACCAAAACATGCCGGTGCTTCTAAGGTGTGGGGCTTCTGAGTGTCACTGTAGACCCTTCTGTATGCGTGAATTTATTTTTATCACATGCTGGTATTCAAATATTTGTGATTACCCAAAGCAGACATTTCTGAGAACAAGGTAAGTGCTTTTTTTTC
Source organism: Urocyon cinereoargenteus (assembly GCA_032313775.1). Lineage (NCBI taxonomy): Eukaryota > Metazoa > Chordata > Mammalia > Carnivora > Canidae > Urocyon > Urocyon cinereoargenteus. Next base: position 92,155,227 of record JAVLSZ010000032.1, read on the forward strand.
CCTATCACGTACACAGGCTGTACACACGCTGTAGGGCTAGTTTGTACAGGAGGTTGAGACAAAGGTTGCTGAGCTGCTACACACAATTACTGCTTGCAAAAACGCTCTATCAGCAAGCCCAAGGCCATCTGCTCTTATTTCTAAGCCAGACACCAAAACAAGCACCAAAAAGCTACAGATCGATTTTCCATATGTCCATAGACACAAAAATCCTAAAGGAAACTCAATAATTGTACAAAAATACCATCAAGTCATTGCTGATAATTCTAACACTGCTCATTGTTACCAAAAATACTAACATAATTGCTAAATGAAGCATTAGGAGAAAAAAATATGCAATCACCTTAACAGATACCTAAGAGATATTTAATAAAAGTCTATACTGACCTCTCATTTTCTGAAGGCTAAGTTAGGAATCCTAAGTTACCTCAAGAAAAGTGTCGTCAGAAAGCAACAGTAAACAAACTTAACAATGAAACCCCAGGAACCTTCCCTAAGTCAGGAACAGTACAAGGATTCAGTAATATGATTCCACATTGTTCTTCTAGACTTCTTATCCCAATTAAAAAATATGAAAAGTAAAGTATAAATCAGAAAAAAGAAGCAAAGCAATAACGTTTCTGCAGGGTCAGACTGCCTAATTACAAAATCAGAGATAACATAAGAAACTGAGTTGGGTACGATGGTGAACCAACAAACCGGGCGTCCACCCACCTACTGACAGTAAGACAGTATGTAAGTTATGTATCACAGGTCTGTAACATGCAGAAATTCTTCACCTAGCAAAAAAAAACACTTCAAATATGATGGAGAAATTAAGACATTGCTAGATAAACAAGTGCTGAGGGGGCTCTTCACCCATAGGCCTGCCCTCACCCGAAACGCCGACAGGCATCCTTCAGGGTGTCACAGAAGCACATTAGACAGAACTTGAAACCATGCAAAGGAGTCAAAGACATTAATAAAGTTTAAAACATGGATAAACATAAAAGGCAGTATTGTTCTATTTTTACTTTGAATTTTTTCCTCTCTAACTTAAAAGACAAATACATTGGGCAATGATTATAAATCTGTGTCAGTGGGTGCACGATACTGATGTAAACTGTGACAACATCAAGTGGGAATAGTGCTCTATACGCTACTGAAGCTAAATTAGTGTTAATTCAAACTAGGCTGTTATAAATTTAATACATTAATTGTAATCTCCCCAATAAGCACTAAGAAAATACCTTACAAGTACACACGATAGGAAATGAGAAGGGAATCACTATGGCACACTAGAAAGAAGTAATCACACACAAGAAAGCAGTAACAGAGGGCTATTGAACAAAACGACGTAAGGTGTACAGATGCACAACAAGGTGGTAAAAGGCCTTGTCACTAACTACTTTAAACGTAAATGGATTAAATGCTCCAATTAAAAGGCAAAGATTGGGAGAATGGATTTTAAAAACACATGGTCTATTTAAATGCTGTCTATAAGAGATTCACCTTAGATCCAAAGGCACAGAGGAGTTAAAAGTGAAAGGATGGAAAAATATATTCCACTCAACTAATAACCCAAGAATACTGGATTGTCTGCCTAACAGATGCTCTATATGACAGTGGAATATCCTTAGACATATTCCTAGGAGATGCTTAGATATTCTTGGAGACATATCCCTAGAGATAAGTGGAAATGAAAGCCCAATACACCAAAATTTATGGGGTGCAATAAGAGCAGCGCTCAGAGAGAAATTTACAGCTATAAATGCCTATGTAACAGGGATCTCAAATCACTAACCTAACTTTATATGTTAAGAAGCTAAAAAAGAAAAGCTAAATGCACAGCTAGCAAAGGAAGAAATTAATAAAGATCAGAGCAGAAATAAATGAAATTGAAAGTGAAAAAAAAAAAACGAGAGAAATCAATGAAACCAAATGTTGGTCCTTTGAAAAGATCAATAAAATTGGCAACTTTCAGCTGGAAAAGAGAAAACTCAAAATTACTGAAATCCAAAGTGAAAGTGGGTGCCTTACTACTGACTTTAGCAGAAATTTAAGAGGATTCTAAGAAAATACTACAAACTGTGTGCCAATCAATTAGATAACCTACAAAGGTTTTTGTCCTAAGGGACAAATTTGTATAAATATACAAACTACCAAACCTGATTCAAGAAGAAATAAAAAATATGAACAGACCGATAACAAACAAATAGACTGAATCAGTAATAAAAGGCTTCCAACAAAAGGGGCGCTTGCGTGGCTCAGTTGGTGAAGCATCTGCCTTCAGCTCAGGTCATGATCTCGGGGTCCTGGGGTTGAGCCCCATGTTGGGCTTCCCGCTGAGGGGAGAGCCTGCCTCTCCCTCTCCCTTTGCTGCTCCTCCTACTCGTGCTCTCTCTCCCTTCCCTCAAATAAATAAAACGTTTAAAACAAAACAAAACAAAACAAAACAAAAACCTTCCAATAAAGAAAAGGCCGGGACCAGGTGCTTTCACTGATGAATTCTACCAAACATATAGAGAATAACACCAATCCCTTCCACTCTTAAAAAAAAAAAAAAAAAGAACACTTGTCCTATGAGGCCAGTATCACTCTGATACCACAGCCAAAGACATCACAGGAAAGGAAAACCATACACCAACATCTCTTACAAATATATATGCAGAAATCTCCACAACAGGCAAATCTGTACAGGAAACATAGATTAGTGGTGGTGCAGGGCTGGCGGGAGCAGGGTATGGGGATCAGTGATGGCTACAGGACAGCAGGTCCCTGTCTGAAGTGATGAAAACATCCTCAGACTGACTGGGGGTGCGCAGTTCTGTGAATGCACTAAAAACCATCTGACTGTGTGCCTTAGGTGAACTGTGTGGCATATGAATAAACCCGTTATAAAAAATATTTGATTAATTCAAAGGAAGGCAGAAAAGGAAGAAAACAGGAAACAAAGAAATAGAACCAATAGCAAGAAGACAGACTCAAACCTAAGATATCAATAATCATACTAAGTGTAACTAATGTAAATAAACAGTTAAAAGATGAAGATCGTCAAATTGGATTTGCTGTTTATGAGAATCTACAGGGAGGTGCACTTCAACAAATGGGTTACAAGTTCAAAGAGAAGGAAAACCTATATTATGTTAATACTAGTCAAAAGCAAGGCAATTAAATTAATATCTAAATGTAGATTTCAGAGCAAAGAAAATTAGCAAGATCAAGAGGCGTATTTCATGATGATGAAGGGTCAATTCTTCATAACCACCCTAAAAGTTAACAGTTTCAAAATACTGTTAACCCAAATTGACAAAACTCCAGAGACGGACAGCAAAGTGTACAGAGTTGGAGACTTCAATGCCCCTTCTCAGTAACTGACAGGACACCGCAGCAAGACTCCAGTAGATTTAAATGACCGACCTCAGCATGACCTGACTCAATTTACAGAAGACTCCATCCAACACCTTCAGCTACACAACCTTCTCAAGTGCACACAGAACATCTGCAAGGACAGCCACACGGTCACCCCAAAGCATGTTCTCTTACCACGGAGGAGTTCCAGGAGAAATCAACAAAAAATTTCTGGAAAACCTCTCAAATATTTGGAAACCAAGTAACATACTTCTAAATAACCCATAAATCAAATAACTCAAAAGAAAATTAGGTGTTTTGAAACTGAACAAAAATGAAAAGAACATATCGATGTTGCTAAAGCATTAAGAGGAGAATTTACATCATAAAATGCCTATAGAAGGTGTCAAGTCAATGACCTCAACTTCCACTTTAAAAATTAGGAAAAAAAAAGGGGGGTGCCTGGCTGGCTCAGTCCCCTGAGGCAGGGGAGATTCACTTGGTTTTAGCTCAGGTCCTGAGCTCAGGTGCTTGGGGCTCTGCTGGGGTGGGGAGCCCCCCTGACTCTCTATCCTCTGCCCCTCCCCCCTGCTCCTGCCCCACCCCCACTCCAGGGCACTCACTCAAGTCTCTCCCTCCCTCTAAAATAAATAAATAAATATATTTTTTTAAATTAGGAAAAGAACATTTTAAGCCAAAAGCAAGCAGAAAAAAGCAAATACAGATCAGAGTGGAATCAGAAAACAGGCAAAACAGATGAAAGAAAATATAGAAAAGCAGCAAAATTAAAAACTAGTTCTTTAAGGTTTTCAAAACACTGGGCATAAACAAATCTAATGTCACAAGAAAAGAGTTTTAAGAAGTAGAGGTGACCAATAATATGATCATTCACACTAAAAATGAAAACACCCCACAGCTTTTTGTTAAGCCGAGCAAGTATAAAGTATGTGTGGTGGTCTCATACAAACCTTCAGCAAAGAATAAGAAATTTAGGTGCACTGGGTTCTTAATACGTGATAAATTTATTATTCGGGATACTTTACACCAGGATTCGAATATGAAATAATTAGGAAAGTTAATAAAAGAAAAGCTTATTAAAAGCGCAGTCAGGGGGCCAGCAGGGGCGCTGGGTGCCCAGCACCGTTACCACTTACAGACCCCACAGGGAGAGAGACTCCTCGCAGGTGGTAACTACTTTAGCAACCAGGTCCAGGATGGAAGGTTTTCTGCTGCCCTGGCAACAGCCCAGCCAATAGGAGACAGGCATGGCTCAGCCAATGGGAGGCGGCCACTGCCCAGCCAATAGGAGACAGCCACAGCCCCCCCAATGGGAAGACACAATACATCCAGCTCCCGGTTTACTCCAATGGTTTTTCTGTTTACAAGAGCCCCGCCCACCCCCTCCTGTAAGAAGAGGCTCCTCGCTTGCTGCCCTGCCGGTGGTTGGGGCGGAGCCTGCGCGTCCCTGGGGGAGGGGGGTCCTCCGCTGACCCCGCGCCCCCTCCCCAGGCGGCGGAACGGCTGGCGGGGCTCAGTGCGTGTGTGTAAGGACACGAGTCCTAAGAAGCCACCCCACAGGGCCGGAGAGTAAAGCAAACACGGTCACTGACCTCCGCGCGGATAAGGAGACTCGTGCCCGCCAATGACCACGGGGATGCCAGAACCTTCCAGCTTCGCCTTCCACTCCTCCAGGATCCTCAGAGACTGGTCCTGAAAGCAGGAGGACACGGGCGGCTCGGGAGCCTTCCCTGCGCACAGAGGGGGCTCCCGCGGGCCGAGTCCGCACCTACCTTACTGGCATCGTTGAAAACCGACAGCTCCATGGGGCCTGCGAAGTCCTGCTGCAGAACCGACCTCAGGCACTCGTGCAGCCAGCGCTCGGCGTTGTGCACCGGGAGGATGATGGACTGCAACCCCGAGCGAGCCGGTCGGCGCAGCACGGGCCGGAGCTCGGGCCGGTGCCGGTGCCCGGACTTTCTCACCCGACACCGGCACGCACCAGCACCGTGCATCAGCACCGAGCACCCCGCACCAGCACCCACCCTGTGCACCAGTACCAGCACGCACACCAGTACCTTGCACCAGCAAGCGCACGAGTACCTCTCACGAGTACCAGCATGCACACCAGCACTGACACCACGCACCAACACGCGCACCAGCACCGAGCACTGCGCACCAGCAAGCCCACAAGTACCACTCACCAGCACCAGCACCGAGCACAGCACACCAGCACCAGACCATGCACCAGCACTGACACTGCACACCAGCACCTCGCACCAACACTGTGCACTAACACTGTGCACCAACACCGTGAACCAGCAACCGTCCCGTGCAATGGGCACCTGCACCAGCATCCACACCATTCACTGGGACCACGCACCAGCACCGAGCACCAGCACCGAGCACAGAGGCCAGGGTCACAGGCGGCCCAGAGTAAGGCTTCCAGGGAAACACCACTCCCCAGACAGAAGGTGCCCGTTCCTTCCCGCCAGGCTCTTAGCGTTCTTTTACTCCGTAAGATTTATGCTGTCTTAGATTGCCCTGAGTTGGTCTTTTGGATGTTTTTGAAAAGGAAACAAAAATCTGAAAGTCACCCAAGACTTTCCCAATTCAATGGCAAATGCATGTGTTTTCCAATCACTGGTCGGAAACATCATTTTGGTTGAAACAAGCATCTCTTCTCCAGCCCACTCATGAAAAGAACCTGTTGCCCTTTTCTCAGTGGAGTAGGCATTTTCCGAAGCCATGATGCTAGAGAAGCTGCAACAAAGAAGTCTTGAGGTCCCTGGACACTCGCTTTAACAGAAATGGGTGGGTGCTGGGGACTTGGGGGCCTCTGTCCTTCTGCTCTACTTAGCTTAGGACAGTTTGGCTCGTCCTCTCCTACAGCAGATGAAACAAAAACGCCCAAAGTGTATGGAGTAAAACCAGAGGAGCCGACTGCCACCAAAGAACAGAAGACAGGAACCGCCTTAACTTTGCATGTTAGCACGTGAAGCGAGTACAGGGTGCCCAGAGTTAGAGACTCGTGTCCTCCAGCCTGGAGTGTCTACCCCACTGAGAAGGGGAGCCGTTCCTGAACGGGACACAGAGACTCAGGCCATCCGGGCGTGCAGAACTCACGGGCATGCACCTACGGACGTGTGCACACGGGTGTTCGACATCCACACAGCAAACAGCTCGATAAAACACCAGCTCCGAAGATGGCTTAGAAAAGCCCGTGGACTGAGCACAGTCCCGTCAAGTTCTTTACTCTGAGGATCTGACTGAACAGTGATAACCCTTCTGGAATTCATCTTTCCAAAAAAGTGGTCACCTAATTTACTTACAGACCTATTTTTAGAGGAAACATGATTCCTTAAAGAAAACAGGAAAGAACATTTTTACTGTTCTCAAGATCTACAACACAAAACCTAATGTGAATTCCTGTCCAGGGTGGACCCTGATTAAATTCCTGGGCTGCAGGTTGCTTGGGGGCAAAGACCCTCCCAGGTGAGCCCCGGGGAGTGCACCCCGGGGAGTGCAGCCCTGAGGGGAGAGGGAGGAGGGCTGGAGGGAGGAGGGCAGAGGAAGGATGGAAGAAGGGGGGCTGAAGGAAGGAGGGCTGGAGGGTGGAGGGAGGAGGGCTGGAGGAAGGAGGGAGGAAGAACAGGGAGGAGGGCTGGAGGGAAGAGGGCTAGAGGGAGGAGGGCTGGGGGAAGAGGATTGGAGGGAGGAGGGCAGGGTGGAGGGAGAAGAATGGAGGGTTGGGGGAAGGAGGAGTGGAGGGAGGAGGATGGAAGGCTGGAGGAAGGAGGGGTAGAGGAAGGAGGGCTGGAAGGAGGAGGGGTGGAGGGAAGAGGCCTGGAGGGAGGAAGGAAGGAGAGAGGAGGGCTGGAGGGAGGAGGGCAGAGGGAGGAGGATGGAGGCTTGGAGGAAGGAGGGCTGGAGGGAGGAGGGAGGAGGATGGAGGCTTGGAGGAAGGAGGGCTGGAGGGTGGAGGGATGAGGATGGAGGGTTGGAGGAAGGAGGGCTGGAGGGTGGAGGGAGGAGGATGGAGGGCTGGAGGGAGGAGGATGGAGGGTTGGAGGAAGGAGGGCTGGAGGGAGGAGGATGGAGGGTTGGAGGAAGGAAAGCTGGAAGGAGGAGGGGTGGAGGGAAGAGGCCTGGAGGGAGGAAGGAAGGAGAGAGGAGGGCTGGAGGGAGGAGGGCAGAGGGAGGAGGATGGAGGCTTGGAGGAAGGAGGGCTGGAGGGAGGAGGATGGAGGGTTGGAGGAAGGAGGGCTGGAGGAAGGAGGGCTGGAGGGAGGAGGGCTGGAGGGAGGAGGATGGAGGCTTGGAGGGTGGAGGGCTGGAGGGTGGAGGGAGGAGGATGGAGGCTTGGAGGAAGGAGGGCTGGGGGGTGGAGGGATGAGGATGGAGGGTTGGAGGAAGGAGGGCTGGAGGGTGGAGGGAGGAGGATGGAGGGTTGGAGGAAGGGGGGCTGGAGGGAGGAGGGCTGGAGGGAGGAGGATGGAGGCTTGGAGGAAGGAGGGGTGGAGGAAGGAGAGCTGGAAGGAGGAGGGGTGGAGGGAAGAGGCCTGGAGGGAGGAAGGAAGGAGAGAGGAGGGCTGGAGGGAGGAGGGCAGAGGGAGGAGGAGAGGAGGATGGAGGCTTGGAGGAAGGGGGACTGGAGGGTGGAGGGAGGAGGATGGAGGGTTGGAGGAAGGGGGGCTGGAGGGAGGAAGGCTGGAGGGAGGAGGATGGAGGCTTGGAGGGTGGAGGGCTGGAGGGTGGAGGGAGGAGGATGGAGGCTTGGAGGGTGGAGGGCTGGAGGGTGGAGGGAGGAGGATGGAGGGTTGGAGGAAGGGGGGCTGGAGGGTGGAGGGATGAGGATGGAGGCTTGGAGGGTGGAGGGCTGGAGGGTGGAGGGAGGAGGATGGAGGGTTGGAGGGTGGAGGGCTGGAGGGTGGAGGGATGAGGATGGAGGGTTGGAGGAAGGGGGGCTGGAGGGTGGAGGGAGGAGGATGGAGGGTTGGAGGAAGGGGGGCTGGAGGGAGGAGGGCTGGAGGGAGGAGGATGGAGGCTTGGAGGGTGGAGGGCTGGAGGGTGGAGGGAGGAGGATGGAGGGTTGGAGGAAGGGGGGCTGGAGGGTGGAGGGAGGAGGATGGAGGGTTGGAGGAAGGGGGGCTGGAGGGAGGAGGGCTGGAGGGAGGAGGATGGAGGCTTGGAGGGTGGAGGGCTGGAGGGTGGAGGGAGGAGGATGGAGGGTTGGAGGAAGGAGGGCTGGAGGGTGGAGGGAGGAGGATGGAGGGTTGGAGGAAGGAGGGCTGGAGGGTGGAGGGAGGAGGATGGAGGGTTGGAGGGTGGAGGGCTGGAGGGTGGAGGGAGGAGGATGGAGGGTTGGAGGAAGGGGGGCTGGAGGGAGGAGGGCTGGAGGGAGGAGGATGGAGGCTTGGAGGGTGGAGGGCTGGAGGGTGGAGGGAGGAGGATGGAGGGTTGGAGGAAGGAGGGCTGGAGGGTGGAAGGAGGAGGATGGAGGGCTGGAGGAAGGGGGCTGGAGGGAGGAGGGCTGGAGGGTGGAGGGAGGAGGATGGAGGGTTGGAGGAAGGAGGGCTGGAGGGTGGAGGGAGGAGGATGGAGGGTTGGAGGGTGGAGGGCTGGAGGGTGGAGGGAGGAGGATGGAGGGTTGGAGGAAGGGGGGCTGGAGGGTGGAGGGAGGAGGATGGAGGGTTGGAGGAAGGGGGGCTGGAGGGAGGAGGGCTGGAGGGAGGAGGATGGAGGCTTGGAGGGTGGAGGGCTGGAGGGTGGAGGGAGGAGGATGGAGGCTTGGAGGGTGGAGGGCTGGAGGGTGGAGGGAGGAGGATGGAGGGTTGGAGGGTGGAGGGCTGGAGGGTGGAGGGATGAGGATGGAGGGTTGGAGGAAGGGGGGCTGGAGGGTGGAGGGAGGAGGATGGAGGGTTGGAGGAAGGGGGGCTGGAGGGAGGAGGGCTGGAGGGAGGAGGATGGAGGCTTGGAGGGTGGAGGGCTGGAGGGTGGAGGGAGGAGGATGGAGGGTTGGAGGAAGGAGGGCTGGAGGGTGGAGGGAGGAGGATGGAGGGTTGGAGGAAGGAGGGCTGGAGGGTGGAGGGAGGAGGATGGAGGGCTGGAGGAAGGGGGCTGGAGGAAGGAGGGCTGGAGGGTGGAGGGAGGAGGATGGAGGGTTGGAGGAAGGGGGCTGGAGAGAGGAGGGCTGGAGGGAGGAGGGAGGAAGTCTAGAGGGCAGAGGGAGGGGCGGAAGGAGGAGGAAGAAGGGCAAGAGGGCTGGAGGGAGGAGAGGAGGAGAGGAGGAGAGCCGGAGGGAGGAGGGCGGAGGGGGGAGGAGGGAGGGGGAGGGGGCGGCCCCGCGCCCTCGGCCCGGCACCTACCACGTGGGGCGCGGCGGCGGGGTCCCCCCGGGGCCGCATGACCGCTGCTCCTCCGGCCGCCCCGCCCCGGGGCTACTGCGCGTGCGGCTCGCGGGGGCGGCCCGAGGGCGGCGCGTCCCATTGGCTCGCGGAGCCGTCGGTCGCCGGGTGGAGGGCGCGGCCTGAGCGGCCGGAAGCCCGGGGAGGGGGAGGGGGAGGGGGCGCCCCGCAGCCCCGCAGCCCCGCAGCCCCGCAGCCCCGCAGCCCCGCACCCGCGCCCCACGGCCGCCCGCTGCACGGCCCCGCCAGCCTCCCGGGCGTGACCTGCGGCCGTGACCCCCGCGGCCCTCCCAGCACGCGAGCCCGAGACCCCCGGACAGCCGTCCTGCCCGAATCGAACATTAAATGCAAACCGTTCGATACATTGTATCTGCTTTAGATTTTTCTTTTCTTTTTTTTTAAAGATTGTATTTATTTATTCCTGAGAGACCCAGAGAGAGGCAGAGAGCCAGGCCGAGGGGGAAGCAGGCCCCACGCAGGGAGCCCGACGCGGGACTCGATCCCGGGACCCCGGGTCACGCCCTGCCCCGCCCCCCCGCGCCCCTTGGGTTTTTGAAGCATCACTTCAAGTGTGACCTCTGCGGACCCCGCAGCAGCACTTGCCAAGCCTGTCGCTGGGGAAGCTCCCGGGCCACATGAGCGGGGCAGCCTGGGGGGTCACTGCCGGCCCCGGTGCTCCCCAGCTCGGCCCCTTGGACGCAGTTTGCTCTCCACCAGCTGAGCACCCTCAGCCGCCAGCGCCCGGGCAGCCTTGGGGCCCCGCACCTCCTCGCAAGCGCGGGAGCAAGAGGCGAGGGGCCCACGCGGTGCCTGCGCCCCCACGTCCATGGGGTCAGAAGGGGCCTTGGCTGCCCTGCCTCGCTTCCTGTTCGCGTCTTGCTGCCAGAAATTTGCTTTTCACCGCCTTTTCCCTGATAACAGTTGGCTGTCGCCTGCCTTTTGCAAACATGCCGAGCGCCAAGCGGCACTGGAGGAAGGCCGGGCGGAGGCTGCGTGAGCGCCCGAGCCGAGGCCGGGGACCGGGGGGCACTAGGGGCACTGGAGCGGGGCCGAGGGAAGCTGGCTCTCCGGGTGACCCTCTCCACGCAGCCGCCGCGTGTGCGGACGAGCCGGTGCTGGCTGCGTTCCCAGGCCTGGTGCCGATTCACATGTGGACACGGCCCGGCAGCCCCACGAGGCGCTGCCGTGGGGACAGACACGGAGAGGCCTGGGCGCGGGGCCGCAGCTCACAGGGAGCCTCTCCCGAGGGCGGCAGGGGCGGCCAGGAGCCCCAGGTGTCCCGCCAGATGGGAGGCCTGCGCTCAGCCTGCGGGACGCAGCGGCCACGCAGCCCAGGGCCCGACCGTGGGACGTGTTCGCGGGAGCAGCCAGCCACCGGCCCAAGCATGGCGAGGGCTGTACGGGCTCTTCCACATTGTTTGCACCTGGGGCCTCACTGGGCCGGCCTGACGGCTCATCCAGGGGTGGCAGCCAGGTGACGTCTTAAGGTCCTGCGGGACCTAGACCTGGTGGGACGTGATCACGTCAACTCCACAGCAGCAGCCTCAGTCCCTGGAAGTCAGACCTGCTGAGCTTCCATGGCCACAGCAGCGACTCTGAGTCGTTCTCTCATCCCCTCCACCGGGTCGGCCACTGCGCACGGGGGCAGGGAGCCCCAGGCCCGTCGCCGAGCCCCACAGCCCGGGCAGGGGTCGGCCGGTGGGTGAGTGTGAAATCTGGAGCAGCGCCCGCAGGGCAGCCCGGGAGCACCACCTTTGTCTTCTCCCCCGGGGGCTCTCAGCCATCAGGGGGCACGGACCCCGGCTTAGCTCTCTGGGCCGACCCCGCCCCTGCTGGGCCCAGGGTTTGCCAAGTGCTGTCACAGGAGGATGGCCGGTGGAACTGGGCTGGACTCCGTGGGCCAGACACCTGAAGTCACGTCCCGTGGAGGAGGCCCACGCCGAGAGCCAACACCCACCCTGCCCACCCAGGACACGACGAGTGTCTCCTGACGAGCGCCTGATGGGCAGAAGCCGTGGTGCTAGCCCGCGTGTCGTGCTCTCTGGCCCGGGCTAACCCCACGCAGGGAAGAGAGGCCCCCCGCTGAGCCTTTCCCAAGTGCCAAGCGCTTTAGGACTAGGGTGTCCTGAAAGCCTGGCAAACACAGTTGACCCGAAGCCCGAGTCTGGACTGCTCCCTGGACGGGCTGGAGGAAGTAATGAGGTTCCCATTAGAGGGTGCATTCAATTAGCAGCTGAGCAAACATCTGGAGTGGATTTGACGCAAGCATCCGAGGATCACACAGTGTTTGTCTTGGCCTCAAGGCCCAGAGAGCCGAGCCTGAGTTGGGCCTTTGCAGCGAGGGATTTCGTTCCTGGGAAGCTGGGAGCGGGACGGCGAGGCAGGGGAGGAGAGGGAGCCAGGACCGGCGTGCTCTGTGGGCAGCTGGGGGCTCTGGAGAAGCGTCCGTGGGGGCGCGCCCTTGGCCCTGTCCTGTGGGGTTGCCCCCTGGGCCGTTGACTGGCCTGCCCCTCTGGGCGGTGGTGCAGGGTCCCACAGGTGTCCCTGAGGTGCACAGCACACCGTGGGCCAGGGGAGGCCTGCCCACGACTGCGTGCGGTGGGCCTGGCGGGAACCAGGGTCAGGACCGGGGTGGCAAGGGCTGGGCAGGAGGGAGAAGAAGCCAGCCCAGGTTGGGGAGGCTTCGAATAGGGCCTCCGCCTGCCACAGCCGAGGCTGAGTGATCCCAGCCGTGTGCCGTCCAGGCTCTGGATACCTTAAGCAGGTGGCCGGCGCCCCCGGGGTGCGTGCACAGCGAGCGGGTGGCCGTGCTTGAGCACCGAGGCGCCCGGCAACTGGCCGGGAGAGGCCAGTTAGGCGTCTTCCTCCTGCGTCTCCATAGGAAGGTGCCATCTGTGGAGACAGGGTTCCGGTACATTCGCAGAACTCCGGGAGGCGGGGAAGCCAGAGGTTTCGGGGTGACTGCAGCCCTTCGCGCGAGGCCTGTGGAAAGCTGCCGACCCACTGACAGGGCGGGGCCTGGCCCTCCGCCTGCCTCAGCTCCTGGGTCCATCGTTCACAGGGTCGGGGGGGCTATGTGGTCCATCAGGTCCCCCCCACGTCCTTTTATCTGTGGCCACGTGGGCAGAGGGAGAAGACGTGGTCACAGGGTAGCGGGGCACGTGGGGTGAGGCCCTGCCGGGACTGGTTCTGGCTTTGCTGCCTCCTGGCCCGGTGGCCCTGGTGCGTCTCAGCCCCTGTGCCCGTGCGAGCGTCCGCCTCTCATGCCTTCTTCCAGTCAGGCTGGGGTCTCAGGCTCCGAGTGGCTAACGGCCAGTGGCTCCCCGCACCTGCTGCAGGGACTCCTGGGGCCTCCCAGCTCCACCTGCGAGCCTCCACCTGTGGGCCCCCACCTGCGGGCCTCTGCCTGTGGGCCTCCACCTGTGGGCCCCCACCTAAGGGCCCCCACCTGTGGGTCTCTTCCTGTGGGCCTCCACCTGGCAGCCTCCACCTATGGGTCTCTACCCTCAGCCTCCACCTGCAGGCCCCCACCAGCCAGCCTCTACCTGTGGGCCTCTGCCTGTGGGCCCCCACCTCCCAGCCTCCACTTGCCAGCCTCCACCTGCAGACGCCCACCTGCCGGCCTCAGCCTGCTGGCCTCCACCCATGGGCCCCTGCCTCCCGGCCTCCACCTGCGGGCCTCCACCCGCCCCCCGCAGCACCTCCTACCAGGCAGTGTGCCTACCGTGCACCCGCTGCTGCCCGCCCTCACCCTCCTCCAGTCCAACTCTCTGGGCTGTGGGGCACAGCCTCCGGGGGGCTCCTCTTCCTGCCCCTCCCCACAGGCCCCCTCCTGCGCCGCATGAGCTGGGTGTCACCCCCCAGGTGCCCTGAGGCCCCTGAGCTGAACACGTCCAGAGCCCTCCTCCGGCTCCTGGCGAAGGGGACGTGGTGCGTCCTGTGCCCGCGGCTGGCAGACGCCCCTAAATACTGGAGGACCCACGTTCCCCAGGACGCCCAAGGGCGAGGACGGGCCTTCGTACAGGGTCTCCTCCACTTTTAACGGTGCGGGCTGCTCTGCCGCAGAAAAGTATGAAAAGACATGTTTCAAAGGAGTAAAACCATGACACGTCCAAACAGAAATGAACCTGCGTCACAGATTTTACCGCGTCGGTTCACGGGGAACCAGTGAGACCTGATGTCTGGGTGACAGGCCACGGGTCAGAGGCGATGAGGAAGGGGGACAGGGAGGCGCCCGCAGCCCGGGCTGGGTTTGCTGCGAGCTGCCCCTGCATGGGGCCCCTCTGTGGACAGGGTCCCGTTCTTTCTCGGCCCAGGGAGTTGTTAAGTCGCCCCCCGTGAGGTCACGCGCTGACCCCGTGGAGCCAGCTGTCCCCACGAGGGCTCTGCACAGACATGCAGGACCTCAGCGGCCCCGTGCGATGCTCTTCCCTCTCGGCCCAGGGGGGAGCCTCTCTGTCCGCGCCCCCTGCGTCCAGCCCTCAGGCCACGCCACCGAGGGTCACGGCTGTCACCTGGCCCCAGGGGCCGCGCGGAGACAGCCCTGGGCGCTGCTCCCCGGGTGAGACTGAGGGGATGTCGCCGCGGGGAGGGAGAGCCGAGCGCCTGAAGCTGCTGTGGAGCAGGTGGCAGCTAGCCCGGACTCCCTGCCGCCTGCGTGTCCCCCGCCTCCCCATGCGGCCCCTGGACGGCCGGGAGCCCTGCACATGCACTGACCCACTGCCCACGGCCGACTGACCCGCTGCACAAACCGACTCCCTTGTCTCCACCCAGGAGCCCCTGGACGGCCGCGCCTCTGGGTGTCCCGCAGTGTCCCACCAGAGTCCCGCACAGCGTCCCGCACGCCCCGCGGATCAGGCCAGCGCTCAGTGCCACTGGCCTGGCTCCACTGATGCCTCCCTCTGGGACCAGGAACTTGAGGAGGTGCAGCTCCTGCCACGTTCGCCCCACCCGGCCCCGCCGCTCTGCCCCCAGCACCGCCTCCCCCGACGTTGCCGCGTCCGTGGGGCAGGGACACGGTCCTCTGTCTGCTGCCAACTCCCCGTGGCCGGCAGAGTCCGTGCGCGTGAGCCAGCGCTGAGCCCGGCCCGGGGGTGCACCCTCGGTCGGTTGATCATTATGTGCGTCCCACAGGGATCCCGTTAGGGGCCCAGCAGTGACCGAGCTCACACTGCGCCCTCTGGGGACCCCGCGGGCGGCCGGCCCAGCCCCGCTGTCCCCTCCACAACGAGTGCCGTCGGACTGAAGCTGCAGCTTGGCCAGCTCCTCTGAGGGGCCCCCCCGAGCCTGCGCCCACACGCGGCCACCGCCATTGTCACCAGCACTTGCCCGCGCTGCGACGCCCACTGTGGGCAGAGCCCCCCCCCCCCGGCCCGGTCTTCCTGTGAGGAGCTTGGCCGCACTTGTGAATGTATTTCTATTAAAGTGGACACAGCCCTGAGCAAGTGGGAACGAGTTTAATTTTTCTTAACAGCAAACACTCGAAATAATGAGTATCTTCTGTTTCTAAGATTTATGTGTTGGTTGGGGTGCAGGTGGTTGAGGTGCCCGTGGCCTTGTGGGTGTTGCAGGGGAAGAGGGCCCCGTGTCCGCCCTGCAGGCCTGACCGTGGGGCCAGCGGCAGGGCCAAGGCCCGGGCCTCCTCCGTCCAGCCCAGGGGAACCTGCTCACCCCATTCCCCGAGCTGCACCCAGAACATTCCCGGTCTCAGCCCTGGCGGCCCGGAGGCCTGAACCTGCAACCACTGGTCACTGAGCCCCTGCAAGCACCGGTGGCCAGGGCTTGGGGGGGGCGGACGTCTGACTGTCTGATGGCCCCGCGGGGAGGGAGGGGCCCGGGCCCCCTGCAGGCGGGGAAAACACCTGACACCCGGGGTGCAGGGGCGCCCTGGCCTCTCTGGTCGGCTCCTCTGGCCGTTTGCTGGCTCGGGCGCCTGCGGTGACCGTGGGGGTCATGAGGCTCCGCGTTCTGCCTGGGGCGCCCGTGGCCCCTGAGCACAGTGGCAGGGACAAAGGCTGTCTCCGTCCCGAAGGACCCGGCTGCGTTGCTCGGGCCGTGTCCTGGTCCAGACACGACCGGGGCCCCCAGGGTCGCGGCAGCCCCACAGCCTGGGAGGCGGAAGCTGTCACCGCGCTGCTCCTTCCTGTGGCTGGGGGATTTCCTCCCGTGTTATCTGTGAATCTGGACCAAGAAGCGCTGTCCTCGAGCGAGGGTGTCACTGACCGAGCGGGGCAGCTGTCACCGGGCTGCCCTCCTGCTGCATCGGGAGATGCAGGGACGGAAGCACCGGGGCCGTGGCCGGAGGCACTGGCACAGACCCTGGGGTGGCCGAGGCCCGGCTGCGGGCCGGTCACCCGCCGTCCCTCCCCGGGCGACGCACTGGAGAAAGGCTGCGCAGAGTGTGGCAGGCGCATCATCTGCCGGGCTGGGACTGCGGGCATCTGGGGGTCCCGTCACGGGCCCTGGCAGGGGCGCCCTCGGCCGTGTCCCCCCGCGGACGTGGTGAGCGCGCCGGCCACACTGGCCGCTCCTGGAGCGGGCTCCTCAGAGCCCAGGCCCGCCCCCGCCCAGGCCCTGGTGCCGCACGGTCGTGGAAGACTCCGTTCTCAGAGCAGGCGAGTGACAGCGAGGGGGCCCCCGGGCGCGGGAACTCCAGGGCGTCGCTGCCCGAACTCAGCTCCCTGGGATTGGATCCGCCTGAGCCAGGAGCAAGCGTTGGGCGCCCGGATGCCCGTTCCATGCACGTCAGCTCGTGTGTGTCCCGTGGCCCTGTAGGTGTTCACGCCCTGGCTGGCTCCTCGCGGAAGGCAGCCTGGACGTGGGCCTCGAGTCCACCCGGAAGAGCGTCTCTTCGGTCCTTCTGGGGTCGGGTGGGGTGAGGGTAGGTCGGCTTCGCTCAGATTTAAAATGACAAGGACTGGACCCAAGACCTGGGGGTGTGGGCGACACGGGCGGTGACCCGCGGCCCCCCAGGGCCATCTGGGGGACAGTTATTTTTGCCGTTTGAGGTTTTGTGCTTCCTGCTTGGACATTTTGGGAGGCACAGGAAACACATGGTTTTAAGTAAAGAAAGCTGAGTGCCTGCAGACCTCGTCCACGGGTGTGCCTGGGTGACGGGGGGCGGGGCCTCATTGCCCACAGTGAGGACCCGAGAAGACTCTTCCTCAGAAGGTGCTGGAAACGGCCCTTGGTGGCTGTGCCGCGTCTCCCTCCTGAACGACTACCGTGGGTGCTGACTCGCACCCGGGCCCCGGGACTCGAGTGGGACCCCGAAGGCCCGTCCCCCGTCCCGCCTCCCAGCCCTGGCTTGCAGGTGTCCGCGGCCAGGACAGTGGCTCCCCCTCCGGTCTGGGAACCCATGGGGGCTGGAGGCGGCTCTCCCGGACGGGTGACCTGTGGGACGTGGCCAGCGCGCGCTGTGAGGGGCACACGTCCAGCGGCCACGGGGATGGAGCACCCCCACCGGGGCTCCCACAGAGCTGTCCACCCCAGCTAATGCCCTGCTGGACGCCGACCACATGCAGGTGTCATAGGGGGTCCCGGGGCCCCAAGACGAGCAAGACGCCTGGGGCCCATGCTCCCCGGCACCCCCGGCCCAGCCTGCCAGGGCCTCCCTGACTACCGGCTGGGGATGGCAGCGCGGCCTCCCTCGTGGGGTGCGCGGGACAGTGGGGGGCCTCCGCAGGGGGAGGAGGGGGGCCCGGCAGGTCCTGCCCGCCCCAGGGCTGCTCCCGTCCCTGCCTGCGCCCTGCGTGCGGCGGCGGCACTCTGGGGGCCCGAGCCCTCACCAGGGTCAGGAAGGACCATGGGTGGGCAGGCTGGGCGGTTGCCAGGCCGGGAGACTGTGGACATTCAGAGCTGGTCACCCAGGGAGATGGCAGCCACTCGCCGCCCTCAGCTGGGCCTGAAAGGAGTGAGAACAGACGGAATTCAAAGATGCCCACAAAAGGGCTTCCTGGTGACAGCAGGACCTCGCCCCCTTCTCCTCCGCGCCCCCCCGTGCTGGCGCCTCGGGGCGCTGCACCCCAGCCGACAAGCGGGCCGCGGAAGCAAAGTGGACCCCCGACCCCCACCCCCACCCCGTGTTGTCTGAAAAAGTGGGTTTGAAATCCAGATCCTGCCTCACAGGCACCAGCGTCAGCCTAGAGGGCCCTGCAGGCACCTGCAGACTTGTGCTGTGCGTGCCCTGCCTGGGGGCCCGGGTCCACGGAGAACTCCACGCACACGCTCGTGCTCAACGTGCACCGCGCACAGTGCTCACCTGCATGCACGTGCAGTCATGCACGCTCACGCACACCCACAATGCTCACATGCACACACACATGCACACACATACGTGCACATGCACACATTTTGCACACTCACACACAAACACAATGCTCATGTGCATATGCACATGCACACACTCACACACATGTCCAGTCGTGTACATTCACACACACAATGCTCACATGCATAGACACACTCACACACATGTGCAGTTGTGCACATGCACACACATAAACACAATGCTCATGAGCATACGCACGTGCACACACGCATGCACCTGTGCATTCATGCACACGCACAATGCTGATGTACATACACACATGCACACATTCATGCATACTCACACGTAAACACAATGCTCACGTGCATATGCACTTGCACACACACGTCCATTTGTGCACACACACAATGCTCATGCACATACACACGTGCACATACTCAGACACTCAAACGCTCACACACACATGCACCTGCAACCCAGTGGGAGAATGGGGAGATGCATCCTTGCACGGCAGCCGTAGAGTGAAGGGAAACCACTCTTTCTTCTCTCGGTTCCTCTGGCACAATTGACTTTCTCCCAGCAAGTGTACTCAGTCTCCTGTTCAAGGAATTTGACTGACAACGTTTTCACAGGCTCTCGGGCGTTCCCACGTCACTTTCTCAACGACATTCCGAGGCTGGCAGGCAGGTGCTGCTCAGGTCAAGGGGGCGGGAGGAGGGTGACGCCCACAGGCACCTCCCCCACTCTGAGCGCCTGTGGCTGCCACGGCCGCTTGGGGGGAACAAGGCCAGGCCAGGGCCCCCCGCGCCCCGCGCGGTCCTCACCGTGACTTCCTCAAGTCCATTTACAGGTGGGAACAGGAGGATCGAAGCAGGGATGGTCGTCCTCAAACACCACACAGAGAGCGCGGGGGGTTGCGGAGGACTCTGCATCTCCGTCTGGCCCTGGCGCTCCAGGCACCACGTGGCCCACACGACAGCGCAGCTCACACCGCAGCCCGCACCCGTCCTAGCGCCTCCTCCCGTCCTGGGCCTCACTCACCCCACTCAAACCCCCGGCTCTTTAGGTTGTTCGGTAAAGTGGCCGAAGTACTACGCTCTGGGGACGAACGGTCGCCTCCAGCAGCGGGAGAGACGCGGAGAGACCCGTTAGGTGGCGGCCTCTTCCTGGGTCACGGGACATCTGGCTAAGCGCTCACCCCTGAAGACCTGGCTCCGCACTCCCCACGCCACGGGGCCCAGAAATGTTGCCGAGGACGGAAGCCTCTGAGTTACTGTTGGATTGACTCCTGCCTCTGACCGCAGATGTCTTGCCAGTAGGTCTCGAGGAGCCGCGAGCACCGTCGTCCGTGTGACGGACAAGCGTGCGATCCTGTGGGAGGGCTGGTGGTCAAGGTCCCCGAGAGACGAAGTCTGAGGCTGGGGGGAGCGTCAGTGTCGCCCCGAGGTCGCATGGCCTGGTGGTGGGGCCCAGCGGGTGGGCGCAGAGGCAGGCCTCCTCCGGGCCAGAGGCTGTGCTCCAGGGGCCGCTCCAGCAGGGACGTCGCCGCGGGGCCGCTGGAGCCCCTGGTGACCGCAATGTGGCCCGCGGCCACTCTCCATGGCCCGGCCGCCCCAGCCAAGCAGGTGAGCCCGACAGGAGGTGGCGGGAGCCCCACCGGGCGCCGTCCAGGGGAGCTGATCCCACCCCCTCACGCCTGCCGCTTTCCCAGGCGGGCGGTTCGGGCTTCCACACTGGGCCTCGCTGACCAGGGAGCCCCCCCTCCCCCGCAGCCCTGGAGCCGTGGGGTCTGCCAGCTGAGCCTGTGTCCACCCTCATCAAGTGTTCTGGAACTCGGGAGGGAGACAGGATGGGTCCGGGCCACGCGGGACCTGTGGAGACGAAGGCACGGGCCCCCACGGGTCTCGCCCTGACGGGCCACCACCAAGGTTTGGGTCCCTCGGACTCAGCGTCTGTGCAAAACCAGTAACGGGTGCTCCCTGGAGGCTGCGATCGCGCCTTCTCCCGGGGCATGGTTACCCGGGGAAAGCCCACAGGAGCCTCTGGGGAAGCCGGGGACGGAGATGGACCGGTGTGTTCTCGGCGGTTGCCGCGGCCTTCCTGGGGGACACTGCCCACCCCACCCCCTGCTTCAAGGCGTTCTGGGTCCACGACACGCTTAGGTCTGGGAGCTGGTGGAGGGGCCGTGAGCCCGTTTCTATGATTCGGGCCAGACTTTTCCTCCCTTGACCTTGAACATCCCTGCAGGTGCAGGTCAAGTGAGAGTCCCCGCGCTTCCTGGGGTTCCTGAGCAGCAGGGCGCCGCCAAGCGACCCACCGCGGGGGGGCCCCCCAGGCCTGTGAGTCAGAGGATTCTGACGTGGCTCCGCCCCACGTCCACCTGTGAGACCACGCCCCCCTCCTTTCGGCAGGTAGTTGCCCCCACTTGGCCCCTGCCACCCTGGGACCTCAGCACTCCACTGAGTTTTGGTTTTCCAGTTGAGTTGCATGGTCCCTTCTAGGGAGGGGCTGCGGGGCTCTTCAGGGGTGCCGGGGTCCCCACTGTCTCGGTGGGAGGGGCCTCTGTTGGATCCTCTCCATGTAGGTGAATGGCCTTAAATGGCAAAGTCACCTCCATATCCCCAACCCTTTGAATCCCTTTCTCTACATTGGACATTTCTAACCCGCTCACTGTGAGCCACCTTCCGGTCCATGTTTCAGCCACCCGGGCTCTCAGAGCTGACCCTGACCCTGACCCCGATGCTGACCTTAACCCTGACCCCGACCCTGACCCTGAAGCTGACCCTAACCCTGACCCCGACCCTGACCCCAACCCTGACCCTGACCCTAACCCTGACCCTAACCCTGACCCGATCCTGACCCTGACCCGACCCTGACGCTGACCCTGACCCTAACACTGACCCCAACCCTGACCCCAACCCTGACCCCGACCTTGACCCTGACCCCAACACCGATGCTGATGCCGACGCTGACCCTGACCTTCTCAGATCCTGACCCCGACGCTGACCCTACCCCTGACCCTGACCCCAACCCCAACCCTGACGCTGACCCCAACCCCGACCCTGACACTGACCCTGATGCTGACCCCGACCCTGACTCTGACCCTAACCCAGACCCTGACCCCAACGCTAACCCTAACCTTGACCCCGACCCCGACCCTGAACCTCACCCCAGGTTGCAACGTGAACACGGATGGCTGCTTGGTGAGCCGACGTCGGCTGTCTTGGGTCTGCCTGGTCCAGCGTTATCTTCCTGCCGCTCTTCTCCCACAGCCTCCACATCCATCCCCACACATTTCTGCGTATAAAGTAGAAAACTTGAGTAGCTCTTTAGGAACAGAGCCCACTTCCTCATGGGTCACACTCTGCACCCACCTTTAGGCCCGAGGCTTCTGGTCACAGGTCTAGAAGCAGAGGGGCAGTAGGCAGGGTCCCGAACGTCATCCTGCAGGCCGGCTGCCACTGAGGGGCCATGTGGCCCCCAGGCGGTGCAGGGATGGGGTGCTCTGCGGGGTGGGAGCTGTGTGAGGGTCAGGACTCCTCCCCAGGGTCACCCTCGTCACGCTGGCCCTGCTCCCAGAGCCCACTGCTAGGGGCTCTTGAATAAAGGTCTCCTAGGTCATCGTGCACAAATCACACGATGACGTCTCAGCCCAGAAGAATGAGTCTGAAGAAACCAAGCCACCTGGTTGACCTTGCCGATGGCGTTTGCGACCTTGGGTACGAAGGTCTGGAAGCTACCCCTATGCACTGACCCTCCCCCACCTTCGGCCGGCACAGGCCCCAGCACCCGCCCCGCCCCGGGGAACCCTCACCACTGTCTCTGTGGCTTCCCAAGCCCACGTGATCACCCGCTGCACCCTCCCTAGCCCCCCAGGGCCCCCACTCCACATCCATCCCGTGTGGGGCTCTGGGCGTCCTTCCCTGTCCAGCCCGTGAACCTCAGGCCCAGGGAAGGTGAGGATGGCCGTCCTGTCGGGATGGCCTGCAGACCCCATGAGGCGACAGGAGGACACCTGCCGTCTAGGGCCGGCTTTGCCTGCTTCTGGGTGGCACTGCCCGTCGGTATGGAGCCCCCACGAGGGACAGTGGCCTGGGCCTGCTCTCAGCCCGCCAGCAGGCGGCAGCCCGGAGCTGCCCGGCCCACTGTGGCCTGCCTCCAGAGCCGTGTGTGGGAGGCAGGCCGACTGTACTGGAGCGAAGCAGGCCACACCTGCCTGGCCCTGAACGGGGTTTCCTGCAGGTGTCCCCGCCCGCACACCTGGGCTGAGTCACCGAGGCGTGGCTCAGCACTGACCCGGGAGGACCTGTCCCTGGGGCTCCCAGCCGGGCCGTTCTGGGGCAGCGCCCACACTGTGCCCCGTCCGCCCATCTCCCCCCACCCCCCGTCCCTGGCGTGCACAGCTCCCCGGGGCCGAGGGGCCTGCGAGGGGACGGCGTGGGCGGGCCTGGCGGCACAATCCCTGGGGCCACAGCAGGACCCTTCTCTCCTGTCGGGGCAGGGAAGGGCTTTCACACCTCATGCGCTCGCAGGCCTCGGTGTGTGGGCGCAGACAGGCCGGACAGCGTCCTCCCACGGCCGCGCGGCGGGGACGCTGCTGGAAATGCAAGTGGGCGGCCAGCTCAGCGCCCTCCAGGCCCACCTGCCTAGGGAGGGGCTGGGCACCACCAGGGCAGCCCCCGTGGGCCATGTTCCCCATGCTGCGTGGTTTGGGGGCAGCGGAGGAAACAGACTCCGGCCAGCGAGCTGAGGGACGCCGTGTCCCTGTGAGGCCCCAGGACGGTGTCTCACGGTGAGCGCGGTCCTGGTGGCTGGTGGCCCCGCGGGTGTGTAGGGCCAAAGGCTCATGACCTCGGCAACTTCTCACGGTCAGGTGGGAAAGGTCCGCATGTGGGCACTTGGTGGCTCCCTTGGTTATGTGGCCAAATCTTGATTTCGGCTCAGGTCACGGTCTCAGGGTCGCGGCACCGAGCCCCGCGTGGGGTCTGATTCTCTCCCTCTGTCCACCCTCCCCGACTTGTGTGTGCTCTCTCTCCAAAACAAATAATCTTTCGAAAAATTATTTAACAAAAAACAATGTACAGATGTGGGCACGCGGAACGCGGGAAGGCACGCCACATCACCAGCTGCTGAGTCGGGGGGTCTGCAGAGCCGGGTGCACAGCAGGAGGCACGCAGCCAAGACTTTCCACACGCACGCTGGGACACAGGACAGTGTGTGCGTCAGACACCTCCCTGCCCTGAACCCGGAGGCTGGTCCAAGCAGGTGCCTGAGCTGGGAGCAGCCCACGAGGAGCACCTGCTGGGGGCACGGGGAGCACGTCCTGGGGGCCCGGGGAGCACCTAGAGGGAGCATCTGGGAGTATCCATTCGGAGCACACGGGACCATGTCCTACAAGCAGGTGCAGGGTGAGGATGCAGAGGCTGAATGGGGCCTTTCTGCCTCTAAGCTGGGTCTGGGGTGAGGCGCCCCGCCCCCCGCCCTGGGCGGCAGGGCCCTGCACTCTGGCTGGTGACACCGTGGAGCCTGCAAGTGCGCAGACGGCCAACCGCAGCCCTGCCCGCGCTGGGGGCACGAGGCCTCGGCTGAGACAGCTGTGTGCGTGCTGACCGGCGTGCCCCACGGTCGGAGCCCAGCCCGGAGCCCAGGGCTGCCCCTCCTCTTCCCCGGGATCTGGCTCCGAGGAGGGTGGGGCTGCCCACGCAGGGCTGGGAGGACGTGGCGGGGCTGCCGCACAGCAGGTGCACGGGGTCCCTCCCACCCCCTCCCACCCCCCCCACTCCCTCCGTCGGGCGGAGCCGGGGGCAGAGGCCAGTGACTGTACCCAGGTCCCTGCTGGCTGGACACCTCCCCCTCCTCCGTGCCCCCTGTGCACGGCTGGCCCCCTCCCTTCCTCCTGGCCCCCGGCTCCAGGGCCGCCTGGGGGCCGCCCAGCCGGGCCTGGCTCTGCCCCGTCACTCCCGGGTCTAGCCGAGGCACACATCCGCCAGCCACCTAGGTGGGAGCGTCCCCGGGGATGTCAGGTCCTCGTGACGTCGTGTCTCACACATGGTCCCTCCTGAGGCCACCCTGTGGTGGTCAGGGGTTCCTCCTGCCCCGTGGGGTGCCGCCCTGAGGGAATGTGCCTGTGGGGCCTTCCCACTCGCGCGACGGCTGTGGGACACCCACAGGGGCCATGGTCCGCTCAGGGCCAGCAGACTGAGGTGCTGCCAAGGTCTGATGGCCCAGAGTGGCTGCTGTCACCCCCAGTGGTGGGGGTGCGGGGACAATCACATGGGGCCGGCCCAGGGCGCGCACCCCCGCCACCACGCAGCCCGGGTCAGCCTGGACTCGAGCGTGGCCCCAGGGGCCAGGGTGGGGAGCCCCTCGGTTCCCAGCGGCCGCCCACGCCCCCCCCCCACGGGAAGTTAGGGTAGGGAGGCGTTCAGGTGCCGGTTACCGGGTGGAGCTGGCTCGCTCGGTTCACGTCTAATTACATGTGGCTGCTGCAGTTGCTAAACATAAGTCGCAAGCGTTTGACCACAATTACGGTAATTACGTCCCTATGAGAAGGTCAGCAAAAATGACCTTGGAGGGGAAGCAGTGTGACAGCAGTGACTCGGAGGCCAGGGCACCGAGCGGGAAGGCACGGGCCCACGCGGGAGCCTCCCCGGGCAGGGGCGCCTGCACTTCTTACCGGGGGATGGGGGGCAAGGCGTGGAGGGGGATGGGCCGGGTCCTGACATTTTCCGGGAGAGTCCGGTTCCGGGGGCGGCTGACTCTTGGGTGAGCAGGTTCAGATGACAGGAGCGACCGCCAATGCGTGCCCGATAGCCTCAGACCTGGGCGGGGAATAAAAGGGCTTTCGCGGGCTCGGCCGCGGGGAGCACGCTGGGGAGACAGGCCCCACACGGCCTGAGTCGGGCCTGCGGGGCCAGGCTTCGGACGCCCGCCAGGGATGAGGCTCAAAGCTGAGGTCGCCCTGAGAATCAAGGCACCAGCCACTTTCCTAGTCACCCAGACTCAACCGAAACAGACCTGGCCCCATGGCCCGCGTGGCCCGCGTGACCCCGAGCGGGCGGGGCCGTGTCCTGCGCCCGTCCCAGGACATGCGGGCGCCCCGACGGCTGCTGCCCGGTGCCGTGGGTCTGCATCCCGAGGCCCGCCCTGTGCAGGGGCTGCAGCCCCGGAATGCATCGTACAAACGAGCCCAGGTGGCACCTGGTAGACGTTTTTTGATGAAGACACGTGACCGGTGAAGCTTGATGCTGACCTGACCTTGGGCCACAGCCTTGTCCCTCCCCACACTCTCCGGCGTGGACCATAGGGTGGGGCGGGTGGCCCCCTGGGCGAGCATCCTGCCCTCCCCACAGTGTCCACCTGCTGAGTTGTGCTGGGGCTGCTGGCACCGCTGCGCCCATGATGGAGCCTGTGGAAGGCACCCAGCCCCTTGGCTGCTGTCACCTGGGGGGCGGGGGGCGGGCAGCATCCCTCCGCAAAGTCCCTCCTCGCCTTTGTGAGTCCGGCAGGTCCGGGTCTTGCACCTTCCGCGCCCCCTCTGCTGTTGGAGGACAGTGCGGGCAGGAAGTCCCCGAGTGTTGCTCCGGATGCCGGGATGCCCAGCTCCTTCCCACTGTGCGTGGGGGGCAGTACCGCTGTGGCCTCCTGCTGGTTTTAACTGGAGAAATGCTCACTGGGACGTGACCCCAGCCATCTGTGAATGGGCATATTCCAAGATGCCCTTTCTGCCAGGAAGACCCCACACGGCTGCTGGCAAGGACCCTTCTGTTTCAAAATCGATCCCATGGGGGTTGCTTTGCCCCTGACCAGGCCCTAGCAGGTGGCGTGCGGCAGCTGGTCACTGGGCAGCCTCAGACAGCCATGCCCACCCCAGGCCCAAACCTAACAAGCCCCACAGAGCCTGACACCACAGGCACCGAGGATCCATTTATGGGGACATTTCACTGCAGGGTCAGGAGGGTCAGCAGCCCCACTGTGCCAGGCACACAGGTGCCCAGCAGGCCCTGAGCTTCGCTGAAGCACAGACCTCCCCAGGAGCTGGGCGAAGGCCCAGGAACCAGTTCTGCTTCTGTGGCCTCACCCCACGGCTGGCTGGTGGCTCATCAGGAGGAGGGAAATCTGGAAATTCCTGCTCCAGAGACCCTCAGGAATCCGGAGGTACCTGTGTCTCCAGGAGGGAGGGCCTGTCACAGCGCCTTAGGTCTGACAGCAGCAAGGCCAGGCCCTGCCCAGGATCCTGCTGGACTCGTCCAAGAACACGGCCAGGTGAGCATGGGTCCCTCAGCCCTTGTTTTTAATGAGTGGACTTACTGTTTTAGGCTCGCGAGAAAAACCAAGTAGACCGCGTTGGCTGCGCGGCCGCTCAATCGGTGAGCTCATGCTGCCGTCTTCCACCGGGAGGCTGTGACTGTCCAGTCCTGTATGAGTTCTGTGGCTCTTGACAGCTGAGCATCCTGCATGCACCGCTGCAGTGGCCCAGTTTTAGGGAAGCGGACCTGGGCACAGGTGGCTTGGCAGTCCTCCAGGTCGCGAGGGCCTGGACCTAGGACGGAACCAGAAATGGCCTCTGCCTGTTGGCCCTGTGGTCACCAGGGGCTTCTGAAACCTTGTGAATCATCGCTCCGGCCGGTAGCACTCGGTCTTGGCATTTGTGACATGACGGGGTCCTAGAGCGGCCCCTGCCCTTCCCCGGATCCCGACGACCTTGAGGGGCAGCCTCTTTACCACAGGCAGCACTCGGGTGTGAGCTGCTGCAGAGCCGCGTGGACATGGCTGTGGGTAGGAGGTGGTTGCAGGTTCCTCTCCCCGGGGCCCTGGGTGGTGGTTTCACTTCGCCCACTTCTCATAGCACTTCTGCACCCGGGGACCTGCAGGGAAGGGGCAGGCACTGCAAAGCGGCTGTGGGGAGGGGTGCAGCCTCCAAGCTGTCCCTGGGCCACAGGGCGACATCCCTTCCACGACTGGGCTGGACCCTGGGGGGGCGGGACCTACCCAGTCCAGGGCTTCTCCAAATGGATCCCTCAGCTGTCAGCACGTTCAAGGGGTCAGGGCCCCTGCCCGCCCTGCGGGTTCACCAGGCTGCTCTCAGTTCCAGCTGTGTGGGCGCCTGCAGATGAGACCTCGCCAGAGGTGACAATTCCATCCCTGCAACCAGTGACATTTCTAACCCTCTGACCAAAGAGTGCAATGTGCAAACCAACAGGTGGAAGAGGTCACTCCCCTCCCCACAGTCACTTGACATTCCTCCTGAAACGTGTTCCGGCTGGAGAAGAAACGCGACGACAGGTCAGTGTTCACCACCTGATGCTGTTTGGGGCTCCGGAGCTCAGCTCCACACCAGAGAGCTTGAGGCAGCAGGAAAGCCTGCTTTTGTGAGCACAGAGGTGGCTATGCAGAGCGCCATGGCCCCTCCTTCTGCCGGTAGAGCCCCTTGGCCCTTCCAGGATGAGGAGCAGGTGGGATGGCACACCTGGGAGACTGCCATCCACCCTCCAGCCAGACCCAGCCCCCGCCCCGGTGTCGGCCCCAAGCCCCAGGAGGACACCTTCCCCCAGGGGCTGGGGCCACCTGTGCTCCTCCTGTCTCCCCCGCTGGATGTTAGGCCCATGGTGGCCCCAGTGACTCGCTGGTGAAGGAAGGCACACTCAGCACACTATGCTCACCAACTTACCATGCGGGGTCCTTCCAGGACAAGGGTCTCCGTGGGAGGTTTTGCACACAGGGGGCATTTGGCAATATCTGGAGATGGTATGGGTTGGCAAGCCCATGAGGTGGCGGGGGTGGGGGTAGTGACATCTAGAGCCTAGGGGCCAGGATGCTGCTAAAATCCTACAGCGTGCGAGAGGGTCCCCAGGAAGAATCAAGCAAGAAGTTAGTGAAGCAGGTAGGAGACCAAACTGCAGGGACGAGCAAGCAGAGGTCGGCAGCGACGCTCACGACCTGGGGCAGCAACGCTCACGACCTGGGGCCAGTGACACTCGGGAGGCTCAGGACCTGGGGTCCCAGTGGTGCTTGGGATCTGGGCCCAGCGACCCTTGGGATGCTCAGGACCTGGGGCCCAGCGACGCTCATGACCTGGGGCAGGGACCCTTGGGATGCTCAGGACCTGGGGCCCGGCGACACTCATGACCTGGGGCAGGGACCCTTGGGATGCTCAGGACCTGGGGCCCAGCGACACTCATGACCTGGGGCAAGGACCCTTGGGATGCCCAGGACCTGGGGCCCAGCGACACTCATGACCTGGGGCAGGGACCCTTGGGATGCTCAGGACCTGGGGCCCAGCGACACTCATGACCTGGGGCAGGGACCCTTGGGATGCCCAGGACCTGGGGCCCAGCGACACTCATGACCTGGGGCAGGGACCCTTGGGATGCCCAGGACCTGGGGCCCAGCGACACTCATGACCTGGGGCAGGGACCCTTGGGATGCTCAGGACCTGGGGCCCAGCGACACTCATGACCTGGGGCAGGGACCCTTGGGATGCTCAGGACCTGGGGCCCAGCGACACTCATGACCTGGGGCAGGGACCCTTGGGATGCTCAGGACCTGGGGCCCGGCGACACTCATGACCTGGGGCAGGGACCCTTGGGATGCTCAGGACCTGGGGCCCGGCGACACTCATGACCTGGGGCAGCGAGCTCGGGAGGCTCAGGAGCGAGGGGCGGGTGCTCAGAGCCCGCGGTGCGCTCACCAGTGAGGCAGCCTCGCCCGCACCTGCAGCTGGGCCTCCCCTCCCACGCGGCCCGCAGACGCGCAGGAGCCGGAGCCTCTGCAGGGCGCACTCAGACGCTGCGAGGCCCGATGCCCAGGCCCGATGCCCAGGGCACCCCTGATGGAATCCGGCTGGTCCCTCAGCGGCCCCGTGGCCGTTCCGGGTGCGTCTGCGCGCTGGGGTCACGGCCTCGCTGCGGCCGCGGGCCTGGGGTGTCGGGCCTCTTCCCCTCCCGCCCCGCCCGGCCCCGCCCGGCCCCGCCCCGGCCCCGCCCCGGCCCCGCCCCGGCCCCGCCCCGGCCCCGCCCCCTTAGGGCCCGCAGGGCGCGGGCCTCGAAGCGCGCCGGGGGCGGGGTTCCTAAGGGGCGTGGCCTGGCGGGCCGGGGCGTGGCCAGAGGCGGCCCCGCCCCCCAGCTGAGCCTGGACCCGGCCCCGGGGCTCGCCGGGTTCAGACGCTCGGGCGGCGGCGGCGCGTGCGGAGCTCCGGGCGCGGGTCCGGCGGCTGCAGCGGCGCGGCCGGGATGGGCGGGATGGGCGGGCGGCCGCGCGGGGCGCGCGGGGGGCGCACGACGTGACTCGGGCTGGGAGCCCCGCCCGCAGGTCTGCTCGGCGCGCGGACGCGGGGTCGGCGGCCAGGCCGGAGCGGGACATGCGGGGCGCGGCGCGGGCGGCCCGGGGGCTCGCGGGGCAGCTGCGGGCGCGGCCCCCCGCCCCGGGCCCCGGCCCCCCGCCGCCCCCGGCGCCCCCGGCGCCCCCGGCGCCCCCGCTGCTGCTGGCCGCGCTGCTGGCGGTGCTGCTGGGCGGCGCGGGCGCGCAGTACTCGAGCGACCTGTGCAGCTGGAAGGGGAGGTGAGTCCGCGCCGCCCCCCGCGGGTCCCGGGGCTCCGGCCGCCCCCGCCCCCGGGCCTAGAACAAAAGGGCCCGCGGCGTCCGGGCGCCCCTCCGAGGAGCCCCGGGGGAGGTGCGCCCACCGCGCCGTGCGGCCGGGGACACCTGCGCGGGGCCGGGGACACCTGCGCGGGGCCGCTGCGCGCGGGCCGCCTGAAGGTCAGGGCGCCCTTGGCAGCGCGCGCCGCCCGCGACCCCCCACGCCCCCTCCCGCGCGCGGCGGGCACCGGCTCAGGCGCCACGAGCGGAAGGGGGTGCAGGTCACCAGGGGGCGGCGCGGGGCGCAGGCTCAGCTCCGGGTGGGAGCCGCCCCCCTCCCCTCCCCCCTGCCCCGCGCGGGAGTTTGCAGCGGGAGCTGCCCATCCGCCCGCCCGGCCCCAGCTCCTCCTCCTCGTGCTGGGCCATCACGGGGCGCTTTGGAGCCAGGACAGCCTCTGCGCGAAGGTGGGGGCCGCCCCGCGGCTCCCCTGCTCACCGCCCCGCACCCTCCACCCCTCCTCGCGGGTGCTGCGCCCCGGGCGGCCGCGGTGGCCTTCCTCCTCCCTGCAGGCAGCGGAGCCCGCGGCGGAGGGAGCTTGGGGCCATGAGCCGGAGCTCTGGGGGAGGGCTGGCCCGGAGAAGCCTGGCGCCAGCACAGCGCTGGCTGGGAGCCTCCAACTCTGACACACTCTTTCAGGGCTGCCCTTTCCCCCCGCGCTGGTAATTAAACTCCCTGCTTTGCAGCTTCTGCTGGATGAATCAGTGCACCCCCAAACTGAGGTCTAGGGCATCCTGCTTCAGCGGGTGGGAAACAAGGCCGGCCCCACACAGGGAGCCCGGGTTTCCAGAGCAGGAGCTGACATCCTTCCAGGCCCTCGGAGGCGGGATGCGTCTCCCGGGGCCGAGCGGGGCACCAGCTCCTGGAGCAAGTGGGTGTCTGCATCCACTTTTCTACCTGGAGAAGCGGGGCTGCTTGCCTGCCTGCCTCCCTTCTCTCTCCACCGTTGCCAGCACACCCCTGATCCTGGACTCGCTCTGGCTGTCCCCCCCCCCCCGCAGCCCCTGCGGCCACCGTGGGATCCATAGGGAAGACAGGGCCCCCCCTTGCGTCGTACTCGCTGCCACCGCAGCGGCTGTCAATGCGCCTCACAGCTCAGCCAACAGGTCCTTGCTGCGGGAGCCTGGGTGTGTGCAGATTTGCCGGCTGACCCCCAGAACATTTATGACTCTTTATGAGCTGTTCTAAAGACAGCACAGGGTGGTGCGCGTCCTGATACGCTGGGCGGGTTCTGCTCCCCCGATAGGAAGGGAGTCGCTCTTTATGACACCGTCTACTCACACTTGACAGGCCGAAATGCGTTTCTGGGTGTTTCCAAGCAGCGAAGCAGGAGGTTTTGCAATCCGTGTCCTGTGTGCCAGGGCAGGACAGCGCCCTGATCTTTACAAGGCTGCGGTTGTAAAGATGGACCATGAACTTTCCCAGCGCTGTGGGCAGGGCTCGTGGCTCCATCGCCCCCGGGCCAGCCCTCCTACTCGGCGGGGAAATGAACGCTGACCCAGTTACCGCAGCCTCCGGGGTCTCTCTTGATCCCCCAGGAGACTCCCCAGGAATCCTGACTTTAGAGCACGAGCGCTCATCCTTTCCTCCTGCTGCCGCAGGTGAGCCTTCAGAGAGTCCCGTGTCAATTCGGAATTTGCTGTCCTTTCCGTGAAGGCCCCCCCAGTGTGGCCACCTGGGCAGTGACGCTTGCAGACTCTTCTTTTTTTTTTTTTTTTGGAACAACGCAGAACCCAGTTTAAATAACTCGAGAGCAATCCGTGTTCTCAGCTCCCTGAGGCTGCCTAGAACCGCAGATTTTTCTGTTCTCTTCAGCTTCATCACATCAGAAAGCAGTTCTTTTATTTTTGTCCGATAAGCGTGTCCCTTGCTTGCATGCTGTGTGAAAATCATAAATGCCACCCTCAGTGATGTCACAGAGGTGCACATTTTTGCACCGCCAGCAGTTTTGCATAAACAGAAGTTTTTTCGGGTTTGCTGTGGCGCTGGAAACGCCGAGGCGAGAGATTTGACCAGATTTTCTGGTAAGAACTAGACAGACTGAGTCCTCGACTTCGATAAAGACCCCGTGGGTGGGGCCCCAGGCTGACCCCAGTCTTGCACAGCACACGCTGCTGGCCTTCACGCCAACACCCTGTGTCGAGTGCCTGGCTGGTCTCTTGGTCTCAGCGCTTCGGGGGAACACGAGGGGAGACCGAGCGGAGCGCAGGCTGGCCGTGGCCGCTGGGACGGGCGTACACCTTCCTCCGGGGGCCAGCGAGGACACTGGGGAAAGGGCGACGTAACGGGCACCTTATTTCTTGTACGTCCACCTCCATGTTGTTCCTGGTCCTCTTTTAGTCGAGGACTTATGAATAAATGGAGCCAGGCGTACCCCGCAAGATGTGCGGAGCGGTACGTGCGGGTGGGGGCAGCAGCCCAGCCCTCAGACACAGGTCTGCTTCCCCCTGGGCAGCCATGGCTTGGCCACCTGTCCCCGCCAGCATTCCCTCTGCCCTTGCCCACGACCTCCCCAGCGCCCCCCATCCCCCCACTGCTTGGATTAGGGTGACTTGGTAAAAGGGACCCAAAGCCTCCGGAATGAGCTTTCCTTCCCCTGGAGCCCCCGGGGCCTCCCCCCGCCTCCCCCAGAGAGGGAAGTGGAGCCTCGGACAGGGTGGTTTTTATGGGAGACAGCATTAAGGGTTGGTGTCTGGGCACGGGGCAAGTGTCCAGCTGCCCCTGGAGGCTGGAGACAGGAGAGGAGGGACACTATGATAAAGTTTGTTTTGGCTGCCTAAGAGCAGAGCTGATTATAGTCATCTGTGCCAACCACTCACCATTTAGTCTAATTTTTTCACACAACACTGTAATTATGCTCATCCACACATATGTGTCAGATGAGCTTATGTGAGTTTTATTTGACTGTAATTTGTAAGTGTCCTGTGTGTGCGGCCCTGGTGGGCGTCTGAGGCTGGGCTGGCTGCTAGTGACCCAGGGCCTCGCGGGGGCGGGGGCGGGGAGTGGGGTTAGGAGGGGGGTCACCTCCTTGACACCTCCCTCTGATGTGGTCTGCAGGATGACTGTGCAGCCCCAGCCTGCAGCTGGCCCTCGTATGAAAAGTGAGGTTTTTTAGAGCCCAGAGCATGAGTCACCAACAGTAAATGCAAACCATATGTTACGTGTTTTCTCCTCCGTAGAAAGGGTTTCTGGTAACTCACTCAGGCCAGGGCGCTGAGTATAGCATTGTTTATTGCACATAAAAATCCCAAGAATGTGGGTGAACCTGTCCGAGATTTGATCAGAACCAAATTTCATGTAATAGAACGCTGGGTGGAAGTCACCGGTGCGGTGCCAGGCGGCCTGGTGGGCATGACGCCGCCGTTCGCCCGGGCGGACACTCACGTTCAGACTGGGGGCTGGGGAATCTTTCACGCTTTTGATGGTTTCAGCGTCTTGAAAACACCACGTAATGACTTGACTGCAGACCTGTTTCACCCAGAGCGTAGCACGCCTCACTTTTTCCTATTTGGCCTTTATTGGGAGGGAGATGGACCTGGGCCTCCGAAGCCTCGCCTTGGGAAGCGGGGCTGTCTGTCCACCGCTTGTCCCTCCCGTGGCTTCTCCCCGCGTCCTCTGTGTGTCTCTCCCGTGCGGGGCCTCGGCCCTGCTCTTGTATTTTGATGGTATTCGAGTTTATTTTTTAAAATAACGATGGGCAATGGCAGGGTCTTCGGGGTTTTAAAATTTTTCATTTATCTGAGAGCACCTGGAGGGCTCAGTCGGTGGAGGGTCTGCCTTTGGCTCAGGTCATGATCGCAGGGGCCTGGGACGGAGCCCTGCATCTGGCCCCCTGCTCCCTGGGGCGTCTGCTTCTCCCTCTCTCTCTGCTCCTCCCCCTGCTGTGCTCTGTCTCTCTCAAATAAATAAATTAATTACATTTATTTTTTCTCTAAGACTTTATTTACTTGAGAGCAAGAGAATGGGAGAGAGCAGGAGGCAGATGCTTCACCAGCTGAGCCTCCCCGGTGCCTCAAGGTTGGCAAATGAATGAAAAAGCCATCCGGTCATCATTTCAGGGAAAACACAAACACGCCAGTCTGTGAGGCGCTGAGGGCAACACTCGCCAGCAATGCGCGGCCCCCGAAATTGCTTTCGTTCATAATTGGTTTGTTTATTTTTTTGAGATTTTATTTATTTATTCATTAGAGACACACAG
Organism: Urocyon cinereoargenteus; assembly: GCA_032313775.1. NCBI lineage: Eukaryota > Metazoa > Chordata > Mammalia > Carnivora > Canidae > Urocyon > Urocyon cinereoargenteus. The sequence goes on from JAVLSZ010000032.1 coordinate 92,189,063, forward strand.
AGAGAGGCAGAGACAGGCAGAGGGAGAAGCAGGCTCCGTGCAGGGAGCCCGATGCTGGACTCGATTCCAGGACCCCGGGGTCACACCCTGGGCTGAAGGTGGCGCTAAACTGCTGAGCCACCCGGGCTGCCCCATAATTGGTGTAAAAGCTACTCTCTGGGCCAAGGGCATCTGCCCTCGCTCCTGGAACCGGGATCGGTGCCCTCGTGATGCAGGGCGCTCAGGCACCCGGGCGCTCCCCGTGCTGCAGGCCAGCAGGTGTTGAGAGGGGCTGAGGCCCACTTGCGGACGCGCATCACGGCCATCTCCCCACGACCCCTTGGGGCGGGCCAGCCGGCGGGGTCCGGGCGTGGGGGCTGGGTTCAGGGTCTGGGCATGGGGACCGGGCATGGGGGCTGGGTGCGGGGTCTGGGTGTGGGGCTGGGCGGCTGCCTCTCCCGGGAGCGGCCCTGCAGGCAGGGCAGAGGGAGCCGCAGCCTGCAGGCGGGTGAGGGGTGGTGCGGGCACCTAGGCCACTGGGGAGCGGGGGGGTGACCCCAGGTGGGGTGGTGGCCCTGGCTGACGCGTGTCCCCTCTGCAGCGGGCTGACGCACGAGGCCCACAGGAAGGAGGTGGAGCAGGTGTACCTGCGCTGCTCCGCGGGCTCCGTGGAGTGGATGTACCCGACGGGGGCTCTCATCGTCAACGTGCGGCCCAACACCTTCCCGCCTTCTCGGCACCTGACTCTGTGCATAAAGCCCCTCAAGGACTCCTCGGGGGCCAATATTTATTTGGAAAAAACTGGAGAACTGAAGCTGCTGGTGCGGGACGGGGACCGCGGGCCCGGCCAGGTGCGCTGCTTCGGCTTCGAGCAGGGCGGCCTCTTCGTGGAGGCCGCGCCTCAGCAGGACATCAGCAGGAGGACCACGGGCTTCCAGTACGAGCTGACCAGCCGGCACGCGGAGTCGGACCTGCACGCCCTGTCAGGTGGGTGGCGCGCCCCGGGGTTGGGGGCGGCCGCGGGCACCGTGGGGGTCGGACGCGCCCAGTGGTCGGCGGGAACAAGCACGCCCTGGACTGGCTGCCATCCCAGCTCCTGGTGCTCCTGTGCTGGGAGCGCAGGTCCTGGGTTCCGGAGGCGTTTTGTGGGTGCGAGTCATCAGGGCGACCCCACGTGGAGCGGAGACACCAGCTAGCTGCCGGGAGCCGGGCTGTGGGCCAGCAGCCCGGCGGGGACTCACCTGCGGGCCCCATGAGCGGCCCTCGGGGAGCCTCCTCCCCTGCAGGGCCCCCCGGGGGTCCCGTGCTGGAGGGGCCGTGTGCATCTGGGGCCGTGGGTCGGCTGTAGATGGTCCGTCAGGTTGTGTTTGGAGGCAGGCTTTGCAGGGCCCTGTGTGGAGCGTGGTGTTACTCACTGAGCAGCACCAGAGGCAGGGATGGAGGAGGAGGGGTGGCCTCAGCCCTCACGTGGCGTCGGTCCTGCCCCCCGTGCCGCAGACCCGCGCAGACAGAAGTCCTTGTCGTCAGTCGCCGGGTCAGGCGTCCTGCTCTCGCTCCCGGGCATGGACGACCTCACGGGCCCGGGTGTGCAGGGACAGCATCCGTGTCAACTCCAAAGCTGGCTGGAAGCAGCGGGGCAGTGTGAGCTTGGCTCCAGGAAGGCCGCTGCCCGGGTGACCCGGGGGGGACGGGCAGGCCGGGCCTTGCCGACACTCCACAGAGCCCGGGGTGGCCCCAGCACGAAGCTGAGCCAGCCTCACGGGCGAGGGCGCCACCGCAGAGACCCCTGGGGTCCCCAAGAGCGCTCTCATCTCCACCTTTCAGTAAATTAGAGATCTGATTGGGGAAAAACAGATCTGCTAGGATTTGAAATGCAGACTCTCCTCCTGAAAGTGAGTCCACGTTTTATTGCTCATGGCTCCGATCCGTCTTCACGACTTTTAGTCTCTGAGTAAACTGGTCTGTTAGAGAACTTGGCTGTGGGGTTGTCTAGGCTGGACAGTGACCCCCCACACCTGACGGTCCAGGTGGGACCCTGACCCCCCACACCTGACGGTCCAGGTGGGACCCTGACCCCCCACACCTGACGGTCCAGGTGGGACCCTGACCCCCCACACCTGACGGTCCAGGTGGGACCCTGACCCCCCACACCTGACGGTCCAGGCAGGACCCTGACCCCCCCAATGTGCCTGACTGTCCAGGCGGGACCCTGACACCCCCCCACGTGCCAGCTGCCCCCCCGCCCCCCCAGGCCAGGGGCCCGGCCAGGACTCCTGCTCAGGATGGTGGCATGAAGGCTGCTGTATTTGTCAGGATCTGAATGAAATTCTCACCTGAAGAGTCTTTCTGTTGGTCCCCAGCTATGGGGTGGGTGGGAGAGCTGGGGGGGCTCCTAGACATAAAGTCACAATAACAACAAAACCTGAGAAACTGAGTCACCGAATTCGGTGTCTCTGAGTAGGGGCAGCCGGCCGAGGGGGGACGGAGGGACGTTACCCCCGAGGAGGGCAGGGTTTGCGGCCGCCGGTGCCCCGGGCTGCCTGCTTTCATCGGGGGCGGCCCCTAAGCCCTTAATGCCCGAGGAATGGGCACGTAATGTGGAATGTCCGCACCAGCCATCTGGCGGCCGCGGTGCCTGCGGGGGGAGTGCCCGGGACGGGCGGGGGCTGGGGCATCGGGCATCGGGCCCCGGGCGGAGGGGCCACCTGCCTCCCGCCGACTCACAGCGTCTAGTTTGTGCTGAGGACGGAGACGCTCCCCGGGGGGGACGTGTGTGAGCCCAGGCGCTGCCGCCGGGACTGTCGTGAGGGCCGTCGCCTTCGTGCACTTGCCCGGGAGAGGCAGCTGCTCCCCGGGTGCAGGCCAGGGGCGCGGAGCCGGGGCTCAGGGTGTAGCCATCACGCCGCAGGTGGTGGGACCCGCACCCCAGGCCCCCCCCGGGTCCCCGCACCACCGGGAGCCCGCGCTGTCCAGGGGCCGGGGGCGGATGGCCGGGGGGGCCCTGCCTGGTTGTAGGAGCGAGGACCGGCCTCCTGCTCCCTGGGTCGCCTGGGGCAGCCACATCCACGGTTTGGGGTCTGGGGTCTGCGCAGTTTCCTGGAGCCCGTGAGGTGGAGGACAGGCCCCCCCTTTACAGCTGCGTTGGATGAGTGGGGGGCAGGGATGCCCACGGGGTGGGCAGGTGGGGGCCCTTCCGGCTCGGTTTGGGGGTGGCTCTGGAGGGTGGGGAGTGAGCAGCCACGTTCACCAGTGAAAGAAGCCCCATTATGTCCCGGAGACAGAAAAGGAGGGAGAACTGAAATTTATTTTTTTTCTACGGATCACTTCGTGTCCTGCCCTGGGTTCTCTGGCCCCGTAATTACTGGTGATTATTTGTCATCTGGCGCAGCTAGGGGCGTTTTGGGGTGGAAGGGAGTGGCCTCCCCCTGCGTCCTCCCCGGGGCAGCGGCCGGGCCACGGGGCCGTCCTGGGGCCACACCAGCGGGCGCCTCAGCTCGCCCCGGCCCAGTCTGGGGGTGTTCCCCGCGCCCCCCAGCAGCACCGCGCCCACCACCTGTTACCGACCACCCTGGCAGGCGTCCCCATGCACGTTCCCCTTGGAAACTGTGTCCACCGGGCATCTGGACCCAGGCAGCCCCGCCACCAGCGCAGCCTCTCCCCTGCCAGGGCCGGACGCGAGGGGTGCTGTGCGCCCCCTTCCCCGGCACTGCCGGCCTCCCTGGTCCCCGCAGCGGCCCCTGGTCACCGCCCTGACCTGTTTTCTTAAGCTCATTCCGTGCGCATTTGGGGGAGACCCCCCTGAGACGTCCACGCCTCAGCCCCCTCCTCCGGAGGAAGCGGGGCGGGGTCCCAGCCGGCCCGTTGGCCGCCCCCTCCGCATCGTCCCCTGCCCAGGAACGAGATTCGAAGCGTCTGAAACCAGCACATTCCACGGCCTTTACGAGCCCAGCTCCGATTGATAATCGTTTCCAGATTGCTTCCCTTGGGTTTTCCAAGGAGGCGACCTGCGCTTCGTAAAACCCTCAATGACGAGGGGAGACCCCAGGGCGGCACCTTGTTAGCTCGGCCGTGGTGGCTCGCGGAGGCTCCTGGCGGAGGTTCTGGGGGCCGCAGACCCCCAGCTGCCACCCTGCGGCGCCCGCGACCGGCTCCTTTGCCCTTGGTGGTCGGCCGAGGTCCCAGAGCCTGTGTCCACGGGGAGGGTGCAGTGGTGTGCCCACACCCCTTGGGGCACTGCGCGGCCTGGGCCCAGGGCCTGCCGTGGCTCCTCGTCCCGGGCGAGGGCTCGTGGGACGCCAGGAGCACCGGTGATGCTGGGAGGTCTCACGTCTGCTGCGTGTCCCTGGCCCTGCTGCCTCTGAGCGGAGCTGGGCACTCCTGCCCCCTGCGGGGCTGCGTGCGCAGCCTCCTCACTCCCCACCGTGTGGCCTAGGGGACGCCCCGTGGATCACCCTCTTTTTGAAGAGGCCCGAGGCTGGGGGCACAGAGCCACAGTGCCGAGGTGGGCAGCAGTCCTCGGGATTTGGGGCTGGATGCGTCCCACGGGTCGTGCTCGTGCTGCAGCGTCCCCCGGTTCCCGACCACCCGGTGGGAGCAGCCGTGGTGGGCGGCCAGCGAGCCAGGCCCTCCCAAGCCGCACCTACCCCGCCGGGGGCAGGACGATGAACGCTCGGAAAGTCCCGTCCACCCCCCGGGACCTAGGGCATCGGGAGGCCTCTCTGGGCCCCTGGACGGCTCTCCCGGTTCAGGACCCATGCGGGTGACTGGTCAGCGTGTGGACAGGGTCAGCTGGGCCTGGCAAGCGCCGAAGCCACAGGCGTCGAGAGCGAACGGCCGCGCTCCCGCGAGGCTTCAGCTCACCTGCCCGGTGCCAGGCCCTGCGGCTGCCGCGTCCAGAGTCAGAGGCCTTGAAGGGTGCGGCGAGGGCCACATACGGCGGCGTCCCAAGTGCAAGCTGGGTCAGAGGCGCCTGGTCTGGGGGCGGAGTGGCCGGGGCCTGGGCTCCGCCTCCCCACAGCCTCTGGAGGAAGTGGGGGTGAAGGGCGGGGTGAGGGCCGGGCCGGGGCAGCAGGTCACCGGCAGGCGAGGAGGAAGCCGGCCTCACCGGGCGGGCGGCGGCCTTGCCCAGGACGCTGTTTGCAGGTGGGTCTGTGGGAGCCCACGGCCTCTGCGGGCAGGTGTGCCTTCCCCAGGTGCCCGCGGCTTCGGCGGCCCTGCGCCCCCACCCGGCAGCTGCGGCCTGGGTGGGCTCTGCACCTGGGGTGTCGCGTGGAGCAGGAGCGAAGGCGGCATCGGCCGGGCTGGGGTCGGGACCCTCGGGGCTGCTTTCCCACTGGCGACGGCGTGGGAGTGGTTTACGCGAGGGTCCCCTGCCCGCCGCACCTGTGAGCCGCTCTCCCTCGGGGCCACCCTGCCTGTGCCACTCCCCGGGGTCACGGCTCCCGCGGGACCAGCGATCGTGGATGGGGTCTCTGGTCACACCCCCGTCCCCCTCCTCTCTCCCCGCAGCCCCCTGCCGCCCTTGCAGTGACGCGGAGGTGCTGCTGGCCGTCTGCACCAGCGACTTCGGTGAGTCCTCATGTGGCCTGGGAGACCTTCCCGGGGGGTGGGGGGCTGGGGGAGGAGCCTGCCGAGGACCCTTGAGGGCGCTCTGCTCCCCGTCGTCATAGTTACAGGAAACCGCAGCAGAGTGACGTTTGTCTACCGGGGTCGCAGGGACACTGATGGAAGCGCGGAGAGGGTGGGCATCCTGCTGGGGCAGCCGCGGAGCACTGCCCTCCGGGCACTGACGCTCGCCACACCCGAGCCCGTCCTCATCGGGTCCCTGTGGGCAGTACAGCGGGGGCCCTGGCCTGGGGGGGCGGGGCCCAGGGGGTCAGGGGCTCACGACACTGGGGCTGGACCGGCGCTGAGCGCCCCCGGCCCCGAGGGCCGTTCCGGGCACCGGCCGGGTCCTGGCTATGGGCCTGCGTGTGCCCTGGGGCTGGTCAGCAGCTCCTGCCCCCTCCACTCTGGCCCCACTGGACGCGGAGCTGCCCCAGGTGTCCCGCATTTGCCGCGGTTACTTGTCCCATCCTGACCGGAACCGGCGCAGGGCGTGGTCCCTTCCCTCCTTGCCCCCCTCCCGGGGCTGTAGCCCAGACCGAGCCAGGGACAGCCCCCAGGCGGCCTCGCACGTGGGCTGTTCCCCGTACCGGGGTCCTGGAGTGCGGGGTCAGGGCCAGCCCTGGCGCACGTGCCCCTGGCGACCCCACTGACCCCGTCTCCTTGCCCCGCAGTCGTCCGAGGCTCCATCCAGAACGTCACGCACGCGCCGGAGCAGCAGGAGTCGGCCATCCACCTGCGCGTGAGCCGCCTCTACCGGCAGAAGAGCAGGGTGTTCCGGCCGGCCCTGGAGGGCGGCGGCTGGCGGGGGCGGGTGGCCACGCTGCTGGAGTGCGGCGTGAGGCCCGGGCGCGGCGAGTTCCTCTTCACCGGCCACATGCACTTTGGGGAGGCCCGCCTCGGCTGCGCTCCGCGCTTCAAGGACTTCCAGAGGATGTACCGGGACGCCGAGGAGAGGGGCCTGAACCCCTGCGAGATGGGCACGGACTGAGGGGCCGCCCCGGCGGGCGGGGCCCGGGGGCTCCCCACGGCGTCGGCCGCCAGGCCCCGGCCAAGGACTCCCGGCTGGTGGGAAATGTTGTAAAATGCAAACTAAGTTATTATATTTTTTGTTTTTTTAAAAAGAAACGTCCATAGGAAACAAACTCTGGTGTCTTAAAATGCCTCGTAAGCCGTTTCGTGCTGTTTCCCACAAGCCCCTGAGGTCATCGCGTTGGGCGCAGCGTTGGGGGCGATGCAGGCCGTGGCCGCACAGGCCGCCCGGCACCGGGGCCGTTCCGAGCTGTTCCTTACGACAGAAATTCACGGAGCCAAATACTTAGTTTCTGTTTTGTGTTTCAAAGAATGGGCTTTGGGACCCACGATCTCTCGGGGGCTACACTGTTTCCGTTCCAGAGAATAAAGACCAGCAGCTGCAGGAAGAGTGGGCGTCCGACCGCAGCCCCGTGGGGGGCGCGGGGCACCTCGCGGGCCACGTCCTGGCCTCTCCCACGCTCCGCACCCCTGCGGGGGCCCCACGGCCCCGGCGCTCCGAGCCTTCCACCCCGGCCCAGCTCTCGGCGCGGCTGTTGCGCTCGAGCTTCGGAGAGACCCTGGGCCGCGCCAGGTGGCGCCTCCTCCTTCCACCCTGTCCCCTTCCAGCCCAGGCCCTGCCCTGGCTCTAGCGTCCCCCGAGTGCCTCGGCCACGGCAGGTCTGCGCGCCCGGAGCCCGCTGCTCCACCCAGGACGAGCCGGGCACAGGCAGGGCGTGAGCAGCACACCTTCTGCCATTCCAGAGCCCGCGTGCAAAATCGAGGTGTGGGTAGGCCGGGCCCCCTGGAGGCTGTAGGGCAGGACGCGGTCCGTCTCCTGCAGCCTCTGGGGGCTGCTGAGCGTCCTCGGGGTGCCTTGGCCGCCAGAGGCGTCATTCTAGGTTCTGCCTCCTTCTCCCCTCTGCGTGTCTGGGTTCCAACCCCTCCTCTTACAAGGATGCCAGTTACGGGATTAGGGCTACCCCAGTCCAGTGCAGCCTCCTCTAAGTTCGTTACATCTGCAAAGACCCTGTCTCCAAATAGGTTCACAGTCGTAGGTTCTGGGTACATGGGAATTGGGGAGGACGCTATTCACCCTACTACGGGGTCACTGGGGTGTCCAGTCATCAGACCTAAGCCTGCATCCGTACCTGTGAGTCAGGTGGTTTCCCCCAAGCAGCTGCTGAGGCACAAGGGGGCTCTGGGAGAGGACACTGGTCAGTGAGCCCCAAACTCGGCACACTGTGTGGCTACAGGTGGGTGCTGTGCCGTGGCTCGGATAGGTGTGCCCTGGCTCAGGTAGGTGTGCACTGGCTCAGGTAGGTGTGTGCTGGCTCAGGTGTGTGCTGGCTCAGGTGTGGGCTGGCTCAGATAGGTGTGCCCTGGCTCAGGTAGGTGTGCACTGGCTCAGGTGTGTGCTGGCTCAGGTAGGTGTTTGGCTCAGGTAGGTGTGCCCTGGCTCAGGTCTACCTTGCATCAGGTGTACAGTGCTTCAGGTGGGTGTGGGCTGGCTCAGGTGTGCCCTGGCTCAGGCACGTGCTGGCTCAGGTCTGTGGGCTCCTGCAGGTCACAGCAAGAAGCAGGTGCTGCACACCTGCACGACAAGAAGCAGGGTGATGTCCTGAAGCAGCAGGCTGGTGATGGGAACAGGTCCTACCGCGGCGGGGGTATGTGCCAGGAGGACGCGCACAGCGACTCGGCTGCTGGGTCGGTGCTTAGGTTTGCTGGGTGTCGATCTGACGCTGGAGGCGCCGCAGGGCACACAGGTCCTGCAGAACCAGAATGTCGGGTGTGGGTTTCGGTTTCAGGGCTGGCATTCTGCCCTAGATCAGTACAGGGACCTGGGAGGAGCCGGGGACCTGACCCCCATGCTGTGTCTGCTCCGAGTGAGGCTCAAGCTTTTTACGAAGTGCCGTGGGTGCAGGGGAGCTGGCCTGGGGGCCAGGTGGAGGGGGAGCAGGGCCAGCAGGTGCAGAAGTGCCCTCCCCAGGGGCCGTCTGTTCGGAGGCTGGCACTGCTGCAGGTGGGTGCCTGGTGCCGGCACACCCCGGGGCCCCGCTGCCGAGAGCCATGCCGTCCCACGGCCTCCGAGGCCACCGCAGACCCCAGCCTGTTCCACGTCACCAGGGTGTGCCTCCCAGGTCCGTCCTTGGGGAAGTCCCCGCACCATGGAGCCCTGCGTGGCCAGGCCAGGCGCTTGGAGGGTCTCCGGACGGTCCTCCGTGGCTGGCGGCTCTGCCCACTGGCCCGGCCTAGTGTCCCCGTCTCAGCTGCCGTCAGTCCTGCTCAGTGCCTGCCACCGGCTGCCGGCTCCATCCAGGGGTTGAAGGGGACGCGTGACCCGGCCTGGCCTCCTCCTGCCTCCTCCGACCCCCGAGTCTTCCGGCCGTTGCACAGTCTGGTTCTAAGGAAGCGGCGAGGCTGTCCCAGCACAACGGCACCCGGACCCCTCGTAGGGGTCAGCCAGGACCCCGCATGGCCCTGGAGGTGCCTCGTCCCCCAGCGGCCCCAGGGACACCCTCATCTCTTGACCCCGGTGGCCCCGGACAGCCCTTCTTGGCACGTTTCTCAAGCGCCGCTAGCGGGATCCGGGTCTGGGCCTGATGACACAGGTCGGGAGAACAGTCGCTTTCTGGGCCGTGGGTGGCGCGCTCTTCCCTTCACAGACTGCCCTGCTGTCCCAGATGGGGCACACGGGGCCTCAGGCCACTGCCCCTGCTGGCTCGGGCTCCCCAGGGCTCAGGCCCTGGCACCACAATGCACAGGCACCCCCCATCAGGCTGACCCTGTGGCCTCCAGCTGGGGGGCTCTGGTCACGCCCTGGGCCTAGTTTTGGGGCCTGTCCTGAGGGCTGGGGTGCGACACACTGGCTACGGGGTCACGTGCTCCGTCGGGGACCAGCTGCGGCCCTCCGCTGCCCGGGAAACCTCAGCACCGCCCTGTGCATGTGTCTGCTGGCCTGACCCCTGGTGGGGAGCCGGACCCGCGGGCAAGGGCCCCCCCATAGAAAACCCCGACCAGCCACCCTGTCCGCTCCAGCCTGAGACCCTGGCCCCTGGCGGGGAGCTGGGGGGGGCTGAACTGTGGGCTCCACTCTGGTGCGGCAGGGCCTCGGGAAGGCCGGGGTGCGCAGAGGCCTGGGGAGGAGGCCAGGGGGCCAGCGGAAGGGCTGGGGCACCAGGTGACGCTTACCAGGTTTTCAGCAAGTCCCTCTTGCTTCCTGCTTCCCGCCGCTTGGCTGGGGACACTGAGAACAGGGTCTCACTGGTCTGCAGGGCACGCCCCAGGTCCTCGTCGCCGGGGGTGGTCAGCGTTGGGGCCACGCCTGGCTGCCAGGCTCTGCTCCCACACGTGCAGAAGGTGTCCGGTGGAGGGGACCTGGCCGGAGCAGCCCCCCGAGGTACGGTGGTGAGGAGCCAGGCCTGGGCTCCCCAGGTCCTCGCTGCCCATGAGGGACCCTCCCACAAACAGGGGCCCCTGCCATGGTCTGAGCTGGAACGGCCCCTGCAGTGCTCCCCCCACTGCGAGACCAGGACACCGGGGCCCCCCAAAAGCTCAGCTCAGAAGGACCATCCCACTCCCCGACCCGCACCAAGGGCTGGCGAGACTTACTGGGCAGGGCCTTCATCCCACCCCCGGGAGGGAGAGGCAGCCCCCCAGCCCTCCTGGATGCTGAGCTCAGGACCCAAGCACTGAGGGTAGCCCGCCCCCCGCCCACATGGCCCTCAGTGCTTGAGGACGAGGAGAACGTGTCCCGGACCCCTAGTTGGGGCCACCATCCCGTGGCCTGGACATCCCCTTCGCGGATAAAGGGCCGTGTGTGGGGTGTGAGCCCGGAGCTCATGTGCCCCCCCCGGAGCCTCTGCAGGGGTGGAGCCCGCCCGCCCCATCCAGCGGCCTCTCCTGAGTCCTGTCCCTCACGGGCCCGGTGTGCAGTGGGTCTGCCCACCGGTCGGGGGTCGCCCTGCGCTGGCGGGCTCCCTGGGCGGGCGTCCTCGGGGATGGTCCCCTCACGCCGTGGGGAAGGGCCTTGGTCCCCGGCAGGCCTGTAGCACTCAAGGCACACAGGTCCTCACACGGGGACGGGGCCGTGGAGGCAGACGGTGGAACACAGACACACATGCTATGCTTGCACACGTGCTGGCCCCACATACACACGCCTGCACACACGCTCTCACATATTTACGCTCCCATATATGTGTTCACACGCTCGCACACCTGCACGTGCTCGTGCACACACACAAATACGTGTCCTTGGACCCGCACGCTCACACACGTGCGCACATGCTCACAATGCTCTCATGCATGCACATATGCTCACGCACATGCACGCCCCACACATGCATGAGCTCACACACATGCCTGCACACACATTCACACAGTGCTTCCCCCCCCACATGCACCCTCCCCATACATGTGCTTGCACATGCACTCTCACCCCTGCACTGGTGCTTGCACACACACATGCTTGAACACATGTACACAGGCGCCCACACTGACCCTGTGCTGACCCTCCACCTGGACATGGTCTCTGCAGGACAGGCCTTGGCTCTGCCAGTGCTTCGGGAGCGAACACCCGTGCCCACCCCAGACGGACACCGAAGGGTGGGGCCTGTATGTGCACCTGGGTGTGCCTGTGTGTGCAAGGGGAGCAAGTCCTGGCTCACCGACCCAGGGTCCCTGTGACCTCGCTCCTGCCAGGTCACGTCCAGTGTCCTCAGGAGCACGGCGTCCTTGTCCACTAGCAGAGACGGTGGCGTAAAGCCTCTGGCCCCGGCTGTAGGCACTTGGGTTCTGGAGGGAAAGCTGGGTGCAGGGAGGGCCTGGCACCACACGGCGGAGCCCAGCTGGGGCTGAGGGCGAGTCGGGCCCTGGTGACGGCCCTGGGAAGAAGACCGGTGTGTCCCATGGGGCGGCGGGGGGGGGCTGGGCCCCTCAGGAGCCACAGCTGGCATGAGGCGTCCACCTCACTAATCGATTACACTGTTCGGTTCAGGCCCGAGCGGTGAGAACTGGCCCGACCAGCCCATCAGGGTAAAATCTGGGGTAAAATTCTAAGCGTCACGTGACTGGGAACCCGGTTCACCCGTGAGGTCATTCATGCTGCTGCGTCTCCAGCTGCTGCGTGTGGTCGCACGTGGGGTGGTCCCGGGGCAGCGTCGAGACCCCGGGGTTTGGAACTGACCCCCTTGCTGTGTGCAGCACCCCAGGGTCGGCCTGCTCCCGAAGGCGGGGGGGGGGTCAAGTGCCCAGAGGACCGGGGCACGGGCGGGCACAGGGGGGTCGGCTCTGAGCAGCGGCCAGGGAGGCAGGCCCGAGGGGTCCTGGTGCCTGGTTTCCCCCCCTCCCCGCCCCCCAGCTCCTATCCAGCAGGACAAGGTCCACCCTGGATGTGGCCTAGGAGGCTGTGAGCACTGGGGGGGCCTCCGTTCCGGTGCAGCAGCCGGGGCCTGGCACAGAGCCCCTCAGTCCCCGTCCCTCCAGGAGCCAGCTGGCCCCGGGCCCTCCCGCCCAGGTGAGGGGGGGGCAGATCAGGTGGGGGGTGAGGGCCGCAGGGGGGACCCGGCCGCTGCGCAGCCCTGCGGGAGCCACGTGGGGGTGGGGGCCGTTGGGAACGTGCGGAATTCAGTGTCAACACTGGCCATTGTGCGCTGCCCCTGGGCGGGTGGCGATTTACAAAAACAGCCGCGGTTCGGCGCATATCCGCGCGGTGAGGTCACGGCTGCGGCTCTGGAATTCCGTCTTCAGAAGCGCTCGGCTCACCAGGCCGCATACCTCCTAGTCATCAGTTCGATCGTGGGCAAGAAGAAAAAATGCTAAAAAAACAGAGCACAAAACACCCCCAGGGCTGTGTGCGAGGGCGGGGAGGGCACGGCCGAGAAGGGGGGCTCCGGCCGAAGCCCTGGCCGTGCCTGCGGGTCCTGCGTGGGCCGCGTAGTCCCCGGGCCTCCGTCCTCTGTGTCCCTGGGCCCCGGGGGAGGTGGCGGCGGGAGAGGGGGTCCTGGTGGCCCCCAGGCCCCTCCCAGCCCTGGCACGGATCCGCCCGGCTGCAGCTCAGAGCAAAGGCCCCTTGCTTCCCCCTTTATCACTGCCGAGCGCACCAAAATGTCCCCAGAGGAGCTCTCTCGAAAGCAGGGGACTGAACACACTGATGGTGTCAACGTACAAGAGACCTGGTATCTGCCCAGAAGTCTGCGTGTCTCCCCTGGCCCTGGGGCGCCCGAGGCACGGCGACAGGGACTGGGGTCCGAGGTGGGTCGGGGCGGGAGGGCCGACGAGGGCCCGTGCAGCGGGGTGGGAGACTGGCAGGCAGCGCCCACCCCCGTGTCGACGGCATCGCTCCATCAGCCTCAGGAACTCACGCAGGTGGAAGGACAGGGTCCCAGGCAAGACCCTCTGTCCCGGCCACTCCTGGCTTCCGCCTCAAGGGCTCCTGGTCCGCGAGGCTCCCGCACAGGGGCTTAGGCTGGGGACCCCACACTTCCCGGACAGGCTCCTCGGGGCCCCTGCCCTGCTTCTACCTCTCCCAATCCTGGTCTGGGCTCCTTCCCCCGCTTGACTTCTGCAGGGGCCCTATGGCTCTGAGCCCACAGGGTGGCTGGTGGCTGGGAAGGGGCCCTGGTCCCAGCTCTCTGACCGCCTTGTCTGGACCCCCCAAAGCAGGGTCTGCGGCCCTCAGCCCCTCTCACCGGCTTGCCACGGGGTTGGGTCTCCTGGGATTCCTGGCTGGTGCCTGTGCTGTGGAGGCGTCTCCAGGGGGCACAGGGTGGGGGGAGGCAAGCAGGGGAAGGCCCGAGGACGCCCTCTGCGGTCCCCGATCTAGGCCCAGAGCTCAAGAAGAGACGGGACAGCGGGGAGGACGTGAGGCCTGGCAGGGGGCGTACCTCGCTTCGTCCTGAGACCCCACGGCCATCCCTTGGGGCTGCTTCAGCGTGTCCCTACCCCTGAGCGCCTGGCAGTGATGGTGCAAAGGCCCAAGGGGGTCGGTCTGTGCTGGTGCAGCCGGGGGGCGGATGCCGGGGCCCGCCTTACCGCCACAGCCAGGTAGGATGTGCTAGCTCGTGCCAGCCGAGGAGGGGTGAGCCCATGCGGGCCCCAGGACGGCGCCCAGAGGGCCCAGCCAGCCAGCCCTGCCCGCAGCACCATCCCTGGGGCTCCCTGGGCTGGCTGCAGGCCCAGCGGTGCGAGGGGCACACATCTTGGCTGCCCCCTGGCCCTCGGCGCCCCGAGATTGCATCGGGCACTTAGGCCTCTGTGTATATAAGAGACAATCGGAGAACAAGCCCCAGGGAGGGGAGCGGCGGGGGGTGGGCGTCCATCGCCGCTCCAGATAGAGCACCCTCGGCGGGCGCTGCTGCCACATGGTGTCCACGTGTCTCTGTTGCTGGCTGGGTCTCGCGAAGGTTCTCCCGTGGGTGGGCAGGTCAGATGCAGCGTCCGGGCCTGGCCAGCTCTCGGGGCTCCAGCCAGCCGGAACAGGGGACCCCCCAGGCAAATGGCCGGTGGCCCAGTGGTTGACAGGCCTCCCCGGGCCCTGCCAGCCACAGCCTCCAGAGTGGGTGGCCCTCGGCTGTGACGCTGTGGCGCAGTGTGGAGGAAGGACCAGGCCGGCGACACAAAGGGACCAGCCCTGCGGGGTAGGGACAGGCTGTGGCTCTGGGCCTCCATCCCTGACGGCCACGTGGGCACCGGGGAGCCCAGGGGGAGGCCCGCTGGGGAGCATCCTGGCTGGCGGGGGCCCGCGAGGTCCTATACCTGTGGCTCCTGGGGTGTGATGCATCCCTGCCCCCAGCACTGTGCGTCCACATGCGGCTGCAGCCTATAGGACAGATGCCAAGTCCAGAGCGGGTCCCAGCTCCAGCTGGGGCAGCCGTGGCTGGGCCTCCATCAGGCGTGGAGGGGCGGGGGTCTCCTCGGGGCTGTGCCCTCAGGGGCTCCTTCGCCCACCCTGGCCTCTCCCAGAGGACCTCAAGTGCAGCCAGCAGGGCCCACGCCTGAGCCTGGTGCCCGGAGAGGGCAGGCTCCAGCTGTGCCTCAGTCTCCCCACCCCCTGTGCCTTCTGCTTGCCCCTGGCTCTCCCCGGAGGGCTGGTTTCTGGGGCTCTGCGGGGGCAGCCTTTGCAAAAGAACTGGGGAAGGTCTCCCGCCTTCCCCCAGCCCGTCCTCGGGTGGCGGACCCTCTGCGGCCTGTGCCCCCGGCCCCACTAGGCGTGCGGAGGGCCAGCCGCTCCTCCCCAGCTCCGGCCGCCAAGTCCCCAGCTGGACAGCGCTTGGCGCGGGTCGGAGAGCCCAGGCAGGATGCGTGCTGGCCGACGTGAGCCCGTGGAGCCTGGCACCGTGCCGGGAGACCGGGTGCCTTCCCGAGCCGAGGGCGGGGGAAGAGCGAGGGCCCTGGCCGCACCGCTCCAGCCCCCAGGGTGCAGCTCCCGCCTCGGCCCCCCCCACCCCGTGCCCTGCTTCCTGCCTTGGGGCGCAGCCGGGAAGGGGGGCTCGCCGTCTGCCTGCGTCTCTCGGTGGCTGGACACGGCACCTGCCCCTGCCCTCCGGGGGGGCCTCCGCGTGCGTGCCCTGGTCCAGGTAGGGCAGACTCTGGCATGGGGGTGCAGGAGACGGGGGACCCCAGATGTGGGGGGTGGAGGAGACTCGAGGGGGGCACAGGCCTGGGGGGGCACAGAAGCCAGACCCCCAGGACCCCAGATGCTGTGCCCGAGGCACCGGCTCCTCCCTACCTGAGCAGCATGTCTGAGGCCCAGCCCCAGGCGCTTTGGGGACCAGCGCAGGACACGCCGGACTGGGCGGGAGCACGCTGACCGCCGGCCCACGGAGGGTGGGGCCCACAGCCGCAGGAATGTTGGCCCGAATGGAAACCACCAGAGGACGAGCCCTGCCCCCGGGTCTGTGGCTCAGGGGCCACATCCCTCCCCGATGCGTCCTGGCCCCCCAGTCCCACGCTGCTCTTTGGGGGACTCAGGAGGCTCAGGGCCCGACATGGGTGAGGACGGGGGTTCAAGTCAGACGGGGAAGGCCTGGAGGGCGTGGGGTGGACGTTCTCAGCGAGCCAGGATTTCTCCGGTCACCGTCACCTGTCGTCCCTCCGGGGGCCCCGCAGAGCCTGAGGGCTCCAGGTGGGCTCAGCTGTGCTGGGGGAGCCCCCAGAGCAGGGGGAGCCATGTCAGGCTCCACGGCGGAAGGTGGGTGCCCCTCCCCCCCCGGCAGAGGTGAGGGCTTGGTGAGGGGAGCAGAGGAGGATTTGCTGGGGAGGCCGTGGCGAGAGGCTGGGAGTTTTAAATAGCACGTTATAATCTCAAACCACACGCGAAAACACGCTGTGAGAGGAGCATTGGGAAGGTCAGAAAACTGAAAAATAAAAGGAAGAAAATCTGAGTCACCACCGTGTCCTGTGAGACAAACAGGCGCTAAACTGCCGTTGGTGACGTGCGGGCTCCTGCACCCGAGCCTCCTGGCCCTTCTCTCGCTTCCTAGGAGGGTCCTGGGCAGAGAACGGAGTGAGGGGCTGGTGCCTGGCGAGGAGGAGGCCGGCACGAGGGCCTGGGGCGAGGGGCTGGGGCTCCCCCGCGGGACAGACGTGACCCCCCGGCCACCTGAGCTCGTTGCCACGGGGCGTTTCTGCGTGAGCGCTGTGGCACCCGCGCAGCTGGGGACCACGTCCCATGCACAGCACCCAGCACCCGGCCCGGGCCATGCAGCTGGCCCGACGGTCTTTGGGGCTGAGGTCCCTGATCCACCCGTGGCTTTGCCCCTCTGGCTTCGTGAACAGAGTCCCTGGGTGGCCACTCGCCTCGGAGCCCAGAGCCAGGACGAGGGGCCCCTGGGTCCCGCTGGCGGCCCTTGGACCCCAGGCCTAGCGGGCCTGCCTTCTGCGGAGCAGGAAATAGGACGGTCAGCGCAGTTCCTCGGGACCATGACCGCCGCTGGCCTGGTTCCGCCCTAGGCGCGAAGGCGGGGGGGGGCGGGGGGATGCCGGGCTCTGGAGTCTCCAGTGGGTGCTGGGCTGACCTCGGTCCCGGCTGCATGTCCGTGCTGCCTGGAGCCCGGCTGGGTGCGCGGGGCAGCTCTGCACGCCTCCGGCCAGGGGCAGCAGGCCGCGGTGCGGCGGTGTCACGGCCCAGGAATGCAGGAGGACGGGCCGGGGTCTGGCACGGACACATGGCAAGACACCAAGAATGTGCCTCGTCCAGAGATAATTGTGCGTTTGGGGAATATGCGTAACAGACCCAGCGAGGCCCCGATGCCGCCTGCGTCCCTGGGAGCTGAGGCCGCGGCTGGGAAGGCGGCCGCCCCCTCGGGAGGCGATCTGTGCGCGGCCTCGGGGCGGGGGGCATGGGGGGATCTGTCACGGCCCCTGGGGGGGCGGAGGGATGGAGGCTGTGGGCGAGGGCGCAGCGGCTGACTTGGGGGGGAGAGTGCGGGCGGGCAGCAGGGCTGAATGACCCCATTGTGTGCAGCAGGCCCCGGGGAGAGATCCGCGCGAAAGTGCTGCCTCCCCTTTTAGAAAACTTGGACGTCGCAGCACAGCGGGGAGAGCACGTCGTGGGCCCCCCCAAGCTGACCTCCACTGCCCCTTGGGGCGCGGCCCCCAGGACCAGCTCAGGCCGCGTGCCCGGTGTGTGAGCGCGCACCCACGTCTCGGGGCCACCTACGTGCCGTGACATTTCCACTGTGGTGAAGCACACATCGCCCATCATTTGCCATTTTAGGCACGTTCAGTGCACGCCCGGCTGGATTGTGCACGTTCACGTTGTGCCGCCGCCACCATCCATCTCCAGATTCTTTGTCTTGTAAGAGGGAGCCTGTCCCACGCCGTCCCCGCCCCAGTGCCCACGTCCACTGGCCGTCCCCAGGGCCTCCCGGGAGCAGAACCATGTGGGACGCGTCCCTCTGCGTCGTGCCCTCCGTGTCCACCCACGTGGCAGCGTGGGTCAGACCCTCCTCCTTTCTGCGGCTGAGTCATATTCCGCTGAACTACGTTCCATGTTTTGTTCATCCGTCCACCCAGCCGCGGACACCCAGGCTGTTCCCACATCGTGACGCTGCCGCGAACCAGGGTGTGCAGAGCAGAACGGCACCCGCGGACTCTTGCAAAACATTCTTGTTTCCCTGTGGAATACGGCCAGCTCCGGAGTTGAGCGAGCTCGTGGCGCCAGGGTCCTTGAGCCTTCACCGCTGGAGGGTCGGGGTCCCTCTAGCTCGCGACCTCAGTCCAAGTTCTTCTGACAGCCAATGGGGAGCACGTGGGCGCTGACCGTGAGGCGTGGTGGGGGGCCTGCCGCTCCGTCCACTGCGCTTCGGGCCCACAGACCCACTTGGCAGAGTGGGGTGCCGGGCCCCCAGTGCCTGATGGGCCTCCGCGGCCTGCGAGCGAGCAGAAGGCAGAGGCTCCAGCCGGACCCGTGGGGAAGCAGCCTCGTGCTGGGTCGCCCAAGGCCCGGCTGCCCATGCCGTGGCCCAGCGTGGCTTGACCACATGCACCGGTCGTGTTTCTCTGGCCCCGCACGCTCGGGGCAGTGTGTCCTCCGTGGGGATGAGCCTCTCTTTCTTCTCTGAACTGGCATAGGCTTGGCCGGATGGAGCGGAGAAGCAGACGTGGCCAGGCCTTGGCAGAAGATCCCCACGTTCTAGGAGGATGTGCTGCACGTGCGAGGCTTGCAGCAGGCGCTCTGGGCAGAGGCCCAGGGATCTGCCCCGGGCCGGGGCCTGGTAGGGGTGGGGATGGGGACGCAGGAGGGCAACCCTGTGCACACCCTCCGAGGGGCTCTCCTCCCCTCTCCCAGGACGGGCCTCCTGGGAGGTGCCGGACGCGGACTCCGGCCTGTGAGTCCCCAGGAGGCTGTGGCTGGGCCTGTCCCGGGTTAGGGCCGGGGACCCCTCCTTAACCCACTTTTGAGAATAGACTTTGAGGAGCTTGGTGTTTAAAATCACAAAATGACTACTGTTCTCCTACTTATCAAAGTGCCCATTGTTCGCGACCCAGGGATGATCTATTTTAATCTTTGGGTGTAGATGATTTTCTCTACTTGTATACACATGGGTATGTTTTCAGGGTTTTCAAAGTGAGGATCACAGTATACATACTGTTTTCTGGATTGATCTTTGAAATTTAATTTTTTTTTAAGATTTATTTATTTATTGAGAGAGAGAGAGAGAGAGAGAGAGAGAGCATGCAAGAGCGGGAAGGGCGGAGCGAGAAGAGAGACTCTCAAGCACACTCCATGCCCAGCGCGGAGCCCAACCCTGAAATCACAACCTGAGCTGAAATCCAGGTGGACGCTCAATGGACTGCACCACTTAGGGGCCCCTAAAATTTAATTTCTTGCAAACAGATTTCCACACCCTCTGCCTGAGTGGGGACGTGAGCCTGTGCTCCTGATACTTCTACTTTGACAACAAGAAAACCAGAACCAGAGGAACACACACAGAGGCGCTGCCCACTGGCCGGCTGGGAGGGTGGGGGCCCAGGGGCGGGGGGCTGCTGTGTGCTGGGGCCGGCAGCAGACCAAGGGCCCAGAGGCACCGCACTGGTCACTTCTAGATCCGAGAGCCCTGTGTTGTCCCTGAGCCTCACCGGCTCCATAGGAGGGGCCTCCCCCCTGCCCCGGCTGCCCCAGCTCTGGGCATTCGGGGCCCCAGACTGTTCAAACCCCACCGGGTCCATCACGGAGGCCAGTCTGCTGCCGTTTCAAGTCGGCTGCTCACTTTGAAACCCAAGAAGTCTGATGATAATATCACCAGCGACAGAGCCAGGTCTGCTGCTAATTACCATTTGACATTCTGGCCGAGTCCAGCGTGGGGGGGACCATACAAAGCTATTCATGCGGCTCAGGGCGACATCAAATGCAACTCCCCCACCCGTGGGCAGCATGTCCCCCGCGAAGGCCGCCCGCAGGGTGTCTGAGGTTATTGTGGAGGGAGAGGCCAGTTGGGGGTGACACAGACAGAGAGTCATTCTCTGCGAGGAGAGGCCATGTGTTTCTGGAGAGGGAGCCGATCCAGGCCAACGTCCTCTGAGACCTGGGAGGGTGGCCGAGTGTTCAGGGAAGAGGTGAAGGCTCCAGCGCCTGAGGCACACGGTCCCTGCTCAGGGCTCTTGGGTGGGCAGCCAGGAAGGGTGTGTGACCCCAAGGTCTGCTCATGCCCCCCGGCGTCCCTCATGAGTGTCTAGAAGAGCCTCCAAAGTGGTTTTCTCTTCAAGCTCTTACTGTTTGTGCACTCATTTTGGGAAGATTTTGTTCTGATTTTTTGCCCCAAATGAACAAATTATACGTATGGTTTTTGCCTTTTACGCATCAGCAGGCCAAGAGCACAAGTGCGTGAAGACAGATTGTCGTCTGTTCCATGGCTGAGGGCTCCTGGTCTCCATCACAGGGTCATGGGCACCAGACAGCAGCTCTCGCGTCTCAAGATGGACCACATCCATCAGCAGAGTGGCCAGTGGCTACACAGCAGAACAGTGAAAGTCCGATGCCCATAGCAGGCCCTCCCTGCCTGCTCCCCCACGGGTGTTCCACTGGTCTGTGGGGCCGGACACTCAGGCAGAGCAGAACAGGTGGGCCACGACCCCGCCCAGGGGGAAACCAGTGGCTCCTGTCAACAAAACATGCTACTTCCATAGGACAGGCACTGTGGGCCCCAAGAGGTGGCACGCTGCTACACGTCCTAGCACGGCGAACCTCGATGACACGCTCCTAGGTGAAGGAAGCCAGACACAGGAGGAAGGGCCACATGTCACGTGATCCACTGACGTGCGGGGTCCAGAGCAGGGAAGTCTAGACGTAGAAGCAGCCAGTGGCTGCCTGGGGCTGGGGAGTGGGGTGGGGGGATGAGTGCTAGGGCTACAGCCTTTCCTTTTGGGTGGTGACAACGTTTTGGAGCTAGAAAGAGGTGATGGTTGCACAACACTGTGAATGCACCAAATGTCACCGAATTGTACACTTTCAAATGTTTAAAAGTTTATTTTACATGTGGGTTTTAGGTCAATCAAAAAGAAGAGCTGTTTTTGCGGGGTTCCCTGAGAACAGAGCACCGAAGTCTCCCAGGGCTGCACATCTTTCCTTTCTTTACTGGACACTAGAGACAACCACAGGCTTAGGTTGGGACATCGGAATATGCCTCTTCCCCTCCGGGGCTGACGGTCCCAAGAGGCGGAGCCAGAAAGGAGGAGGCGGAGCCAGGGAGGAAGGAGGTGGAGCCAGGGAGGGAGGAGGTGGAGCCAGGGTGGGAGGAGGCGGAGCCAGGGAGGAAGGAGGCGGAGCCGTGGAGGAAGGAGGCGGAGCCAGGGAGGGAGGAGGCGGAGCCAGGGAGGAAGGAGGTGGAGCCAGGGAGGGAGGAGGCGGAGCCAGGGAGGAAGGAGGCGGAGCCAGGGAGGGAGGAGGCGGGGCCAGGGAGGAAGGAGGCGGAGCCAGGGAGGGAGGAGGCGGAGCCAGGGTGGGAGGAGGCGGGGCCAGGGTGGGAGGAGGCGGAGCCAGAAAGGAGGAGGCGGAGCCAGGGTGGGAGGAGGCGGAGCCAGGGTGGGGGGAGGTGGAGCCAGGGAGGAAGGAGATGGAGCCAGGGAGGAGGAGCCGCCAAGACAGGAGAGAGGTTTGGAGCTGTGATGCGGGGTCCCTCGAGATGGTCCCTCGGTTTAAGGGGACTATTTCCGTCTGAGCGTCATGCTGTATTGTCTTCATCAACAGCTCGTGTGACTCACTGGGGCGCGTCCATTCATGGCGCTCTGTTGGGGGGCCCACCCTAGCGGGGGCCTGGATACCACTAAGCCCTCCCACCTGCAGCCGACTTGTGAGGGGCACAGTTGAGCGAACGGTGCTCTGACTCAAATACCACCCAGGGAAATGGTCCCGATGCCCGAGATGGGACGTGATTAAGTCTGAAGGGTGGGGTAGGGTCATGGGAGGCCAAGGTCTTGGGGGAGATAGGGATGAAGTGAGGCTAGGAAAGGGGAGGGAGCCATGGGGTCAGAGCTGGGGGAGGGCCTGAGTCACTTCCACACCCTGGGCCCAGCTGAGGGCGTGGCGGCTCCCACTGGCCCACATCCCAGGCCAGAGCTCTTCTTCGGGAGCCCGTGTGAGGGGCTTGGTTCACCTTAGAGGATGGCCCCTACCCTTGGGAGCCCGGGGTGTTTGGGCTACAGAGCCAAGCCCAGCAGTCCCACCCACCCGAGGGCCACCTGTTCCGCGGCTGGCCAGGTACCCCGGAGAGAGTCAAACCCTCCTGCAGCCCCCTCTTCTCTGGGTGGCACAGTCTCGTGGGAACGGGCTCTCGCGTCTGAAGCAGGCAGCGGGGTGCACACGCGGTCAGACCATCGTGCCAGTTCCCCGCGGCCGGCTCACTCGAGCCTGCGCACGTTGAGTGCACGAGTCCCGGCTCAGCGGGCGGCCGGGCACCTTGGACTAAGCTGGGTTTCAGCACCGGGCAGCCTGCGGTTCAGACCTTTAACGACCCATTATAAGCACCCGCGCTGTTCATAAGCCAGTGCTCCCGGCACCCCGACAGTACCTCTCCGTGCAGTCCCCAAACTGCAAGCACCTGAGGCTCTTTCTCCTCCTCCCCCAAGAGGTCGCCCGCAAGGAGCCGGGGGTTCTCAATGACCCTACCGTGGGAGGGGAGACCCTTCAGCCTGGAAAGGACGAGTTGATGAGTGCTGGGGACTCTTGGCACCCTAGTGTCGCTGTGCCAGGTGACAAGCATGAGCAGCAGGTGCGTGAAAGGCCACCAGCAGCCGATGGCTCTGTTCTGAAGGGCGTGCACTCCGCCCTGTATTGCTCCGGAGGCATGCACGCTGGTGGGAAGATAGCCTCGTAGGTGGACATCACACTCTTGTGAGTTCTGACCTGAAAACTTGCGTTCCTTGCGTGTCAGGACTCACAGAGGGGGCTAGCGGAGGGCAAGAGCCCCTCCTCGGTCAGTGCCTCCCTCAATTCCTTGCTGCAGTTTTGTCCTGACCACCCTTTCCCCCGCAGGCACCCCGGGACAGGCAGTGTGTGCTCATCGAAAGCGGCCTCCTGCTGAGGGGGTGGCCAGGGTCCTCCTCAGCCTCCTACCCAAGCCCATCCACGCTGCTTTTCTGGGGTCCCCGGGCCAGTTGGATACAATTGAACATCTGAGCAGCTGAGGTGTGAGTGCAGGAGGAGCCTGGCGTCTTTTGTAGGAGCCTGGATGACTTAGGCCAACTCAAGGGTCTGCATTTCTGTCTGTCCAAGTCTCACTCAGGGCTGGGCTATCCTGGACCCAAGGCCCCAGTCATTTTTTGCACGGTGACACTAAAAAATCACGAAATGCATGAGCGTGGTGGAGAAAATCTTTTCACCTTTCTTCTTCCCAGTGGCGAGGACAGCTTGCAGGGTCATGAGCTGTGTCGTGAACTTGCTAGAAGTTCCAGGGTGAGGAGGCCCTGGCACGGTTCCCATGCTCTGTCCCTGCTCAGTGACAAACTGCCAAAGTTCCAGTGGTGACGGAGGCTGGAGGCGGCTCCAACAGGCCACAAAGGGGCCCTGGGGCCTTTGCAACCCAATACTACTTCCCAGTGGGATACTCCCTAAGATGCAGCACCTTTGATTCTGAGTGGCGTCCTGACCGGGTGCTAGAGTACCGCCAACCTGCTCCGGGCCCTGCACGGCTGGGGTCGCATCGCCTCATGCTGCCGGCACCCGTCACAGGCAGGTGTCCGGGAACAGACACCCCCACGTGTAGGCGGTGAGGACACCGGGCGAGCGGCTGGCCTCCTTAAACACTCTCTATGGGGACAGTACGTTGGCAAGGCCGGTCCCCAGCTTGCCGCTGGGCTGCCATTCCAGGCTCTTTGATTTTACACAAGCTGCCTGGCTCTGGGCCTCAGTAAAGACAGCTCCTCCTCAGGGCGCAGCAGCTCCTGTCGCACCCCTCCCTTCACTGCCCCTGCACCTTCCTTTCCACCACCGTCCTTGCTCGAAGGTGTCTGTGGGCAAGTGGGTTGCAGAGAGGGCGTGTGCGGGCTGCTGGCGGCCTCGGAGCCGGCCGGGGTACAGGACCTCGCCCCACCCTGGGAGCTCCACGGCGGGCCCGTTGCGCTCGGGGCACATCTGGCGAGGCTGTATGGACGCTGCAGAGCCGGCCCAGGGGCTCCGTCCAGACTTCTGTGCCAACAAGACAGTTTAGCAAAAGCAGGATATTTCCAGACGGTGCGAACCTCCTGCGGCCGACCCCAGGACCCTGCCCGGTGCCGTGGTAACTGGGTGACCGCGGGCTGTCTCCACGGCAGCAGCCCCTCCCGATGACACTCCAGAGTCCTCATTAGTTTGAGGGACCTGTTTGGGGTTGCCCCGGAGCTGGACCCGCAGGGCGTCTGAGGCCAGAGACTTCAGACTCCTGGTGTCAGAAGTAAATTAAAGGCGGTGAAGAATGAGTGTGTGATGCAGGGGCCAGCGGGGACCCCTGGATGATGGTGGCCTCACGGGGCCAGGCGGCTTTGTTAGCCTCTTACAGCTGACAGGCAGCCCCAGTGGGCAAACACCACGAAGATTGTGACGGGGAAGAGGATTGTTGACCAAACGGGGAAAAAAAGGCGGCAAGCCTGAGAAAAGGCTTCGGAGGGCAAACAGGAGGCCGGCTGACCCCAGCTCTGCCCGGGCCCGGGCCGGGGGCTTCCCACGCTGGCTGGAAACCGCACCGCTCGCCCTCCGGGGTGGGCACCGCCTCCTGCGGGAGCTCCCTGGTCCTGCAGCGGCCCCTCCGCCCGCTGCCTGCCTCAGGGGATGGCATCCAGCGGGCACTCTGTCCAGGGGGCCACAGCCATCCCCGGGGGTAGCTCATGGTCGTCACCCGGGGCAGGACTGAGGGCTTGTCCCAGAAGGACAGGCCGGGAGAATGTGAACACAGATAAATGGTAAAGGCCCTGAGAAGGCCTGCGCAGACACGGGGCGCCGGGGGGACGGGCCTAGTCCGGTGGGTCTTCTGCAACGACGGCCTAGACCTGGGAGATCGGAGCCAAAGCATCTGAAGGTCACGGGATGATGCCCAAGGAGTGACAGCGGGACTTGGCACCGCAGCCTGGACACTTGCTCGCTAGCCCCTTTTCCTCGCGGACACGGTCAAGGAGGTGGCTTGAAGGCAGAGCTGCGGTGCTGCGCTGCCCTGGGGCCTCGCCGTGGACGTGAGCCCGGCCCACACCCGATTCCGGTAACTGCCAGCCTGCGGCCTGCTCCTCCTCATGCCCACCCGTGTGCTGGGACACGCGTCCCCCATGTGCATCCGCGCTGCGGGGTCAGGCCCTCCCTCGCGTGAGGCATGAAGGCCGGGAGGTCAGACTCACGAAGGCTGCTCGCTCCGCCCGCCCATGGGCTGCCCCAGGGGAGCAGGCCCGATGCTCTGTGAATTCCGTCCATGGAGCCGTTTGAAAAGGAAGAGGGGCAGCTGTCAAAAGGGAAGGAAAAGAGGAAGAGGAAGCGTTTGCAGAACCAGAGTCCAGGTAGAACCGCAACCGAAAACAGGAACGTGGGACACAAGTAGCCGGGGGTGCACGTGGGCCGTCCCCCCACGCAGCCCCCTGTGCGCGGCAGGTAGGGAAGCCGCCCCGAGCACGTGTGTCGGTGCTTTGTGTCACCGTAGGGATGAGTGACCCCAGAGCCCAGTGCTCGGGCGCGTGCGGCCCTCCCGGCAGGACACGGGGGACGAGGCCACCTGCCCGTGCACGGTGATGGCGGGAGACGGGGAGACAGCATTTCGCTGCTCGAGGAGTGGACGGGAGAGGGAGGAGGCAGGTTGGCCACGGACCCGCAGGGGGAGGCAGGAGGGACGAGGGGCAGGGGGCTGTGTGCGGTCCCCCGGGCTCCGGGAGGGACCGTGGTGCCCTCTGGAGAAGTGAGGGCCAGGGCGGTGACGCGCTGTGACAGCAGTGGGGAGCCACTGATGCAGGACCTGTTTGTCGTGATTTTAGAAGAATTGCAGGAGCCTGGAAGCACCGAGTGCGGAGTGCGTGCCGGGGGCTGGGTCGGGGTCTAGAAGCCGTTGGGCCCTGGGGCCGAAGCCCCTGTAACAACCAGAGAGGGGACTGGGTGCCAGCACCTGCCACCCCGGGTGGGGGAGTGTCTGCGGCCCTGGTGGGCCTGAGACGCCCGGAAGCGCTGGGCCTCGACCCTCCACCTCGAGGTGGCAACGGCTTATGGTTCAAGGCCCGGGCCTGACCCCGCAGCGCAGACGCACACGGGGGACACGTGTCCCAGCACACGGGTGGGCATGAGGAGGAGCAGGCCGCAGGCTGGCAGTTACTGGAATCGGGTCCCGGGGGGGGGGGGGGGCGGCGCGGTGGGCGTCACGGCGCTGCTGTCTCAACTTCGGCCTTTCGTTGGACATTTTCCGTAATAAAAACATGCAAATGCCGGCGCCCCGGTGGAGCTGGCATTCCGGGCGCCGTGTGCAGTCGATTGAATCGGGGAGGTTCGAGGGGCGTCTCCCCGACGCTCGCTGGTGGGGGCCGAGGAGCCTCCGGGGCGGGGCCCTCTGGGGTTTTGGCCAGAGCGCGGCCCGGGAACCAGGCGGAGCCGACGGGCAGGCGTGTGTCTGGAGCTAATCTGGGGAAGCCCAAGGAAGGGGGCCTCATTCGGAAGCTGCTGGGGGCCCTCGGGTCACTCCCAGGGGAGGCCCCCGACCGCTCTCGGGGCCCCCCGGCCTAGCGTCCTCGCGGGGCCTGTCCGCTCGTCCGTCCTGCAGCCCCCGGAGCAGCGCGAGCCGGCGGCGTGGACGTGGGGCTCCCGCGGGTGGGCGCGGGGCTGCAGGAGGCTGTGGGCGCTTCGGTTTTCTGAACAGGCCCCGGGGATTCAGCGAAGAGGCGACTTCACATCGCAATGACTGTGGTCACAGCGCTTGCTAGCAGACGTCACCCCTGCCGCTCTTCCTGCCGCGCCCCTGGCTTCCGGGCAGCCCGGGACCTTGTGGAACAGCATGTCGCCCCGCGGCCCGAGCTGGAAACTTGCTGAGGGACTGCATTGCGACACACCGAGGCGCGGGCTGCGTCGGCACATTTCAGCCTGCGCTCAGGGCCGTGAGGCATTGCATGAACACGGAATGTGCAGGCCTCAGCAGGAAACATCTGGGTGGGGTGGGCCGCTGGGCCCCGCTGGGCCCGTGCCTGCACCCCTAGCCCCGGCACCCGCGGCAGGTGGAGCCCGGGCTGTGCCAGCCCAAGGAGGGGCCCCTGCACGGGAACCTGATGGGGGGGGGCCCGGGTCCCCACTGGGCCACTCCAGACCGGAGCTCAGTCCTCTCACTCTGGGGCAAGTGGGCGGCGGCTTTCTCCCGAGGGGTTTTGGGGTGCGTAGAGGTGCCTACCCTGTGGGCGGGCAAGGAACCTCACTGGATTCTGCGCGGTCTGCGAAGGGCCTCCTGGGGTGGCCTCCAAATGGACTCATCTGTTTATGCAAAATGCACCCCTTAGGCTCCCCCCTTCCACCCCGTGCTCTGCTGGACCCTGGGGGCAACTGAGGCAACTGAGGCAGCTCCGGCTAGCAGGTGCCCCGTAGCCGTAGGGACAGCCAGGCCTGGCAGTGTGGCCAGGGAGGGTCTACTCCTCCAAACAACCCCTCGTCCTCATCTCACAGATCAGAAACTGAGGGTAAGAGGATGGGGTGACTGAGGCGGTGGCTGGGGCCGCTCAGGGGCATGTGGTGCATCTGACCCCAGGCCTCTGAGTTAAGCTGATGCCTGTCAGACTCCATGCACGTCCCCTTTACCCGCAACCCTTGCCACGGACAGTCCCTGGGAGCTCGTGTCACCCCAGCAGCTCAGAGCAGACGCCGGAGTGTGTGGGTCAGAGTTCAGGGCCAGGCACGCCTGCAGCCAGCTGGCTTGGGTTCAGCCGATCACATAGAAGTTTGTGACTCATCCCCGTTCGTCGCGGGGAGCACGGAGCAGGGACTTACGGCTTCGGGTGTTTGTACAGAGAGAGTGGAGGCGGCCGGATTTTCTTCCAAGTAACGCTCACTACGCTGGTTCTGACGGTGCCTGGGCGTCTGTTCCTGCGGAGACACCCAGGTCCCCGGGCCCTTACCCCCCGGGGCTCCTCCCTGGCTGCTTTACAGCTGCACACACGAGGCCCGGTCCTCGAGGGGATCAAGCCTCAGCCAGAAGGCCGGAAAGCCAACTCTTTCGCTTTGGATTTCATGGGCCGGTGAGGTGGTCGCCCTACAACCTGAAGACTAATTGAAATGTACTGGCTTTTAATTTTGCAGGAAAAAAAAATTTAAAAAATAAAGCAAGGAGCCACAAACACTACCACTGGCATCACTTAGGAGAAATGAACAAAATGAGGGAGGGAGGAAGTCTCAGAATAAAGGGCGCTGCCCCCCGAGGCTGCCCCCCCTGCTCCTCCCAGCGAGCGTGTCCGGGGCAGAGACCCTGGTGCACCCCAGCGGCCCTGGAAGGACGGGGTCAGTGGCACCCTCCCAAGGGGGGTCCCACGCCCGACTACTGCGGCCCTGGAGGCCTCTCGGGGTTCCAGAACTGTGTGAAGCATCTGTTCATTGACCGGTATTGGTTGAGTCTTACTGTCGCTCCCAAGACGCTGCTAAACGGGACACTCTGGCCGGGTGGGACGCGTGTTTCTGGGAAGTGGACACCCTCGCAATGAGCTCCAGCGTCACTGTCGGCTCGCCCCCGGTCGCGGTATTAGTCATGTTGTGAGAGTGACACCATGGGCTGCAACTTTCTCCAATTTCCCAACAGCTTGAAGCTGCGTCTTGGGGAAGAGGAGCCACAGGCCAAGGGGCAGACCCTAGGCCTGAGGGCAAGCGGACGGGGGGGCGTCCCTTCACCTCAGAAGCCTCAGAGTTTGCACGGGGTGAGCGCGGCCGCATTAGGGTCCCCAGCAGTTGCGAGGTTTCCAAGGACGCTACGCCGTGGCCTCCCCGATGCCAGCACGGAGCGGCGAGAGGGCCCGGGAAGAGCGCACGCCTGCGCCCGCGTGCTGGGCCCACGGACACCGGCTCCCGTCCGACTCCCTGACCTGCTCTGCAGATGCTGCGTCCTGGGACCTGGGTCACTGCGGGAACGTGGACAACGGCACGGGGTGGCCGGGGCTTCCAGGAGCCGCTGCCGCCCCCCAGCCTGCAGATACCCGAGCAGGGGGAGGCCCGGCGTCCCCAGCCTTTCCGCCCTGCCCATGGTCAGAAATCACTACACACGGCCCCCCCCCCCCGAGGGTGCATGTTTCTCCGGGCGCCCGCTGGCTCAGTTCTCGGGACTGGGAGTTCGAGCCCCGTGTGGAGCGTAGAGTTCTTAAGTAAATAAACTTTATTTATTTATTTATTTGTAAAGATTTTATTTATGTATTCATGACAGACAGAGAGAGGCAGAGACCCAGGCAGAGGGAGAAGCAGGCTCCACGCAGGGAGCCCGACGTGGGACTCGATCCCAGGACCCCGGGGTCACGCCCTGGGCTGAAGGCGGCGCTAACCGCTGAGCCAACGGGGCTGCCCAGTAAATAAACTTAAAAAAAAAAAAAAAAGGATCATGTATCTTTTTAGGTTAATGCTGTTTCTCGGGCATCCGTTCTTGTTGGTTCTTTTTCAGACCGGAGTGGTCCGTTGCTCGTCCCTGGCGTTAGGGACCAGTTTTCTCCTCGATGTGCGTTTAGGATGCAACGGGATCGAACATACGTACTTCTGCAAACATTGCTTTTTCACGGGTTGACTAACTCTTAAGTGGCGCTGCCAGGTCAGAGGTCACGCCAGCAGCGGGGGTGGACGCCCAGACCCGCCCCTAGAGCATTGCCAAACTCTTGGCTTTAGCTCATCAGATAAATGAAAAATAACAGTTTCTCCTTTTCTGAATGAGTTTACACGTCTCATATGTTCACGGACACTTGCATTTCTCTCTTTGGTGGCCTGTTGGTTCACGCAGGGGCCGGAGCTCGCTGTGTGAGGACCAGCCCTCCGTCGGCTGAGCCGTCCTGTGTCCTCTCTGTTTGCTTTCCGTGGTAGTTGTGCTGGCCGTGGATTTCTTTTCTTTTTAAATATTTATTTATTTATTTATTTATTTATTATAGACACAGAGAGAGAGGCAGAGACACAGGCAGAGGGAGAAGCAGGCTCCATGCAGGGAGCCCGAAGTGGGACTCGATCCCGGGTCTCCAGGATCGCGCCCTGGGGTGCAGGGGGCGCTAAACCGCTGCGCCACCAGAGATCCCCTGGCCGTGGATTTCTAAGGAAAGATTTTCATCTTTTCTTTTATGGCTTCTAGATTCTGAGGCTATAGAAGATTTTTCTGTATTTTCTCCAAGTGCTGTGGGGTCCCGATCCGCACCATGGGCGTTTCCAACCCTTTTAGGGTCATGCTGGCGTCTGGTGAGGCGTGTGTCCAGCCCACAGTGCTTGCCTGGTGGTTCAAGGGTGGTTTTCACCACGCTCTAGGGGGCACCTCTCCCACGTCCCGGCGTCCCCCGTGCAGGTGTGCTCTGGACCGTGACCTGACCCTGCACCTGCTGAGGCCTGTGCTGCGATGTAGGCCCCTTGGGGCGGTCATGACCCTGCAGTGTCCCCTCCTCCCCAGGGGTGAGCTGCACAGGGGTGCCCAGAGGAAGGAACGTCCAGGACTTATCTGTGGGCTCAGATCTTTAGAGCTACCCCTTATCTGGGGCTCACAGGGGCACCATGTGGCACCACTGGCCGAGATATGCATCTTGAAAGGGAACAAGTCTTTGGCCAGAGTTTTGCTAAGTTGGTCTTTGACCCGAGGTGAAGTCCCTGGTCCTTCCCCACTGCTCCCCAGTGCTGAATGCTTGCAGAAAGGGGGGTGCTCCTTGTCCCTTCCTTGCCGGGAATGTCCTGCTGCAGCTCCCCTAGGAGCACGCGTCACCTGCTCAGGTGTCACTCTGCCTGAGGCCCTGCTGACCCCTGGGCAGACCTCCCTGCCCATGAGTCCTTATCTGCCCACCTGAGCTCCGAGCACCCAGCTGCAGAGCCGGCGCCGCTTCTCAGGGTCCCCAAGCCTCCGAAAGTGAGTTGAGGGCCATCGTGGATCTCAGAAGTGTTCACGGATCAGTAACCGTCACGCAGGGCGGGCCGCAGGCACACACAGCTTCGCTGAATCCCCAGGCCAGGTGGCTTGTGGCATCGTGTCCCATCAGTAGCTGCTTTCGCTTTCCTGTGAGCCTGCCTCCGTGTCGTGCCTCCCGGCCGTGTGCGGGGACAGCCCCGCCGCGGGGCACCGGGAGTGTCTGAGTGGCCCGTGCCCGCCGCCCACCGTGGCCCACAGCCTGCTCACGGGGCCTCGCTGGGCAGGCGGTGGAGCAGGCCGCCTGGCTTCCCCTCCGGGTGCCCCCCGGAGGCTCCTTCCCTTTCCCGACTCATGGTCAACAAACCCCTCAGATGTGTTGGTGGCTCATGGCTTTTCCCGCTTGGGGTGCCCGTCTGCTGGGGAGCTCGGAGGTCAGCAGGTGCTCCCCCCCCGCCGCTGCCACAGCCAGCTTCCGGCATCGGTTAGATGAGCCTGCATGTGGGCGTCAGCAGCTGCGGGGGAAGCTGCTCTCTGCACCCCCACCTTCCACCCGAAGTGGCACAGGTCCAGGGGGGACGGAGCAAGCCCGTGTCCCCTCGGGGGCCACAGGCATGATCTCTTCGCAGTGCAGTCCCGGCAGACTGCCCACCCTGCTGCCCGTGGCCTGGGGGCGACACTGTGGGATTCACCCTGCTGGGGACACCTGGGACCAGTGACAGTCAGCCTGGGGGTCAGCGGAGGCCCTCCTCGTCGGCTGCATCCGCAATTCCGCCCGGGAAGCCCCCCGGCCCCGTGCAAGGCAATGCGCCCCTGGAACCTGCGGGCCACAGAGCCTCGGCCGGAGCCGCCCCTGAACACGCGCGGCGTGGAGCTGGGCACCCTCAGAAACACTCCATTTCAGTTACTCCTGGAAAACCCAACTTTATCAGACAGAGTCCTGTGTGCCCTACGCGTGCTGTGACTGTCGGGACGGCGGTGGCTGCGTCTTGTCGCTTCACCGGCGGAGCCCGTGCGGAATGCGCAGCAACTGTGCCCGGAGCTGTGACTCCTCGGGGAGCGAGGACGCGGCCACACGCAGCACCGCGGCTTGCAATGCGTGGTGACAGCTGCTTCAGAGGGAAGAGCGTCCGCTCTGGGACCCGGAACTTTCCATCCTGGTGGAGTGGGGGTCCCCTGGGCAGGAAGCCCGCACACCCACCCTGCACGCGCATTTCCCTTCTGAGAGTTGGGGGGTCGAAGAGCCGGGGACTTGGGGGGTCGAAGAGTCGGGGACTTGGGGGGAACGGGAGGGTCCTGGTTGTGACCCGGGGCAAGGGTGCGCTCTCCCTGCTGAACGCTGTTCCGCCAGGTGACAGCTCTTCGGCCCCGAAGAGCGTCTGAGGCAGAGCCACACGGACGCGGGACATTAGTCTGCGAAGCTGAAGGGCCCTGAGGCCTCCTGGACACCTCTCTGGCCTCAGTCTCCCCTCCATCCTCTGCCGTGATGGGGAAACTTCACTCCCCTCTACTGACCTCGCAGCTCCTCCTGAGGGTCCCAGGGAACCGGCGCCACTGTGCTGGCCTCGTCCACACAGTGAACAAACACCACCCCCCAGGCCTGGCCTCCAAACACTCCTCTACCTCCACCCCACCTAGAGAGGCCCCAGGAAGCTGCCAGGTAGAGGGGACATCCCAGGTAGGGGTGGTGCCCCGGGGCAGGGGGAGGGTCCCAGGCGGGGGTGGGGGTGGGGCCGGGGTAGCAGGGAGAGTCCCAGGTAGGGGTGGGGCCCTGGGGCAGGGAGAGGGTCCCAGGTAGGGGTGGGGCCCCTGTAGGGGTGGGCCCCTGGGGCAGGGGGAGGGTCCCAGGTAGGGGTGGGGCCCCTGTAGGGGTGGGGCCCTGGGGCAGGGGGAGGGTCCCAGGTAGGGGTGGGTTGGGGTCAGCAGGCTGGGCAGGGAGGGGAGTGTGGAGCTGCGTGGTCAGAGCCTCTCCGGGGCCGGGAGGAGGATCGTGAGCGCAGCCAGGGTGTCCCCGGCTCCTCAGGCCAGGGCCCATGGGAGACTCAGACTTGGGAGGTGGGTGTCACGTCCACCCCTCAAGCCCTGTCCAGATCCCTGGTGCCCGCATCGCCTGCTTAGTGTCTCCTGTACTGTTTTCTATTAACTTTACTAAATTTGTCACAATAAGCTACCAAGTCAGGCACTGCGGTCTGCAGGCTGAAGCCTCTGGGGCCCTGGGCCTGGCGCCATCGCTCGACCTGGATCCAGAGGATCTCACAGCAGAATCAGGCTCCTCCGCATCCTCACGGCGGGACTCCAGATCATCCATGTCCTCACAGCCGGAGGCCGACAGAGGCAGCAGGAGGCAGGGCCAGAGCTCTCCGCCCCGCACTGTGGGGCACTGCGTGGGGGGGTCTGGGGTCTGAGCTGCTGGCACCTTCCGTCTGGAGCTTCGTTCAGAGCCCCATGGAGCTGAAGGGATGCTCCCACGGGGGACAGCATCCGGCCGGCCAGGTCCTGTCCCCCACTGTGTGGGCCCAGGTGGGGTCGCCGCGGCCCTGCACCCTGTCTGGGCCCCACCTGCTCTGGGCTCCAGGACCCAGCTGGGCAGGTGGCCCCTCCTGCCCGCTCAGCTCAGGTGACTGCTGTCCGCGGCCCCTGTGTCCATCACGCGGTGAGAGACGTACAGGCCGGGGCTGTCCCGCTGCCGTCATGGAGTTGCCCGCTGGGTCCTTCGGCCCTGGGACGGTGTGGCCTCCCCTGGGGGCTTGCAGGGAGTCAGGCCTGGCTCTGACCTGGCCCCGGCGTGGAGTGGTGCCTGGGACTGCAGGCGGCAGCACCCAGAGCCCCCCTCCCAGAACGGCAACCAGATGGCTGCAAACCAGCCCCTGAAGGATAGGGACGGCATCTGCCTCCCCAGACATCACCCTAAGTGCTCGTTACTCTGGGGGTCATCACCTTCATTCTGGAATTCTCTCCTCTCCCCGCCAGACCCAGCTCTGTTCCTCCGGGACAGGTGCAAGGCCTCCCCCTCCCCCTGCAGCTGCCGGAGGCCTCAGCCCCGCGGCTTCCACCTGGGCTGGCGGAGGGAGGGTCCCCGAGGAGGGTGGGGACCGAGATGTCGCTGTGGTCTCCGCCCGGGCCTGAGCCGTGGGGTCCCGGCGTCGTCGGGGTGTGCAGCCACCCCAGCCCCCAGGCTCGGCGCTGGGCCTTCCCGTGTCACTGTGGCTACGAGGAATGGCCAGGCGGCTGCGAACACGGAAGCAGGCCGGGCGCTGGGGGCTGAGCCCAGGTCTCTACCGCGGGCCGTGAGGTCAGTGCGCTGAGCTGCCCGAAAGCGCTGGCAGCCCAGCCCACGGGCACCCCGCTCGCCCTTGCGTATGTATTTTTCTCTCTGAGCGTCTGTTTCTCATTCCGGACCTCCAGCAGCCCCGTCTTCTAAGGAACGTCTTCCTGCAAAGGCCGCTTCTTTCCGGCCCTGGTACGCGGGCGCCGCCCCCCGCCCCCCGAGGGCCGTGCTCCCCGGAGCAGCCCCCCGCTTGCTGCCGTCCCTGGGCCGGGCTGAGGCCGCGGGCGGGGTGCTCCTCCCGGGCCGCCCCAGTCCCACTGGCCTGCTGCGCGGGCGTGAGAGCACGTCCCAGGGGGCCGCTGACCCCGCACGGCCTGGGCTGGGCTGAGGGCTCCGTGTCATCCAAGCTACGCTGCGGAGAAGAGAAGAAGCAAGTGAGAAAAATGATACACAGGCCGTTTTTCTGGAATTTGAAAGCTGTTGGCTCAAGACGCGAACTTCACGTTGTTGTGTTTCCACGAGACCAGAGACGCACACGTGGTCGCCCGAGGCGTCAGGGACACCCTGCAGGTCGCGGGGAGGTCACCGCCCTCGCTGATTCTGTGAGAAGCCCTGTTTACATTCCGACCCCAGGCTTCCGACATTCCTTAAATTGCTGGAAACTTGGGAGCAGAGCCCCACATGAAGTTCAAACACCCTCCGCCCCCCCCACGCTTCCACGCAGCCGGCGTCAGCCCTGGACAGGGACGTGCTGGGGGCTTCATGCAGGAGGGCGGACAGAACTAAGGGGCGCAGACAGACATCTGCTGACCTCGGGGGTGGGGGCGTCCTGCTGGGACCCAGGGCTGGCCTGAGGGTGGCCGCCGGGCCCGGGACAGCACGCGGTCCGCACACCCTCCCTGGACTCACAGGTGAGAACCGGCTGCAGGGGGCTTGGGGTCTGCTGTGGCCAGCGGGTCCCGCGTGCCTCTCCTGGTCCCTCTGGGCGCGGGGCTGGGGACACACTCTGTTCTGGCCCTGGACGTCTGTCCGTCGCCAGCTCTGGGTGAGACTGGGGGGAGCAGCCAGATGGGAAAGGGGTGAGAGAAGCCAGCAGCTGAGCAGCAGGTGCTTCAAACACGGGAGGGGATCCCGGATGCTCTGCGGAGGGCGAGCAGGCGAGGGCTAGGGAGGAGGAGGCCAGCCTCCGCGGGCCTTGTCAGTGCCGGATCCCATGAGGCTCCTGGGCTGGGGCTCCGGGAAACCCTGCAAGTCTGCCCCGATTGCTGTGCATGACATTTTATTGGGTGCTGAGGCTCCAGACAGGCCCCTGGGAGGGTGCACCGCGGGCAGAGGCCAGCAGGTGAGACACCTGGTGCTGGAAGGAGCTTCTCCAGGTGTCGGGATGCAGTTTGGGGCCTGGAGTTCACAGCAAGGCCGGGGGCATGGACCCCTGAGTCCACGTGACCTGGAGCCCAGAGCAGGGGGCTTGGCTTAGGGGGGCACCCGTTGCAGGGGCTGTGACTGGGGAGGGTGGCCTTGGGCCCAGCAGGGGCGCCCGGCGAGGGCAGGGAGGCACTCACGGGCTGGCGACACGGGTGGAAGCCGCTGGCCAGGCCAGGAGACGCCCAGCGTCTGGGGGAGGAAGCCTGAGCGGGACAGCTGTGTGCTGGGGGTGGGGACCGAAGGGCAGTGCACAGCGTCCCCGGGGGGTGGGCCCCGACTCGGGCTGCATCCCAGGCGCGGCCCCCAGGACACGGGAAAGCAGGGTCTCGGGGTGGGGCTGAGGCCACCCCACAGACGGGTCCTGGCCGCTCCCAGTGGGGCTGAGGTCCCCGAGGGGAGTGGGAGGCCGGTGCCGGCTGGGCCCACCCTCCGGGCGCCCCGTGCTCGCGCCGCTGCTGCGGGTATCACCCTGGGATACCCGGCAAGAGTCTCCTGCGCCGCGCCCCAAAACGGGAGACCTCTTAACGTGGTAACAGCCGATCGCTACGTTTACAAGTTTGCTCCAGATCCCGTCGGCTCCTTTTCCAGCCGCAGGAGCGGGTTGTCAGGGTCACGTCCCGAGAGCAGCTCAGAGGCTCGGCCCCACCCCCACGTTCCCTGTTCCCTCTTTTCTCACCACTTCTCCTTAACTTTGGGTTTGCTTCTTCCTCTTTGCCCTCCTTGTGCCCTTGATTCTGGCGGCGGCTGCTGGGCACGATTGCTTTATGACCAAATACCTCATCTTGGCAGCGTGCGTGAGAGCAGCCGTCCCGCCCCCTGCGCCCCTGCCCGGAGTCGTGCGGCCCCCACGGGCCTGCGGCACCACCCAGGGGACCGTGAGCCCGGAGGGGACGCCCTTGTCCTGCCCTCTGCCCTGCAGGCTGGACCCGGATGGCCTCGTGGCTGCGGGGCCTCCGCCCGCCCAGGCCGGGGTCAGGTCTCTGCCCGCGTGTCCACCGTCCTTCAGGACCTGGTCCTCCCCCCGTCTCTGCCAACGGCCCCCGTGCCCCCCAAGGGGTCCCTGCTCCTGTACCTGCAGCAGGTCTACATTGGCCCCCCCTTCGCCAGCTCCCCGCAGGGTCTGGGGTCTCTCCCTGGGGCAGGAGGGGGTCCCCTGCGCCTTATGTCACTGGAAATCCCAGGAGTGAGGACGTGTGAGGGGCCTTGCTTAAGGGGAAACACTTCCTCATCCCCGCACCCCCAGCGCCCCCCTCAACCCCCAGGAGCCTCTCATGTCCCAACATTTGGCGCCCGGATCCGGATCTGCCGACGCGTCAGAGGCCCCTCGGATGCCGGGTGACTGTGCGGCCCCAGCCTCCCTCCCCTCAGACCCTCGGCCTTTTGAGGAATTTATTCTCCGTTCTCTCCAGTGTCTCATTTTGCAGCAAGTACGGAGAATAAACATACAAATAAGACATAATCCTCATCTTTAGGGAAAAGCACAACAGAGCATAAAATACTAAAATCCAGGGGGATTGGAGCTCTGAATCCCCTTTTCCAACTCATTTTTCTGTAATTTATTAGAACCCGGCCGTGTGTGCCATGCGTGCGGTGCACCAGGTACGGGGCGTTGGAGGAGGACGGGGGCGGCCGACGCTCCTGCCCCTGGCCCGGCTGGCGGCCGTGTGGACACCGCCCGGGCCTGCGCCCCTGCTCCCGCCACCCCGGCCGTGAATCTGGGGGTAACATGGCCTCTCCCTGGGGTTTATTCGTGGTTTCCCTGGCTGCTGACGAGCGCGCGGTCGCCCCGCACACCTCCGGGCCGTGCCAGCGCCCTCTGCGCGCTCCGGCCTGCGGCTACCTCGGACAGGCGCCCCAGCCCCTGAGCCAGTGTCGGCGGCTTCTCTGCGGGGCCCGCGGGGCCTGCGTGGTGGTGGGTATTTTCTCTGGGTTCAGGACCTGCCTTTTGTCTTTGATGAAGTTCTTCACTGGCTCGCAGGGGCATTTGCCCGCCTTCTCCCCTTTTGGATTTCCCATTCGGTGCCCTGACTGCCCCTCCAGGGCTTGAATGTGTGAAGATATTCAAAGTCTTGCTTTCCACACACAAGTGCTCATCCATCTGGAAGCAATCTTCTTTGAGTTTGGGCTAAGATAGGGATCCAATTTCACGTCCCCACCAGCTCCCTGGCACCGTGCACTGCTGTGCACCGCGCCGCCCGCGCCAGGCCTCCATCTGCTCGGGGGCTGCTTCTGGGCTCTGGGCTCTGCGCCGTGGGCCGGGGCCGCAGCGCCCGATCTCTGCAGCTTGGTCACAGGTCTGGCACCCCGTGGGGCAGCGTCCCTGCCGCTTCATGCCTGCGTTCGAACGGTTGTGATATGTGGGAAGGGGCAGGGACCTTGGTGACAGAGCCCACACATAGGGTTCCTTCCCGGGACCAAAGTTACTTTCCCCTCGAGCACAGTCTTTTCCCAATTGATAGATGGGCCAAGGTCATAAACAGGTAGTTCAGAGCTGTGAAAACCCAAAAGGCTGATAAGTATATGGAAAAAAAAAAAAAAAACGGTCTCGCCCAGAATCAAAGGAACACAAAATAGAGCAGTTAGGCCTTTACCTCGGATACCCTGTGCCGGTCGGCGTGGTCCCTGGGACGCTGCCCCGGGGCCACGTTCAGGGAAGAGGTCTGCCCCTGTCCTTGAGCGAGCGCACACCTTCGGACCTCGTCATCCTGCGCTCCACGAGGCAGCGTGAAGAAGACAGAAGTGGACAAGACTCGTGCCCCGGCACGTTCTCACAGCCCTGCGTGCGAGCAGCAGGACGCGAGCGGGGGGCCCCGCGCCTCACGTCCGTCCTACCGCCCCCGGCCACATTTTAAGCTCCAAGGGAGCGGACTCGGTGCCTGTGTTCGTTGCCCCCGAGGCCCGGATGGCGCATGCTGCCTGGCTCCTGGCTGGCACCACCTGTCGAGAGAATGAGTGATGGGATCCTCTGCAGCACGGAACAAGCAGGTGCAGGTGCATGGCGGGGAGATCCTGTATTCTGGAGGGCGCTGCCCAGGGTGGGGGCCGGGGCGCGCGTGTCTGTCACAGTTCACAGACCTGCAGTCAAGATCCGTGCATTGTTTTGTATGTTAGTCACGACTTAGCAAAGTCAGTTCAAAATACATCATGGGGGGATCCCCGGGGGGCTCAGTGGTTTAGCGCCTGCCTTCGGCCCTGGAGTCTCGGGATCGGGTCCCACATCGGGCTCCCTGCATGGAGCCTGCTCCTCCCTCTGCCTGTGTCTCTGCCTCTCTCTGTGTGTCTCTCATGAATAAATAAATAAGATCTTTAAAAAAACAATTAAAAAGCCAAAATACATCACGGAAAATGCCCCACGATGTACAGGAAGAAGGCAAAGGAAGCATGTGTGCAAACACCACTGGTGGTCCTTTGGGGATGGAAGGGTCTGGGCAGGTGGATGTTTTCTTCTTTGTACGTCCGTTCTCTGCATTGTCGTGGGTTCAATGTCCATGTTCTAACACCCGGGCCTGACACCGTGACCTTGTGGAAAACATCCTGGGTCACCTGGGTGGGCCTCAAATCCAATGACAGGTGTCCTCATGAGGGACAGAGGAGAGACCCAGACCAGAGGGGAAGCCAGGTGACAATGGGGACAAGATGGGGTGATGCGGCCCGGGGACATGTGGAGCCCCCAGCAGCTGGAAGAATCAAAGACAGATCCTGTGTCAGGGCCTCCGGAAGGAAGGAGTGGGGTCCCGCAGGACCTTTATGTCCGGCTTCTGGGCTCCAACCTGGAGGCGACGCGTTTCAGTTGTTCCAAGCGTCTCCGGGGTGGTGACCTGTGGGCGCCCCGGGAGGTGCACACAGGCATGGACCTCTAGCCCCGGGGAAAACAAGGCTAATCAAGGTAGTAAAAGGTAGAGAAAGGCCCCAGAGGAGAAGCCAAGCTGCGTGGGGCTGCCCCTCCCGGCCTCCCCGCTGCAGTCCTGCGGCCGGAACCGCGTCCTTCCACCTGCCGCGTCCACCCCTCGCTTTTGCCGCCTTCTCAGCACAGGACACGAGCAGGGTCAGCTCCGAGGTACCCGGTGTCCCGAGCACCGACCGCGTCCAGCGTTGGTTCCCGGCCTCGGTGCTCAAGCTGCGCGCGCCTCTCCCCGCATGTCTGCACCCCGACCCACCCGGCCCGGCCACGCGGCCCCGGCCTCCAGGGGACGCTCGCCGGCTCTGGGACCGTGGTCTTCCCTGCCCGAGGAGGCGACAGCTCCCGTCTGCGGGAGGAAAGCAAGCTCCGCGTCCCGGGAGCCACTGATTCCAATGCACGGTCCAGCTCCCTGAATCCTCATTTACCTCTCGCCTCTGCAAATCACCCTCCCCAAGTGTCCCCAAGTGTCCCCAAGGGTCCCCGCTCCTCGCTCGCCCTGAAAGCCTCACTCCCTTGTTTCTGGAGCTGCCCGCTGCCCGCTGAGACCCCGACCAGCGCACTGGCTTCTGGGTTGGGCCTGTCGGTCCGGCCAAGCCAGGGCACGGAGCCCGGTGCAGACCCTTCCTGCCCCCCGGGCGCCCTCAGACCTTCCCCTCCGCCTCGCCCAGCCTCCGGGCCCTGGGAAGTGCTCTGCACCTCCCGCAGCCCTTCTGGGGCCGGGCGGACCTGGGTCCAGGGCTTTGCTCCCAGTGCCCGGCCCAGCACCTGTCAGCTCTTACCACGAGGGACCCGCTGTTTGTTTTCTCACGTGCTAAGTCTCTAATGTTTGTTGAATAAATGTTTGCTCTTTGGTACTAAATGGAACAACACGGGTTTCTTTGTGAGTGCTGGGGGGGCCGAGAGGGAGGAGGCGTCAGGCGGGTGAGAAGGGCTGGACCACGGAGGGAGGGAAGGCCTGGAGGCCCCTGCCCGGGTTCCCATGGGCACCTCCCACGGGGCCTTGCTCTCGGCTGGGCCTGCCCTGCCTCAGTTCCTCGGCCGTGAGGCCCAGGTGGGCGGACGTCGTGGGGAGCAGAGCGGCAGGGCTGGGGTGGACGTGGGCCAGGCTGGGACCGGGCGGGGGGGGGTGTGTGGACCCCAAACCACTGCCTTCTGGGTGGGACACCCCCAGGTGCACGGGGCCCTTCACCCCTGCCCATCTTCCCTGCAGGGGGATGCAAACCTCTCTTCCACCTGGGGGGTCCTCCGCTGGCCTTCAGCACGGCTCCTCCTCTCACTTTTCTGCACTGAGCCTGGGGTTTCCTCCCACCCACTGTGCTGCTCTGTCTCTGCCCGTGGCTCCCTGGCCCACAGTGGGGCTGGTGCTCGGGTACACGCTGGTGCCCTCTGCGTCCGGATCCCTGAATGTCATAGGAAGTCTGAGTGACGTAACTCAGGCAAAGGAATGCATATCTAATGGTGAAATACCAGCTGGTGAGAGGGGACACTTCTGAATCAAGACCCTTTTATCAAGGATATCAGGTCTCACACGGGCCAGGCCTGGGGTCCCCATCCAGGGAGAACATATTTGCAGAGCGGCCAAAGTCCAGTCTTCCCATGCAGGGGCCCATTAGTAAGTCTCCGCTGGCTGGATAGTGACGGGAAGGCTCAGGACGTTCCTGCCAAGCAGTGTCCATCCTCCATGTTCGGGGGAGACCTCCCTGCAGTCGTGTCCAGGCAGGATTGTGCTCGTGGCCTCTGGTGCAGCCTTGGTGCGGAGGCTGGTTCAGCCACCAGTGCCTGCGACGGCGGCCCCCCGGGACCCCTGCCCAGGGTCTCGGAGACGGTCCTGTCCCGCCCCACACGGGCCCGCAGCCGGCAGGTCGCTGCTCCTCGTTGCGTGAGGAGTAACTCCGCGGGTTCGCTGTGCTCCTGGCGTCAGGGGCCCAGGTGAGGAAGACGAGGCTGCTCAGGGCCCCTGAGTGGGGCGGGTGGGGGAGCCGGGCCCAGGCGAGGTCCCCGGGGGCCAGCGTGGCGGGAGCGGGGCCCGGGTGCTGAGGGCCCTGCCGCCGGGAAGGACGGCAGCACGACGTCAGCTCGCAGGACTGGGCGCAGGAGTGGCTGCTCAGGTGCCCGACCTGGCCTGTTTTGCAGCCGACCCCTTTGTAAATACGCATGATTTTTTTGTAGTAGCGATTTGCCTAATTCCAGGTGCAGGGCATGGTGTGGAAACGGAGGAAATCAGGTGCTTCGTTCAAGGGGAGGCTCCGCGGAGAGGGCGGGCTGGGGGTGCACCTGGGCCCCGTACCTGAGCCTCCCGGCCCCCGGCCCCGCGCTGTGCTGGCCTGGGCCCTCCCCGGGGAGCCCCTCGGCCACCTGCCGGCAGTTCCCGGCCACCCTGCGCCCAACTCTGGCTGTGCCGCTGCCTCCGCTTCCGCCCGCGCGTGTCTGGGGAATCGGCGGATGCCGCCTGGACACAGGCCAGGGCACCTCATGTGGGGGCACAGGCAGGCACAGGGAGGGCTTGTCAGGACCCTCCTGGACGCCCAGCGGGCCCCGCCCCAGGCTGCCCACGGCCCCCGACTGAGCCCACGGGTTCTGCACACCCAGGCCCCCTGACTTTCAAGCTGTGGGCCTTCATCACCTCGGCTCCGCCCGGGGCTCCCGCAGAAGCTGGCTGGGTGTCTCCTGGCCACCGAGAACTTCCCGTTTCGGGGGGTCGGGCAGGTGCTCCTCCCGGGCTGACTCAGGCGTGATTCAGAAATGTGTGGGTTTCATCTCTTGGAAGCACCTGGGTTGACATGGGGGGTGGAGGAGGTGAGGAGGGTTTTGGTTAAAGAAATTTGGATTTGGCCCAAGTAAAAAATGTGAGTGATGGAGCGCTTGGGGGGCTCAGTGGGTGAAGCATCTGCCTTCGGCTCAGGTCATGATCCAGGGGTCCTGGGGTCGAGCCCGCAGGTCTGCTTGTGCTCTCGGATTCTCTCTCTCTGCCAGATAAATGAGGCAAATCTTTAAAAAAAATGTGAGTGATAAAGTGGGACAGGTTTTCCCAGCATGCAGTGTGTGTGTGGCTGACAGA
Organism: Urocyon cinereoargenteus; assembly: GCA_032313775.1. Lineage (NCBI taxonomy): Eukaryota > Metazoa > Chordata > Mammalia > Carnivora > Canidae > Urocyon > Urocyon cinereoargenteus. Next base: position 92,231,284 of record JAVLSZ010000032.1, read on the forward strand.
GCGGGACTGCCGGGGGTAAAGACAGGGTGAGGAGGGCCCCCTTCGGCAGCAAACAGCAGCCAGCGGACTTGCAGGATGATGTCCCAGCATCATCTCTTCCAGCTGCAAACAGCTGTGAGCTCAGCTTCAGAGCCTCCTGAGGGCAGGGGCCTGTCCAGGGTCCCAGGAGCCTGGAGCAAAGTGAGGGAAGTGGGTCCATCCCCACCAGCCTCCCCCTCCGGGCCCCACAGCAGGAGCTCCAGGTGATGTCTGCGTCCTCGGCAGGTGCTCAGGTGTGTGTCCAGAGGGGACTGGCCTGCTCAGGCCCACTGGCCCCGAGGAAGCTGCTCTGTGTGCCTCGAGGTCTGCGGTGGGAGCTGGCCAGGTGGGCCGCTCCACGGGGGCCTCTCCAGGGGGGCCTCTCCAGGTGGGGCTTTGGAGACACTGCAGGGCCAGGGGAATCGCTGACGTGGGAAGACGGGCCCCCAGGCCTCCTGCACCGGCTCTCTGCAATCTTCCCTGCTCTGCCCTCTGAAGTCCCGCCCTGCACCCTGCCTGGCCCCCAGCCCACTTTCTCACGGATGTTTCCACAGCTCCTGCACCAAGAGCCCTGTCTCTGTGGCTACTCCTCGGAGCAGCCGCCACCACGTGCCCTCGGGGGGCATCCCTTCAAGGCATGGGCCACCGTGCTTGGGGACCAGGCTGCCTCCAGGGTGCTTGGCGGGGCCCCCGAGGCTCCAGGGTCTGGACTCCCAGGTCTGTCACTTGCCTGACCTGGCGGGCATGACCCTAGTTAGTGCCCACTCAAGGCAAAACTCTGCCAACCCATAGGCCCGAGGCGAGTCCATTTGCGGGTCCCAGGGCCAGGTTGGGGTGCAGACCCTGGGTCCTCTGCTCAGCCGGGCCAAGCACCTGGAGCCGGGGTGGGAACCAAGTAAGGAGGCAAACGTGAAGAGCTTAGAGCAGTGCCTGGCCCAGGGCAAGCCACCTGGTGTCCACAATTGCCGCTGGGATCACATGGTCCTGGAGTGACCAACGGTCCCCGTGATGGTGGAGCCCACTGGAGAGGAGAGGCACGTCACACAGCCTAGCATCGCCCCTGCCCCTCACGCCTCAGCCAGGGACCCGGCGCCGGCCCTCTCTGCTGCCCCTCGGCTTCTGGGCTGGGCGGCCTGCGTGGCTGCGCTCAGGCCGTGCGGGGCTCAGTGTGGGGCCGAGAGGAGGCTCCGCCGGCCCCTGCGTGTCCACGAGCGTGTGCTGTGCTCTGACCGCAGCCCCTCGGAGCCTCTGGCAGAAGGAACGCAGCTCTGCTGGCTCAGAGGAGCTGGGCGGCCGGCCTCCTGGGTTTCTTGTTTCCTTCCCTCTGGCTAAGGCTGGACGCGGTGGAGTTTCTCCAGATTCCTCTCAGTACCGCTCCCTTCTTTGCTTTCTTGGAAGACCCTCTGTTACCATTACTATTTAAACATCTTTAACAACAGTCTGACAAGTGCGTCAGCCCGGCTGCCGGTGCTGGGCCGCTCTTGGGCCTGCGCTCCGCCCCGGCTCCCCGGGCTCCAACCCCCCCGATCCAGCGGCCAGCAACCAGGCCAGGGACAGCACAGGCCCAGGTGCCAGACTCATTATTTCATTTTGTCAGCATCGTGGAAAACATTGCTTTCCGGGAGGTGACCCTACTTTCAAGAGCCAGCCTTTGCAGAAAACAGGACAGGAAAGCTGGTTTTGGCTTTGAGGCCCAGACAGGGCTGTGTCCTCACTTGCGGCCTGCAGCTCCATCTGCTCAGGCGCCCCACGGGGCTCAAGTTCACCCAGGGTTCCCTTCTCCCGTGACAGCCATGCCCAGCTGGCCCCTGCTGGCGAAAGTGCTGAGTCTGAGCTGACGGCTCCCCGCACACACTGTAGGTCGCTGCCGGGCATGGCTTCTCCCCTGGGCTGCACCTAGGGCAAGGGGACGCATGGAAGCGACGCTCTGATGCAGAGCGACTTGCTCCAACGCCCTGTGTACATGGCTGGAGGTCGGCCAGGGACGCCCTGTCTTTCTGCCCGGGGAGGGCTCCTTGGCCTCGGGATCTGTGCAGGTTCCCCAGGGAAGTTGGGGGAGCACGGACCCTGGTGCAGGCCACAGGGTGGCCTCAGACTGCTCTGACAGGTCACTGAGGCTACAGTGCCGGATTAAAAGTAAAACATTAGGTAGAGCCTTTTAAAGTAGTTGCACTGAATTTAACCTGTTGGCATTTCAGTGAACACGAGGCTCTCATTGCGCCACTGATTCAAAAAACAGTGACATCTCCTACAGACACCTCACAAAGTCACCGTCTGGGAGACAGACAGGTCATCAAGCCCCCCGGAGACAAGCCAGGACGGGGACCTGCAGGGGCGTACCAGTGGGCCTGACGGGCGGGACCCGGCACAGGTGTTTGGCCTCTGCAATCCTCAGTTTCTTCATTTGCAAAGTGGATTTCGGGGTGATGCCCACTTTATTGGCTCATGGGGACCCAATAGGGTGGCTGTGGAAGTGTTGCCACAAAATGAACTGAGCAGGACAGATCAGGACAAGGTGCCTACAACTCCTAACACTAGCCAGAGACGGATACAGTGAACGCACAAGAGCTTCCTTCCAACCTAGAAGAAAAAGACAAACTAACGGAAAATGGGCACATCATATGAATAGGCGATTTGCAGAAGGGCCAAAGGCCACGAATGATCCTCAGACACGGCGGTTATCAGAGGGGCCCAACCTAGAGCGACAGGGAGATGCTTTGCACCCACAGATCAGATGTGTGAGGCCCGTGGGGAGGCGGTGCCGCCGTGGAGATGCCGCACCGGTGACCCAGAGTGACCCACTGGGAGCCAAAGCCCTGTTTCTGCAGGGTGAGGAGCAGGGCAGGACTGACCCCTCCCCTGAAAGAGGGACGACAATGCAGGTGAGCCCCGTGGCGGCCCAGCCCAGGCAGGAGGGTCCAGCAAGCCCAGGCCGAGGTTTGCAGGACGGAGCACGTTGCAGCAGCTGGGGCATCCGTGCGGGCGGCACACAGCATCTTGGAGAAGCTGAAGACGCAGAGCACAGAGGGCTCGGCGTCGCTTCTGTCGGTCAGAAACGTGTGTTCACAGCGGCCGAGCATATTTGCAGCAAACATGTCAGAGCAGCCAACTCTGGGGAGGAGAGGGTTTGGGCCTGGGGCGTGGGACTGAAGGGCATCCGCAGCAGAGGCCAGCACTGACCGCCTAGGTCTGGAACCGAGCACGGTGGCCCTGTCCCCACGGGAACAGGAGAGGGCGAGGGAGTGCCTGTCCTGGGGCTCACGGCAGGGTCAGGATGAGGAACGTCTCTGGAGTGTGGATGCTGCTAGAGTCCTCTAGACAGGGCACTGGGCCATGCGACTGAGCTCTGCGGAGGCACGTGGGCGGCCTAGCCTGTCCCTGAGTGGGAGTGGGGGGATGCGCTCACTGCTCGGCCCGGGGTGCCGCGGTGAGGGGAGCACGTTCTAGAGGGAGTGGGGTGGGCCTGGCTGGGGGCTGACCCCCCTGGGGTGCAGACAGGAGAGGCTGCCCGCGGTCTCCAGGCTGCTTCTTCACGTAACCGGATGGCAGTGGGAGGGGCAGGTTCCGGGGGACCGAGATGGATCCCATTTGTGTCATCATGAACTGGAGGGGCCTCCAGCTGGAGAGATTCGTGCTCTGGGGGAGATCTCTGGGGCCAGTGGAACCCTAGGGCACAGGGAGGCCCCTGCTCCCGTCTCTGACAGCTGTGGGTCCTCCTGTCCACTGTCCTTACTTCCCTCATGTCACCCCGAGACTGGGGGCTTGGTCAGGATGCTGCAGCCACGATGCCGGGCGTCCACTTCCGTAGGCTCATGTGCAGATGCCCATCCCGGCCCAGTGGGGCCTCCCCCTTCTTGGTGAGCTTTCCTCTGGGCACCCCCACGTGCACGAGGCCTTGACCCTGGGTCAGAGGCCAGGCTCTCGCCCTGCAGAGTCCTCAGAGCTGACCTGAGCTGCACAGACTTCTCCTGGGTGTGGGGAGGGGGCCCAGCCTCGTGCAGCTGTGTGGTGTGACCTCTGGCATCCCGGGGGGACACTTGGGGGGCACCTGCAGGTGTGGAGAGCTGCCCTGACCCGCATATCTCCCGGCGGCGGTTGTGCCCTGTGCCCCGGGGCAGTTTCAAGATGTGGGTTCCTCCAAGAAGGGCCCGTTGACAAACCACGTCAGGGAGAAAAGCACAAGGCCTGTGTTGCCCCGACGGGAGTCCAGTCAGTGAGAGGGGCTGGGCCCATCCAGGCAGAGACGAGCCACCCCAGGCCGCGTGGGGAGTGCGAGGCCCGTGGGAACGGCCTTGCTTTTCAGCTGGGAGAGTGTCGGTGCCGTCCAGCCCCGCGTGTGCACACGGGAGGCGAGCAGGCTGGCTGCGGGCAGGGCCCAGGCCCGGCCCTGAGGGAGGCCCCGTGAGGGAGTCGTGGGTGTTTATGCACCACTTGGGGATAAGAACCGGGTGGCACTGGTTTCGGGGGCTCCCCTCCTTTCCACCAAAGTGTTCGCGTGACTGCTCCAGGACCTCCCGGTGGCCTGGCTGGCTGTGGCCGGGATGGAGGGTGACGCGCCTGCAGGCACATGGTCACACCCACGGGCACTGGCCTTACCGCTGAGGGACGTGGCTGTCGGCCTCCTGTGGCTCCTCTGTGTCCACCTGAGCCGCTCGGAGGCCTCTCGGGAGCCAGCGGGCGTGTGTACGTCGCTCCCCTCCATGGTGTTCGGGCCTCGCCGTCCGTGGGATCGCGGTCGGGGTGACGTGACTTGCCCAGGGCCGCACAGTGCGGAGGTGACGGGGAGGCATTTGGGACCGAAGGCGGCGACCAGGGCTCCCGAGGGGCCTCCCTTCCTGGGATGAGCCTGGTTCACGGCAGGGCCGAGCACACATGTGGGGCGCCGGGCTCCTGGCGGGGTTCAGGGCCTGCTGGGCCGCGGGGCTGCGGAGCTGAGGGGCCGAGGGGCCGAGGGGCCGAGGGACGGAGGGCTCCTGGGTCCAGGTGGACACCCCCTGCCCCACGCTGCTGCGGGACGCGGGAGGCGGGCGTGGAAGGGAAGCGCTGGCTGCGGAGGTGCCGGGCCGTGGGCAGAGGCGGCCGCCCTGGTCACCCCGCTGCCCTCTTGGCTCACCTCTGTTTATTGTCTCCACGTCGGCTCACGCCCCTCCCCTGGACGCGTTTCCTTCATAACAGGATGGCGGACGTGGCCGCTGTCGGGGCTGTGCCAGTCGCTGAAAACACAGACAGACGCCACGACGGCAGGGCCCGGTGTTGGTGTCCCCATTGGCAGGTGCCTCGGCCCGAGCCGTGCGGGAACGTCGCCTGGAGGCCCTGCCCCCCCCCCCCCCCCCCCCCCCGATGCTGAACCTTCAGTCTCAACCTCGTGCATCGTGGCTGAGAAACGGGCTCGGTGTGACTTTCCCCCTGCCAGGGGGCCGGCCCCACGCTTGCTCTCCGTCTGCCGTGCGTGTGCGCGGCCCTTCCTGCTCCCGCAGCCCCGGACACACCTTATCGAGTGCGCGGCAGCAGCTGACGAGCCCCGGGGATATTTTGCTTGGAAAGCCCTTCGCCTGGAGCCAGGGTCGCGTTAGGTGTGTTTCCTGTTTTCCGGGACAACGCAGGAGTCGTCTCCCCGGTTTGTCACACTTGTGCAGCGCCGCGGCCTCCTTTCCCCGAAAACCGCTGCTTCTCTGCCCACCAGCCGCGCGGCGCCTCGGGCCTGCCTGCGGGCGCTCCCCGTACCCCCTGCCGTCGCCCGGGCCCGCCAGGGGCCGCCAGGAGCGTGTCTCTCTCTCACGCGTGTGCGTCGAAGCCGCAGGGGCGCTCGGGCCTGCGCTGGTCTCTCTGGCACCCGGACCGGAGGCCCCGCTCCCTGGGCCTGTCCTCCCGTGGAGCAGCTGGGGCGTGAGGATGAGCAGCAGCAGGTCTGGCGTCTGAGCCCCTGCCCAGACCCGCCCACCGCCCTCTGCCCACAGTTCCCAGGCTGGGGTGGCGGCCGCGGTGGGGCGAGACTTGGCTCCAGGTGCCGTTTTCCAAGGACATGGCCCCGAGGGGGCCCCATCCCTCGGTTCCTGATGCCCTTGGGAGGGCAGTGCACAGGGCCGAGCCAGCCGGGGCCCCGTATGCTCCCAGGAGCTGGCCCAGCAGGCTCCTCGGGGCCCCAGAGCACCTGAGCTCTGCGCTGTGAAACGGGGTGAGGGGCGGCCCTCCAGGGGCCCAGGGCAGACCGGTGTCCGTCCCCACAGGGCCTGCCCTGACGCATGCTGACGGCGCCGCTCCTCAAGCCTTCCTTCTGCCTCCCTCTGGGTGGGTGCCGGGGCAGCCCCCAGTACTGAGTGTGGGTCGTGCACCTCGCAGCTCAGGGGACACACCGGGTGTGGGCAGCAGAGGAGCAGCTGCAAGGCAGCACCCTGAGCACCCCAGCCGCACGGAGCCGGACCGAACACTCGCTGGGAGCAGAGAAGCGTCCGGCCAGCCCCCCCCCCCCCCAGGCAGACTGGGTCTGGGGTCTCCGTGACGGCCGGGGAGGACAAATCCCAGCCCCGTGAGCTTGCGGCTCTAGAAATGACCAACAGCCCCCGTCACTGCGCCTGCAGCTGGCCTCCCGTGCCCCCGTCTTGCGCCAGACATTTGCTCTGCAGCCTTCAGCACACTGTCCGCAGAGGCCCGGTTGTGGTCCCACCAACGCGTCCCCTTCCTCCTTCCCGGAATCTGTGGCTGGGACCCCGTGTAGAAAATGTGTGTTTGCAGGTGTAATGAAGTGAGGGGCCTGGGTTATCTGAGTCGGTCCTGAATTCGATGGCATGTGGCCTTACAAAGGAGAGGCAGGGGCGGAGGGATGCGGCCACAAGCCGTGGGATACGGCGTTGTTTGGGCGACTCGTGTGCTTCGATGCCGTGTGTCTACGTGTGCTGTGTGTGCACATGCAGCCGTGCGTGTGGGGGCATGTGTGTCCGGGAGCCGTGGTGTGTGTGCAGGTGTGCGGTGCGCAGGAATTGTGGCCCTGAGCTCGGGAAGGAGAGCCCAGGTATGGAAGGACAAGCCCGTGCTGGTTCGTTGGGCGGAATGAACAGAGCATTTGACCACAGAGGTTTCAACCCCAAGGCCCGCAGTGACCCCAGCAGAGCCCACGACAGAAACGAGATTGTCCAGGAAAAGACCCAAGGGGACGCTCATGTCAGAGAGCCTGAGCCCCCGTGACACACGCAGGGGACCCACAACGGCCTTGAGAACGTGACATCAGAGACCAGGGGGGACAGAGAGACGAGGTCAGGAAAGGTGGAAGCAGATGTTGGAACCTCAGAACCCTGCAGGCGGGAAGCAGGAGGATAAGGCCGCTGAGCCGTGGACACGCTCCCCTTTGGGCAAGACGAGGGGGACCCCAGAGCAGGGCCGGAGCCAGAGGGAAACGCCCAGGCCCGAGGGCCCGCCCGCCCGCTCGGCTTTAAAGTTGCCCGGAGCTGGTGACCCCTCCTCGTCTTCACTTTCTCCCTTTGCACCGGAACGTCTGTGGCTCCCGACACACGCGGGTGCCAACGTCGTGTCTCGGGAGCAGGTAAGTCGTCGGCGACGTTGCACGCTTGCAGCGGCGGGCACTCGCGTCCTCAACATTGTCCGGGAGGTAACGCCGACCGGCCGAGCCCCGCGCCCGCCCACCCAGCTGGGCGGCCCTGGCCACCTCCCTGACGGCCGTGGGGGGGCTCCTGCGGCTGCTCGGGCCCGAGGCTCCGCCCCGACTGCCAACATCTGCTGGTGCTCCTGGAGAATGAGGTCGGGGTTGTTTGGGTCCCGGCCACGCCAGCTGCCGCGGGCCAGTGTTTTAACGCGTTGGTGACGGATCCTTCACACGCGTCCCAGGGCGCAGGGCCCCGGCACCCAGAGAGCTCCTGACGCCCCGGAGCCGCTCTCCGCCCTGTCGCGCCCTTGGTTAGCTGCGTAGGTGTCTGTGCTCCCCACGTGCCCGGCGCTGAGGCACCGGAGGCCCGAGCCCGCCCGTCGTCTGTCGTCTGCCCGAGCGAGGCGTGGCTTCCGTCGCAGCAGACCCCTCCCCGCACCGAGCGTCTCATGCCTCTCCAACGAGCCAGGTATGTCGTAGCTTTTTGTTTTATTCACTTGCTTGGTTTGTTTTAAATCAAGCTGAGTCCCATTTGCAGCCCCGTCTCCCCTGAGGTGGTGGCAGCGTGCGCTGCAGGCGCCAACGGGTGCCGTTTCCTGGTCTTGAGGGAACTTTGGACCCGGTGTCTCCGCTGCCCCCGTCTCCTCGCTGCTCCTCCTCCTCGCTCGCGCCGGGGGGGCTGGAGCGCTCGTCCCCGGCATCCTTCCCACCGCGGCCGCGCGGCGCCTGCTGACCCCAGGCTGCCCTGGCCGGAGCTCGGCAGGAGCGTCTGTGATCGGCCTCTTGATCGTGGCGTTTCTCCCCGCTGGAAGGTGTCCTTCTGGATGGGGCCTGTGTCTGTTTTATAGATTTGTCCCAAACCCTAGACAAATCCGCCTGCCGTCAGGTAAAAATAAGAAGCCACGTGGCAAATCTTGGCTCCTCCCTGACCACTGGGTCACAGCATTATAAACACACACACGCTATACACGTGGGTCACTTGGGAAGTCAGGAAACGGCGTCTACTTGAGTGTTCATGGTCCTACGGACAGTAATCAGGAGGTCTGACACTCGAACTCAGGCCTGTTAGGTTTCCTTTTTTTTTTTTTAAAGATTTTATTTATTTATTCATGATAGATATAGAGGGAGAGAGAGAGAGAGAGAGAGAGAGAGGCAGAGACACAGGCAGAGGGAGAAGCAGGCTCCCTGCAGGGAGCCCGACGTGGGACTCGATCCTAGGACCCCAGGGTCATGCCCTGGACCAAAGGCAGGCGCCAAACCACTGAGCCACGGGGCTGCCCCCCACTATGGAATCCTAACACACGCACCACACCAACCCATACGCGTCTGCGACTTTGCGACTTCTCTGTCTAGCCTTCCACAATCTCCACCCCCTTACTTGCCCATCTCTCTATCCCTCTCTTACCTATCTAACCTATAATCTGTCTGTCCGTCCATCCACCAATGATGAGACAGGCACACACCCCTTGAAGTCGCTTGCATCTGCCTGTCTGAGCCTTACCCATCCCCGTGTCTGCTTGAACACCCCGGACGGCTGTCCCTGTCCACCACGCCCTCCTGCTCCTGCTCCCGTCCCCTGTTTGCTGGCTCCACTCAATGCCAGCAGGGTTAGCCCCCCCCCCCAAAGACTTCACCTTGGTGTACCTTCCTGTCACCACGCCAGGGGTGCTCAGCCCCAAGCCACGTAAAATGCACCAGTCCCAAAGGTCCCTTTGGGGGGACCAGCTAAAGGCGGCTGCTTATGTGCAAGGGGGTCGACGGCAGTAACTGAAGGGGATGAGACCTTTTTCCTTATAACTTCAAGTCCGTGGCAAGGCTGAGGGTGGCAGGAAGGAGAGCAGTGAGGCCAAGAAAGGAATTTCCACCTTGGCCTCACTGTGTTTGCCTCAGCCCTCTGTGGGGCCGCAGTGGGGGTCCCTCGGGATGAGGGCAGCGGGCCCTGATCCTGGGTCCCGCCTCAGTTGCATGGCACCAGCTGTCGTCAGTCCTGGGAACAGCTGGCTGACATGGTGGCCCTTGGGGGACGGGGTCTTCTGAGGGTAGCCGTGCGTGGTGGGCATATGACATCTGACACATATTTAAGTTATAATAACTTCTAAAGTCAACCTCATTCCTTTTCTGGTGCAGAAACCACCTTTGTGGAAACACAGATAAAGCCGTTTGGTTGGTTTGATGTTAAGGTTTTAAGGTGGGTCCCTGGTCTGGGGGAGCTTCTGTCCTTCTCACTCTCACGTGCTCTCTGTGGCGAGGTCCTCAACACTGGGCTAAGGGTGGGGTGGGGGGACCCGCGTGACCAAGCGATGTCCTCTGGTCCCTTCCCTCCTTGTCCATCCTCCCTAAGTTCTCTTCTCCCCACAGAGGGACGTGCCAGATGCTGAGGCCACAAGCGGGGAAAACCAGGCCCTGCTGGGACAGGAAGAGAAGAGGACACGCCCAGGGAAGGCCACCCCTGGCACCATAAGCCAGCTGGGGCACTTCCACGTGGCAAGGGTGGTGGGCCGTGGGGGCAGAACAGCGGGTAGCCCACGGCAGATTCCCCTCTCTGGCAGGGAGGGGACTTCACAAAAGCCACCTACCAGCAGCCCCTGGTGCTCAGGTGCTCCTGACCTCGGTCAGAGGCCTCAGAGCCCCCGGGATGGTCTAGTTGGAACTGGAGCAGGGAGTCGAAGCATATGACCTCCTGAGGCCTGTGAGACCCCAGCCCATCACACCGGCCACTTGGAGCATCAGGGAGGGGCCAGCCCCCTCTCTGGGACGGACACCAAGGTCAGCGGTGGCTTTGGCAGAGGTGTGGCCACGTCTGCCACTTCAACAATAGAAAGGGGCAAGTGGCACTTCTGTGTTTCCCAAGTAGAAGGGGAGGTAAGGCCACTAGTGTCAACTCCGTAGAGCGACGAGGGCATAGACCCCAAACACCTGCGAGGGATCTCGATTAGACGCACACCCAGGGCGGCGTGGGTCTAAGGAAAATGGGAACTTGAGCGCCACCGTCCCTACTAGGCTGGGCCCGGCACCCGGCGGCTGAGAGGGACAGTCCTGCACTCACCAGCCACAGGGCCCTGGACAGACCTCTGCCCTCGGTGTGTCAGGAGCTGCGGGCAGGGTCTTGGCCCGGGAGGGTCACACGGCACGGGAGCCCGGGGCAGAGTTGCTTAAAACTCCAACCACATCCCTCTACCCTTACCCTTGTGCTCTGTGAGCCCTCACAGCGCCCGCTGGTACACAGAGCCTCAGCCCAGCCCTGCTGCATGTGTGCAAGCACGTGTGTGAGCATGCGTGTGCGAGTGCATGTGTGGGCGTGTATGTGTGCGCGTATGTGAGTGTGCATGTGAGTGCATGTGCACGTATGACCGGGTGTGTGTGCAAGTGCATGCATGTGAGTGCATGTGCATGTATGAGCGGGTGTGGGTGTGCGAGTACATGCATGTGAGTGCGTGTGGTTGTGTCAGCGGGTGCGTGTGTGCGAGTGCGCGTGTGTGCATATGTGCCTGGTTTAAGCGCTTCAGGGGACAAGCAGCCCAGGAATGCGGGCCTTGGGCAGGACGCGGGCCGGGCCTGGGGTCCCCCCGCGGGGCCGTGTGGGGGCGGGTGGAGCCGAGGCCCCCGGAAGAGCCTCCTGCCGGGAGTGTGTGGGGGATGCTGGTTCTCACACACTTTATTTCCTGTTGTAACACATGTGAATGTCCTGAAATTAAAAACTGTTCGGTCCCCATGAGAATGAGCAAGATTGCTGGGCTCGAACCCTCCCCCGATTTGTCCTGGAGACGGGGTGCTCCCCCGGCCATCGGCTGACTCCTAGGACCTATGCCTCGTGGGTTGGGGACTGAGGGGGGTGATCTTCCCCTCGTGGCTCCCGTGAAGTGCCCAGGCCCGGCTCACCTGGCCTCGCACTGTCTCTGGGTTCCCTGAACCTCTTCCCCGGGCCTCTGGAGGAGCTGCCCTGGGAGCCCGGGCCTCGGTGCTCCCCAGGTCAGGGGGTGAAGGGTGGTGACAGAGGCCCTCCCGCCTGGGGACGGATTGCTCAGGCAGCAGCACCCTGGAGGAGGCCCGAGGATGGTGTCCTCAGAGCTTCCAGAGGCAGCGCTGCCCCCCGGCCGGCTCCCTTGCTGTCAGCCAGGCCTGCTCTGTGCTCCTGCGGAGATGAGGACCTCAGGCCCCCCCTGAAAGGCTGGGGCACCAGCTTCTGCCTGGATCATGGTCTCGGCTGGAGCCAGGGCTTCTGAGGTCAGGACAGAGCAGGGACCAAGGACGAGGAGGCCCAGACTGCCCTTGGGGGGCGTCAGGCCAGGGGTGGCAGGGCAGGGCACACGGGGTGGGGTGGGCAGGGCTGCCGCTGCAGGGTAGAAGTTGGGGAGCCAGGCTGTGCCTCACCCCCAAGGGCGTTCTGGAATGAGCACACTGCGTGGGCGCTACCCTGGTGATGCGGGTGCCTTCGCGGGCACCACGCCCGCCCCTGTGGCCTGGGTCAGCCCGGCAGGGTTCACAAGCGGGGCCTGGGCGCCCCGAGGCCTGGGGAGGCCCCAGCTGCTTTCAAACATGGGCCGAGCCTGGGGTCGCCGCGCCCAACCAGGCGGTGGACGTGAGGGCGTGGCCGGTCCCGTAGGTCCAAGGGCGCACCCCTCCCGGGGGGGCTGAGAGGCCCTTCCCAGTCAGCAGGTGCTCTCCGCCTGGGCACCTCTTGGGTGAGCCAGGAAGGGATCTGACCCAGGCGAGGCCAGAGGAGGGGCCGGGTGTCTCCGGCGGGGGTGTGAGATCGGAGGACCCACCCGAGCCCCCAGAGTGGCAGGGGGTCGCTCACCTTGGGTGTGAGAAGCAAGGTCTGCAAGGGGGGCTGGGCCAGGTAGCGGACTTCCTGGGTAGGGCGGGGTGGGGAGACCCCAGCCCTACTGTGGGTTGTGTCGGGGCTGCTGAAAAGCTAGCCTGGCTGTGGGTCACGAGCCCCGGGAGGAAGGTGAGGCCCCTGCAAGGGGCAGGAGGTGGAGGTGGGATGTGGGCTGGGGCCCAGAGCGGGGGCCCCGCCAGCCAAGGGTCTGTTTCTGCTTGGAGGTGGCAGGGAGAGGGGACCTGCCAAGGGCTCCAGGGTGGGAATTTAGGCGCGTTTGGGTTCAGCTGGAATGTTAGTTTGTTGTTTTTTGATGGAATTCAGGACCGCGGGCCAGTGTCGCCCGGCCTGGGTGTGTGTGGGGTGCAGGCTGCCAGCGTGGGCCCCTCCCACAGGGCAGGGCTGGTCTGAGCCCCTGCAGAGGTGCCAGCCCCGGAAAATGTGGAGGGATCGGTGTAGACCCTGCCTCAGTCCCAGCAGGACAACCCCCCACCGCCCGCCCGCACCTGGGGCACCGCTGGCACTCACCCCTTGGGCTCCCCCAGAACTCCTAGCCCTTCCCCCAGGCCGGTGTCTTTGGGACACGACCCCGGTTTGCGGTCATTCTTTGCGGGCTCACCCCTAGCTGGGCATGGAGGGCTGCCTTCAACCTTGGTTTGGGGCAGGAAATGGGCTGTGGCGACGTTCACCTAAATGGTATTTTGTACTCTAAAGTTCCAGGCCTGTATCCTGCCTCCCTTGGTGGCTCTGAGACTTGTCTCCTCTGAGAACACCGGGCGAGGTGGCCTGGGGTGCCCCAATTGGGGCGGGCAGGAGGCCCGGTACCCCTCACTTGCTGAGACTGCTCTGCAGAGGGGTGGGCACCTGGCGTCACCCTGGGGGAAGGACAGTGCCTTCTGCTGGGCAGGGAGGGAGGGCAAGTGGATGGGTGAGTGCCCGACTCTGTCCCCAACCGCGGTCACCTCTCTGGATTCCCTGCCTCCTCTCAGGGATGTGTGGGGTGCTGTGGACCGCTGGGTCATGGGGGGTGTTGGGGGGTCCCGTGGGTCGCTGGGTCTCGGGGGGTGTTGGGGTTGGGTGGGCCCATGGGGGGTGTTGGGGGTCCCGTGGACCCCTGGGTCATTGGCGGTGTTGGGGTAGGGTGGGCCCTTGGGGGGTGTTGGGGGTCCTCAGAGTTGCGGGGCCATCCGGGGTGTGGCTTTGACCCTGAGCTGAGGCCTGGGGAGGCAGGCAGCACAGGAGATGGCATCTGGCCCAGGTGTCCACAGTGTCCCTGGGCTTCCTCGTGGAGAATACCTCACGGGGCCACCAGGAGAGAGAGGACAGCTAATGGCAGAGGGAAGGGCAGCTCCCGGAAGTGTTGCGAGGTCCAGGCTGGAAGCAGAGGGAACAGGAGCGCAGGGCAGCAGCACATCACACCGCAGGGACGGTGAGCTTCCGGGGGGCAGGGGGGCCTGATGTGCCAACAGTCCAGGGCTGCCCCGTGTCCACCCACCACTGAGCACGTGGCCTCCGAGGCCCTCAGGCAGAGGGTCCTTCCTGGGCTCACTGGGCCCCTGGCCCTTGGGTGAGTGAGGAGGGTCAGGCCCTCCATGTAGGTTGGGAACCGGGGCCAGACCATTCCCACGCCCAGCCCCTCGACCCCCACGCTGTCCCTGGGGCCAGGGGCGCTGGAAATCCACCCGGAAGGAGGCCCACACTGTTTCCCAGGCGAGGGAGCCCCTCCCTAGACCTGGCTCCGTGATTCAGGAGGCAGGAACCCTGCCCGGGCCGCCACCCCCGTCCAGGATGGTCCCAGTGCAACGCGCATTTCAAAGGCATCTGGATCAAATAACTGCCTGATCGCGTGTGTAAATCAGAGATGGAACTTTCCGGAAGGCAGAGCCATGGCGATTCATCCCAGGGTGATGCATGCAGCCGGGGCCACGGCTCCCTGAGATTTCGAGTCAGCTTAGAGAAGTCGTGACGCTGCCCACGCAGGCTCTGCCCCCGTGACCTCGGAGCCCCCTCGGAGGGCCGGGGCGTGGGGGGTGGGGACCTGCCTGAGCCAGCACCCCGAGCCCTCACTGTGGCCGGGCCCCAAGCCAACCCCCAAGTATCTGTCACCTCCTTGCCGTATGAGCCCGCAGAGCCTCCTACCCTCTCTGGGCCTACCCGGGAGCCCGGGCTGGGGCAGTGAGGAAAAGGCAGCTCCCTGGGAAGGTCCAGGATATCAGGGACAGGGGACACACCGCGGCCTGACACGGAGGCAGCCTGGGGCCCATCATGAAGAACTGGAATGGGAGCTGGGCCTGGAGGGGCCGGGTGGGGTGGGGGACCCTGGAACAAAACAGGAAGGGGTGGGGGTACCCCAGGGCTTGCCCTGAGATGGGGAGCCCCAGAGGGACACCGCTCCCCGGAGCAGGGACGTCAGGTCCTGCTGCCCGGCTGCGTCTCCAGGCAGGGGTGCAGCTAGGCCACGGCCCGGCCAGGCCTCCGCAGGCCCCAGGGCGGCAGGATATGGGGCTCAGGTGGGGATGCCTCCCTCCCGGGACCCCCCCCCCACCACGGGGACCTCCAGGCTGTTGGCGCGGAGTTCCCAGAGGCCGGAAGCTCAGGGTGCCCCCAAGGGGCTGTGCTCAGGGCTTGGCCGGGGCGAGTGCACCTTAAACGTTCAGCGCAGATGCTTAAACGTGGCGGAGGCTCCAAATCACTGGTTCGCAGCCCTGCACATGGTTTGTGCTTTTCCTCACCGAACGGATCCTGGATCTTGCGAAACGTCTTCCAACTTCTCCTTTCTGTGATTAGTGGAGATTGAATAATTCTCCGCGTCCATGGAGATGTTTTACGTCTTTCTCGTTCTCCTTTGCCACTTTTCTGTTGGGCTGTTGGTTTCTCCTTACTGACTTGCGGGTGCTCTTTACATGTGATAAACCCCAGCACTCGCGCTTACTTGCAGGGGCTTGTGCCCGGGTCCTCGCTGGACATTTTCGCTCCTCCCGCTGCTCGATCCGTCCCACAGAAGTCCTCGGCTTTCCGTAGTCCCATCTGTCCGTTGTTTCTGTGACGCTTAGATTCTGCATCGGGTCCCTTTTCCTGACAGCGTGCACTTTTCTCTTGTGTCCCCTTCCAGTTCTTTTATAATTATACTTTTTGCCTTTAATCTATGTGAGTTTATTTTGGGTATGGGGTGAGACAGAGTGGAACCACTTCTCCACATTAAATCTGAGATATCAGGAGCCCTGGAGGACACAAATTATAGCGTTCGGGCTTGGAGCACAGGCCCTGGAGCCGGGCTTCCTGGGCTGGAATCCATGCCCGGCCCCCCATGGCGGGCATGCCGGCCACGTGCTGAGCCTGCTCCAGCCTCAGTTTCTTCTTCCCCCAAAGGGTTCTTGTGCAGATCGAACAAGCACCTTTGTGTAAGCCACTCGGGAGTGAGTCGGGTGGTCTGACCGAGACTGAATCAGGCCCTGGGGCCTCCCAGCCTCCAAGCCGTTCCCAGACCCTGGGCCTCACCTCTTCCTGCTTCTTCCAGAAGAATGGGGGCAGGTGGGGCAGGGCCGGGGAGGGAAGGAGGTGGCCGCCTCCAGGTGAGTGACATCAACACCTGAGCTCCCGATGACCTCGGGAGAGCCATCCGCACTGCTGGAGGCTTCTGGGGAGAGAACAGTCACACTGCGGTCGTGCCCAGCCCGGCCTCCGCAAGCCCAGATGGCTCCTGGGATCTGGAAGTGGATGTAGGTCCTGCTTCTGCACGGAGCTGGGGGTAGAAACGGGGCTGCAGCCCCAGGGGCCCAGGCTCCCCACCTGTGAAAGCAGGTAGCAGCCCTGTGGGCAGGCGGCACAGGTGTGCACGAGAGGGGGGCCCTACCCACCGGCTGGCAAAGGTCACCGCGGCCCCCGGGGGCTGAGCTCCGGGGGCTGGAGCACAACCTGACCCTGGCCTCCCTTGGGGTCTGGCTGCTGCGGGACAACTTCCTGACCCCTGGCTGGGCCCAGGTCCCTTGTGGCTGCCTCGGGGCTGACCTCTGTGACCCCAACCCCGACCCCCACGTCCTGCATCCTCCTGTTTTCCTGCCGGGCACCGGCTCCCGAGAGAGGACCAGCCGCCTTCCTCCTGTTCCTTTTCCCCTGCTGCCCCGGCCGCCCGCCGCGTCCCTGCCCAGTGCTGCCCAGCCGCCCGCCGCTTGCTGCTGGAGGACTGGAAGGGGGCCTGAGCCAAGAAAGTGGTTAAAAAAAAAGGAAAGAAAAGAAAAAGTGGTTGTTCATTTATACCAAAGTGAGTTAGGGGAGGGGCTAAGGATAGTGAGACGTGGGGTCCCGACTGCGAGTGAGAGCTGAGGCTGTGTGGGTTGTGGGGACCGAGGGAGGGTCCTCGCAGGCCACCGCTGCCCGGAGCACGCCAGGCCGGGGATGCCCAGGGGCTGCAGGAGGACGGAGCTGACGCGGGGGCCACAGACCCGGACCACTAGTGGGAGCCCTTCCCGCGGCCTCTCCTCGTCTGCAAGGGGAGGGGGAGCTGGCCTCCCACGGGGTCCGGAGGAGACCCTCACCCCAAGGACAGACGCTGCAGGCGGCCCTTGGTCCCTCGGCCGCCCGGCAGCCCTGCCGTCCCCACGGCCAGGCGTTCCCCGCGCGGAAACCCGCTGGGCACCGTCAGGGCCGGGAGGCGGCCGCGAGGCGCGTGGGCTCGTGGGGCTCACGGGGGAGGGAATGGCGAGCGTCCCTCTCCGTGGAATGAGTGGCGGCCAGCCTGCCCGACATTTCCAACTTTATTACTCTCTGAGGCCGTGTTGCCGAGCCGGGCGCCCCCGCCGCTGTGCAGGGCGAGTCCTGCTGAGCTGAGCGCGGTTGCAACACTTCCCTGTAGATGGATGAAAACAGAACTCGGTGCCTTCCTCGGACACGAAACACATAAGTCAGTTAAAAATAGTTCCCCGAGCGGATGTGATGATGCGGTGGCTGTCGCAGGAAGCACGTGAGTCAGGCTCATCGCCACTGGCAGGGCCGTGGGGCAGAGTCCTGGGCCTCTGGGCGCCTCCCCGGGGGACTCGGAGGAGGTCCCTGCGCGTCCACTGGGCACCGGGCCGGGCCGGGGCCGCCAGAGGGATGGCTAAGCCCAGCATCGGTCGTTGCCGGCTCTTTATTTCCTGGCTCAGACCCCCTGCCAAGGCACGGGGGCCCCAAAGACACGCGTGTAAGGCCTCGCCGGCCCGCTGGCCCAGGGCCGCTCTTCCCTGGGGACAGTGCAGCTGGCGGTGCCCGTGGAGCCGTGTCCACTGCGCCTCTGGCTCCTTTGTGAAGATGAGCGCCGTGTGGACGTCACCCGTCCCAGGTCGTCGGCCCTGCCGCAGGCAGGCCAAGGGGCCTCTGGAGGCAGGACTGCCAGGCGAGGTCCCGGGTCCCCAGGAGCAGGACTAGGGGGGTCCAGGGCCTCAAGTGGGCACGTGCACTGGCAGGTGCTCACACGTACGCACGGCTGTGCTGTCCCTGGGAGGGGCCGTGTGTGCCGCCGCCTCACGCTCCTGGGTCGCCCCCTCCCACTGGAGTCGGTGCTCCCTGGAGTCGGGGCTGGCGGGGGGGGGGTCTCCTGGGGCAGGGCAGGGCGTGCCCCTCAGCAGGCGGCTGCTCTGGAGTCTCCTGACCCTCCATAGACTTCGCTCTGGCCTCTCACCCCTTGTGCCACGAGGTGCCCCCCAACACCCAGAACTGTCTCCGCGGGCTGGGATGCTGATGCCAGGTTTCTCACCCTTGACCTCCCTTTTGCTCCTCCCTGGGTCTTGGAGTGCAAACACGTTGAATGATCTGAGCTCCCAGAGGCCGCTGTGCTTGGCCCTGGATGGAGAGGGCATCTTCAGGAGCATGGGTGCCATAGCTCTAAATACCCCAGGCCAGGTGCCTGCATCCAGCCAGAGACCCCGGTGAGCAAGGGCTTCGGAGGGCACACACAGGGGCTCACACTGGGTTGGGCGGACTGGGGCAGTCCTCCGGTCAGCTGGTGCTTGCCCGGTGTCAGGGTCCCCCCAGCATCCGTCACGTCTCCCCCAGTCCCGCCTGCTGGGCACTGCTGGGCTGGGAGGTGCTGGGACCCGCTCCGGGCAAGCCCTCCCTATTTCACTTGTTACAGCCCCTCCTGGGCCTGGTCTCAGCAGAGCCTCAGTACCTGGTGGTGGAAACGAGCGTTTGAGCCTGGCAAAGTGGCTCGCTCTTTCCAAATCTTTGAGAAAACTGCGAATGCACGTGGAGCTTCCCGGCACGCACAAGGGCCATCCATAGCGCCCCATAGCTCACAGCTCGGCCAAGGGCCTGCTCATCCGTGAGGCCTGCCGGCCATGCACTTGGCCATACGGGAAGTATGTGGATGGATGGCTTTCTTCGAGGAAGGGTAACTGCGTAGCGCAGCGCCGAGCACCGTTATCAACCGTGGAATGCTTCCCCAGGCTCCCGGCCCCCCGCTGACAGCTCACCGGGAGTCTCGCGGCTCAGACCCCGTCCCCGGTGGGGGGGTGCCCATGAGGCTGTGCCACCACGAGAGAGCAGGGTGGGCCCTTTCCTCCTTGGCTTCTCTTCCCCCATTTGCAGACCCACACTTGCCTGTTCCAGGGGGGCCACTTCTCGTGTGTCCTCGGGGATCAACGCCATCACCGGCCACAGTCAGAACCCCACACGTGGACCCACACGGCGCTGGTTATTTCTGCGCCAACTTGCAAATACCCAAAGCAGGAAACTTCAGGACACGAAGAAAACTGTCCCCAAAGACTTCCTCCTTCGGGGGCATGCTTGCCGCCGCGGCCACCGCCTCCTCATCCTCCCCGGGCCCGTGCCCCGGAGGTGCACACCCCGACCCGGCTCCACCAAGGGGGAGCTCACACTGGGCCCCGCGCCGAGCATCCCACAGGTCCTGGGGCATCGTGTCCAGGCCTCTGAAGGCGCCCGTCCTGCAGATGAAGAGATGGGCACAGAAGCCGAGGAACTTGTCCAGGCCACACGGCAGGGCCTTCGGGTTAGGACAGGCTCAGCCAAAGCAAGCTTGGCGCTGCTCACGCTGCGTGGTCGCCCTATGAGGCTCGGGACTGTGAGAGAGCACGGGGGCAGCCCAGCCCACCCAGAGTAGCCAGGAGCACCGCAGTAGGTCAGGCGGGTGGCCGCGGCGGGGATGACCCCTGCCCCAGCTGTAACCCCCACACTGTGGCCTCCAGAAGCTGCAACTCCACAAGATGCCAGTTTTCCTGATGGAGGAGACCGTCTGCAGGCAACCCCCACCCTCAACCTCTGAGAAGAAGGGTGCCCCTCCTCGCCCCTCCCCGCCCCTCCTGCCTCTCCTCCTTCCCTCTGGCAGTGCTCACTGCTTCCAGCATCTTCTCTCTGGCTGTGCAGGAGGGCGGTGACCTGCAGGCACTCGGTTCTGGGTGGAGTGGTTGCGACTCTCAGAGGCACATTTTGCAAATTGAGGAAGGGCCCCCAGGTGGCCAGCAAGCGGGCTAACCCTCTGGGCCCTGCCACCAGCCGGGCCGTTCCATCAAGCTCAGGTTCTCCCTCTCGTCTCTGGCTGGAGCTAGGAGAGGGCGCGAGCAGGAATGGCTGCTTACTAACAAGGAGGCTTGGACTCAGGGCGGCGGCAGGTCAAGGCCATGGTGTAGGGAGGCTGCAGGGGGCGGCGGCGCCTTCCCTGTCGCCACGCACTGCGTGGAGACCCCGCAGCCCAGAAGGAGCGGGGTTTGCTGTGCTGACCGCAGCCTTGACACCCGGAGGGCAGCCAGGGACCCGCAGAACCAGGGCATCCGGGGTGTGCAGGTGGTAGCCTGCTTTTGGAGCAGGTGGATGGAAGCTCTCGACGCAGGGCCTGCACAGTGGCCCTGGACACTGCTTTCAACAGGATGAGGCTTGTCCCTGGTGACCTCACACACGGCAATGGCACCGAACAGAAACCAGAGGGTGCGCTTCTCACCGGTTGCCCACCCGTCCTCCTGGAAGAAGGGGTAGGCCAGGCCGCGCTGACTTCTGTTAGCCTGATGGAGACGGCGTCGCTGCTGAGCATCCTTTTGGGCTCCCCTGAGCGGACACTGGCTGTAGGGGGGACGGGGAGGGGACGGTGGATCTTCCCAGAGGCCAGGGTGCTTCCCAGGTCCTAGGAGCCCAAAACCCTGTGCCGATGGGGCAGCGCTCGTCTCATCTGTATGGAAGAGGAAGTGTCCTGTGGACTCAGACCCTGCCTCCTGCCTTCCCCAGAGAGCAGCACCCCGTGCCACCTGCCACCTGGCTATGCTGATGCTCCTCAAGTGTGCTGGAGTGCGGGACGCGTAGCCAGAGAAGAACCCCTGGGAGGGTACAGGTGAAGGTCTGGGCCAGACGGGGAGCGACGGGGTCCAGGCTGGGGGGCGTCCGGGTGGGCCCTGTTCTTCCGTGCACACGCTGCCCAGAGCCCTGGACCCTCTCTTGGGGTGACCGGACGGGCACGTGTGGCCCAGCCCTGTCCTGAGATGAGAGCTCCGATGAGGCTGAGATCTGAGGAGGCGATCCCATGGTGGGCATCTGGGTGCCCGTGGCCCGCCTGTTGTCCCCTGGGCACATTTGGGGGCAGCTGGGCTGGGCACCCTCAGTTTTCACTTTCTGGGTGTGCTGGCAGGACCTGGGGGCCCACTCAGGTGTCTGCTCACAGCTTCCTGTCCCCTTTGGACCTGGTTCTAGGGGCTCACACATCTGGGGTCCTCCCCCACAGCAGGGTCTCCCTGGAACTTCCTTCTCACTCCTTTCTTCTGTCGTATGTTTTAAACGTTTCCCATTACAGGCTGACCAAGGGCTGCAGCTCCGACCTCCTGCTCCTACACAGTTTGCAGGGACACCAGCCGTGTGTCGGGGAGTCAGGAACCCCAGGAGAGGCTGGCTGGTCCCCATGGCCCCTCAGTCTTGGCCTGTGGCCCTGCAGCTCTCTGTCTCGTTCCTTGACATGTCCACGCTCGCCGCCCCGGTGCTTCCCGAGAGACACCCAGAGAGTTTGATCGAACACAGCCTTGTCTGGCTCCCTGGGGCAGGGGGGTGGGGGTGGGGGGTTGAGTCAGGGGCTTGTCCTAATCGCCTGCGGGGGTGCTTTGCAGGCCGCAGCCTCCATGCCCTGCGCTTCCTGGAGGCTGGGAGGTGCTGGGAGCACCCTGGCGAGGGCAGCTGGTGGCAGCGTGTCTTGGGGAGGTCAGGCAAGGCAACGAGGGAACAGAATGTGCGCGCTGCGCCAGGCACACCCGTGGCGTGGGTGGGTGGGGTACAGCTCAGAGCTTTCTGGAGCTGAGTCACCCTCTGGCTCCAGGAAGCCCGGCCACATGACCTCCAGACTGAGGCAGCTTGGCTTTCTGCTGAATACGAGCAAAGTTACTGCTGCTCCTGGAAGCAGAGGGAGGCGAGGACTTTTGCCGAGCATCCCTTTGTCACCTTCTCTGGGCACCTCCCCTGAGGGTCTTAGAGTGACGGGTCGCAGGAAGGGCTGCGACGCCGCGGTCAGAACACGCTGTTGGTCTCCTTGAGCAGGAGACGTGGTTCCATCTCGTGGACACATTCGTGAGACAGTTCGTCTGAGTGTGTTAGAGGAAGAGATGAAACTTACAGGCTCACAAGGACACACCGCATGTGCTCCAGGGCACTACAGGCACGTGGGACACGCACACCCCGCAGGCGCACGCTCACGGCGCGTACACAGACACGCCGGGGTCTCTGCACAGCACACGGCGCAGCCTGGAGGACGGGCTGAGGACCTGAGAGCCCAGGACTCAGGCAGGAAACGGCGAAGCAGCCCCAGTGCGGGGCTGAGCGTGGCGCCGTGTGAGCCTGCCCGCAACTGAGCCTCGACTTTCTCATCTGTAAAACAGGCATCAAAGGCTGTCCAGGCTGCTAAGATGGATCCACACCTGAGGCATTGGACGTGGGATGTGCGTGGAGGGAGAAAAAACAGGGAAGTCCTGGAGGGCTCCCTTGAGCTCCAGCCTCTGCCTTGGGGCAGCTTCTGACCACCCCCCCCACCCTGCCCCACAGCCTGCCCTCGTCTGGGCCCGGACGTCCCAGCCAGGGCTGCACGGGGGAGGGTCCCACTGGCTGAAAGCCCAGGCTGCGGCCTCTCCTGCAGTGCCGCCTGCTGGTTGTAGGGTGGCTCCCGAGCCCCGAGGCTTGCAGAGCCCCAGGATGGGTCCAGACAGCAGGGCGGGTGCAGGCTGCCAGGGCCAGGAGCCTGGGCCCAATTTCTAGAGAGTCAGGAAAGACAGAAACAAAAGTTGGGTGCTCCGCTTACTCCAGGAAGTGGACGGGTGCTGGGCCGTGGAGACCTGTGCGGCTCTCCATCCCCCCTCTCCCCTCCCACCACCACCACCACCACCACCACCAGTCCCTTCCCTCCGTAGGCTCCAGAGTTGAGGCATCTCCTGCATAAGGCAGGGTCCAGGTAAGGCAAAGCATCCTCCCGGGCTCTCGTGAGCCGTGGCTCACAGGCCCCACGGGGCGGGCCAGCCCTTCAGAGGAAGGGGCAGTGGCCTGAGCACCAGTCCAAAGAGCGACCCTCAGTAGGACGCTCTCAGGTAGTGAGCAGGCTGCAGCGCATGGAGGAGAAACGCTTTGGGGAGTCCGTGTGGCTTACAAGCGTAAACTCCGACATCCTCTCGCGTCGGTGCCTTTCTCTGTCACGGAGCTGCACGATCCCCCTGTCCCCGATGTTTCCCGACCCCCCTGCCTGGATGCCAGCCGCTCCCCCCTCCCGCATCCCCACCTGCTCGGCTCCACAAACCCCCTCAGCCTCGGGGGACCGTGGCCACCCCTGCACCGGGGGCGTTCTTGGGTCTTGCCCCGTCATCCTGTTCTTCCGGAGCTTCGTGTAATTCTCTAGAAGGGCCAACCCTAACTGAAAACAACAGTTTGAAAGTAACAGTTCACCTAAAAAAATATGGAAGTTGGAGCCCGATCTCCAAGCTTGGCCTTGGTCACACTGGATGCCCTGTGGGGTCTTTGTCTCGCCTTACTTCAGCGCTGACTTCCTCACTCCTGCCCCAGGGACTTTTCCCCTCGCCTGGAATTCCTCCTTAAGGCGAAAAGTCCCAGATTTCACTCCCAGGTGCAGATACGGCTTTTCGCCGGCTTCCTTGTTCTGAGACTTGCCGGTCACTCAGGTCACTAGTTGGTGTGTCAGTCTCTCCCGCCACCTGGTCTCCCGGGGAGAGCCCCTCGCCCGCCTCCTGGAAGGAGGTGCCTCCGACTTGGAAACAACCTGCTACGTGGGTGAGGAGACGACACCCTTGGAGCAGGCAGGACGAAGCCCCGCTTGACACAGCTCCCTTGTCTCCTGCTCCCTCCTCTCTCACTCACATCCACACGAGTGGAAACTACGTGATGATGTGACTGTAAAGCCTGTTGGCTTAGGCGTGCTCACAGACACGTGATATATAGGCGCTAGATAGGTGGGGAGGTGGATGGATGGACGGACAGGCTATCGATAGAAAATGCATGAACATGGGGCGCCTGGGTGACTCTGTCAGTTAAGCGTCTGCCTTTGGCTCAGGTCATGACCTCGGGGTCCTGGGATCGAGCCCCTCTTTGGTCTTCCTACTCAGCAGGGAGTCTGTTTCTGCCTCTGCCTCTGTGATCTCTCTCTCTTGCTCTCAAATAAATAAATAAAATCTTAAATAAAAGAAAATAGAGATGGATGGATGGATGGATGGATGGGTAGGTGGGTGGATAGATTATTGGTGGCTGAACCAGCAGGGTGGGAGTGGGGACAGATGTGAGGGCCTCACAAGTCCTTGCATTCACCCCCAATAACCAGGTTTT
Source organism: Urocyon cinereoargenteus (assembly GCA_032313775.1). Taxonomy (NCBI): domain Eukaryota; kingdom Metazoa; phylum Chordata; class Mammalia; order Carnivora; family Canidae; genus Urocyon; species Urocyon cinereoargenteus. The sequence goes on from JAVLSZ010000032.1 coordinate 92,255,502, forward strand.
GGGGCCTGAGTGTTGACACTACCCTCCTCCCTGCGATGGGGGCCCCGGAGGAGGAAGAGGGGGCACTGGAGGTGCCTCTTTTGTGGCCGACACCTGCTGGTGCCTGAACAAAACAAACGTCGTTCTGGTGGTTCCGTGCACGCCCCGGGCTGCCTCCAGACACCCACCTGCAAGGAAGAGTGTCTGCTCCCGCCGCCTCCCCCCTCCTCTCCCTCGCCTCCTCTTTACAGAATTAACTTCCCGTCGTCAGCATCTCCTTGCTTCACTCACCACCCTAAACCCTTCCCCAACCCTCCTCAAGCTGCAAATAGACAAAGTAAAGAATGCAGTAAAGCAAATCTTGGACACCGGTGCCGACACCACGCACTGCTAGGAACTCTCGAGAAGCTGGGTGTCGCGGGAATGGAGTACCCGCGGGAACGGTGCAGGATTTGCCAGGTCCTGTGATTCAAGGCCTACTGTCCCTGGTTCGGGTCACCCGTGTGGTGGGTCGCCCTGACCATGGGCTTTCCGAGGGGCTCTGGCGCAGGGGGAGGCACTGAGGCAGCGAGGGCCCAGTCCTGCAGGGCTTCACGGTCTCTGAGGGGTGCAAGGCTGCCCTGGGTCCCTCTGTCCAGTCCTTATCGTCTCCTCCTGCCCATCACAGCCTTTTGAAAGGTAGATCCCGTCGAAGCCGGTTCTACACCACAGGCTGCTTCCCCGACGCCCAGGAAGACCTGGCTCCAGGCCGCACGGCTCAGTCCCTCAAGGAAACAAGTCCCCAGCTGGTCGCTCTTGTGGGAATCACTGAGTCGGGGCCGAGATCTCCCGTAAATGGGCCGCACGACCCGAACCGAGGGATACTCGGGCTCTTTCTGGTTCTGGGTGACTACGGCATACACTTGCCTTGTACGTTAGTGCACAGATGTTTGTGTGAGTGCAGGTGTTCGTGTCTCTCAGGTCGCCCCGCGGCAGGATGATCGCCGAGCGGCGCGGTAGACGCGGTGCCCACCTGGAGGCGGCGAGGCGTCCTCCCCGGGGCGAGCCGGGGTCTCTGAGCGCTGGGGGGGGGGGGCTGTGGGTTGTTTGCAGCCTGGAGGGTGGGCGGGCCTGGAAGAGTCGGCCCCAGCCCTTGCCCCAGTCTGTGGTTGGGCGATTTGTGTCTTTGCTGTGGGTTTCTGAGACTTCCTTAATCATTCTGGACACAATTGCTTCGTCAGATACGTGATGTGGAAATATTTTCTCCCAGTCCACGTCTTCTATTTCCGTCCTCCTCACATTGTTTTCTGTAAAGTTTGTCATTTTGATGAAATCCAATTTGCGACTACTTTCCGTTATGGATCGTGCTTTAGATGTCATGGGTAGGAACCCAAGTTCATGAAGATCTTCTCTGCTATCTTCCAGAAGCTTTATCATTTAATCTCTGATCCATTTTACCCCAATTCTTATGTAAAGTGTGAGGTTTAAGTCAAGGTTCATTTTTTTGCATGTCGATGTCCATGTTTTTCTCTTACCGTTGACAAATACAGACATGAGTCACGGCTTCCTCTTTGTAAAACCCCCGGTGGCATTCCACATGCTCTAGGCGAGACTCCTCTCCTGCAGGTCAGGCCTCCCCTCCTCCACGAGCTCCCCCGTCCGCTCAGGGGGAGACCCAGCCTGTCCCTTGTGCGGGGACCCCCCCGCTGCAAACGTGGTTTCTGTGCGTACCGGCCTCTGCCCTGCCACCCCTGTCAGTCTCTCCCACGGGGGTCGAAGCCATGAGGCAGGCACGCAGAGCTCTGCTCCCACTGCCGTGGGGGTGAGTGAGCCCTCGCCAGCGTCCAGGGTGACGGGAACGTGCAGGGTGGACCCAGGGCTCCCAGGCCCAGGCTGCGTGCCGACCGTGAGGGGAAGGGCAACAGGCGGGTGAGCCGGGGCCCGGCTGCGATCCTACCATAACCTGGGCAGGCTATTTTTGCCAGAGCTGGCGTGGGACTGGAGGGACAAGGTGGAGGAAGGGGGTCGGCAGGTCAAGGACAGGTGGGGTCATGGAAGGAGAAAGGACATGCAAGGTGGGGATGACATGAGGGCCGGGCGGCTGACGACCGCTGAGGGCCGAGGCGCTGGGGCGAAGGGTCAGCGTGTGGCCACAGCAGAGTCCAGAGGGTGGCCTGCCCCCCCCACCTGTTCTCTGCCTCTGTCTTCTTGTCCATCTCCCTTCTTCCTCTTTCGCCAGCGCTCCGGTCTGCTCTACTCCCTCCGGGCCAGCTTCCTGACGCCATCCGGGGCTGCAGAGACCACTGTGTGTCTTGGGGTCTGTGACCTGGGCCAGGGGGCACCCCAAGTCCCAGCTCCAGGGGACCGCCACCCAGGGCAGGAGCTCGGTCCACCTGGCTCCCCTGCAGCTCCCTGGAGGGACGGCTGGTCCAGCCGTGCGGCCGAGGCTCCGTGACACCGCGTCAGAGGGAGGTGGAGGGCTCGGGGAGCCCACTCCTCAGACCTCAACACCTTCCCTGGCTCTGTGTGCCGCGGGAACACATCAGAGGTCAGCTGGGCGGGGCCGCTTGTCTACAAGGTCCAGAAACCCAGCGGAAAACACCAGAGGCCACATCAGTGAAAAGTAACTTGTGTCAGTGACATTTGGGAGTGACACAAGCCACACATTTCCTGCATCTGCTTTTAAAGTGAAGAACCTGAAACTGGGTAAAGCCCAGCAAATGGGAGCAGCCTATTCTTGCAGCAACAACGCCGGGGAGGGGGGAGGCTGAGCAAGCCCCTCGGGGAGGCTCCGCTGTCTCGGGAGCGCACCCGAGGCTCTGCACAGGGTCCTTGGAACACGAGCTCTGCCCACTCCCCAGCTCAGCACCAGCGATGCCCCTCCCCACCCAGCCCTGCCCTGCAGCACCCCACACTGGGGAATTTTGCAGCGACGTCCCACTCAGTCCCACCCCTGCCCCAGGGTGCAGGCACCCGGCCCTTGGGGGCAACCTATCAGTGACCTGGGCACACTCGCGCCCTCGTGGGCCTGCAGCGCCCGTCATCACACAACAGAGGTGGTGGTGCTTGCAGCGAACCTCCTGCACGAGGTACTCGGAAGAGCACCCAGAGGTCTGGGAGGTGTTTGCCCTCCCCGGGCTCCCATCAGGGGGCCTCACAGAGCCACGGGACATCTGCAGAACAGCCATGGCTGACACGAGTGCTGCCCACACCAAACTCCAAACCTCCACCTGTTTCCATATAAGAAAACAGACGTGAAGACCAGCCGGTCTCAGCGCCAGACTTGCCTGATGCCAGGGCCTGGGCTGCCTCTCTGCTGCCTGACCTGACCTGGCTTGGAGTCGAAGGAGGGTTGAGCCTTGGCGGACGTGCGAAGATGCCGGGACCCCAGGCTGCAGTGGGGCTGGGGTGGCCAATCCCACCTGCCACGGAAGGTAAATGGGCTCAGGCGTTCTGGAGAGCGAGGCAGCAATGCCCTGCAGGGGAGTCAGAAGTGCCGACCCTTTGACGGAGCATCGTGTTTCTGGGCCTTACCTGGGGCAGACGTATTTCCTTCAGCATTATTTACAATAAAGAAAAACCTGGGCACAATGACTTCTGCTTCTGTGAAGCACAAGCCACTTCAAATAAACCATCAGTAAGTCACGGCGCACCCCGGATACCACGTCATCTCCTGGGCAATCCAACACTGCCCACGGAGCCTCGGGAACGTGGATGCTGCTGGGCTTCACCCCGTGAGACGGAGCCAGTGAGCTGGCTCCGGGAAGGGCCCGGCAGCAGGCACAGGGTGGGCACCAGGGCAGGGGCTGGCATCCTTGACCCTCTCTCCGTGAAGGTGCAGGGAGACCTGCGCACACTCATGCGGGACACTGTTCTCCAAAAACGCTCAGCGGTTCAGAGGGAACGTTCCCATCAGTTAACAGAGAGCAGCTGCCTCTGGTGGCGAGCGAGGAGCAACTGTGTGGCCCGAGCGCAGGTGTGCAGCTGCCTGTGTTGTGCGTGCCTGGGCCTTCCTCCCTCATGTAAGACGTCCTTCCGAGCACGGTCGTGGTCCCAGTGTGTGGAAGCCGCTGCTCTGCGCCTCCAGGTTCCTGTTTCCCTCGTGTTCACCCAGGTCCTGCCTCTTCTCAGTTCTTGTTCTGCTCCGAGAAGCAGAGCTGACGTCTTGCTGGCAGTGAGCCGTGCTGTGTGCGGTTTCTCCAGCCGGAGCCTCGGGAGCCCTCTGCCCTGGGCGGGCGTGAGCAGGGGGCTGCCTCCAGGTGGGGCTAAGGGCAAACGCGTCGTCCAGTCTACAGAAGAGCTTTTGCCCATAAGACAGTTTTATATAGTGAAACACCACCACGAGTGCCGGTGGGAAGTGCCCTCTACGTGGGCCCACCTTGTCCCTGGGGAGCTCCTCGGTCCTTCCTGGGAGCTGCATCTCACCCACAGGATCCCGAGTGCCAAGGCCCAGGTGAGCGCACGAGGCCAGCAGCCGTGTGACAACGGGCCTCAGCTCCTGGTCCTTCAGACGACTCCTTGGTATGTGGCCCTTGCTGTGGGCTCCATGCAGACATGGCCTTTACACCACAGGCTGCTCAAATAACCTCACAAATTCTAGAAAGGAATGGACTACTCTATTTTCTTTTTCTTTTTTTAAAAAAAGATTTTATTTATCTATTCATGAGAGGCACAGAGAGGCAGAGACCCAGGCAGAGGGAGAAGCAGGCTCCCTGCAGGGAGCCCGACGCGGGACTCCATCCCGGAACCCCGGGGTCACACCCTGGACCGAAGGCAGATGCTCCACTGCTGAGCCCCCCGGGCGTCCCAACTACTCTATTTTCAAACAATCTACATCACTGAGCACTTTGTACAATTTCTACTTTTGGTCATCGTAATGGCACAATCCAGTGTTTTAATTTGGAATTGAAATTTTAATTGAAAAAGAGATGATGCAGCATTTTTTTTTTTTCAAACAGGCCAACTCACTACTACTTTGTTGGCCTCCATCTTTCTTTGTGATGCGTGCCACCAGACGGAGGAGTCTGGTGATGACTGAAAGGCACCTCCCGCCGGGCCCTAGCTGTGTCTCTGCACGCGGGCGCCTCCGATGGTGCGCGTGGATGTGGCCGCTCTCTGGCCCTCTTCACTTCTGTCCGGTGATCGCGCAGGGCTGCCGCATGGGGACTCGCCAGGCCTCGTGGGGAGTGCCCTGTTGAGAGTGTGTTGGTGGTTGTGTGCATCTTTTTTGCCCCCTGTCTCTTCTCTCCTGTGCCTGTACTGCTGCGTCACATCAGCCTGGAGCGAATCGTTGGGCTTGCATGTGTGCACCTGTCGACAGCGGGGCCGGAGATGGGGAGGGCGGGCGAGGGCGGCCCCGTCCCTTCCTGCCCGAACATTATCTGTGGGCTGCCGTGCTTCCGTCCTCCGGAGGCTGTGCCTTCAGCCCGGCTCGTTGCTGACCTGGGAGCCTGAAACTGTCCCACGGCCGCCCCGCTGTCCTCCCCGTGGAATGCAGGGGGCTGTATGCAAGGGTGCCCAGACCTGCTGTGCCCTACTCACCCGCTTCCTCACCACGGTTTTCCTTTGAACTCTCTCCCTCAACGGTTAAACCACACTCTGAACGGAAAACTGCTTTGAAAGCTGCTTGGCACAGCCCTTCTTGATGCAAAGATTCTCCGCCCGCCGTTCCTGGAGGACACCAGGGGTGCTGCTTCACAAGGGCATGTCCTCTCTTTCTTCTGGACATTTAGGGACAAATGTCTTCTCATTGCTAAGGACCTCAGGGCGACTTCTGTTAGTAAAATGCAGTGTTCACGAATCAAACAGCGCTTTTCCTGGTACTTCCTGCGCTGCCGAGACCCCTTCCGACCTGCGGGAGCCTGGCAGCCGCTCTGGACCACACTTTCCAGCTCCAGGGATGAGCGTCAACCCCTTTGGGGCCGTCCACACCTGCCATCCGTGCTTTGTAAATATACTAGGTTTGGCTTCGTCACCCTCAGGCGGGATTCCCTTATTACCTGCGTCGTGGAGAATACATCCTTCCACCGCCTAGAGCTCTTGGCACCGTCATCTCAGGTCTGAGTGTCTTACAAGGTCCCGCAGGGATCCAGATCTTTATTCTGAAAGTCAATGTAGACACAAGTCTCCACCGATTTGCTTATATGGTGACCCCTAAGGGTTAGCGCGCACTGTCCTCTTGGGAGAGCAGGTCGGTTGGGTGGGCCGGGGTGTTAGATGCCTTCACTTCCCCTGAACCACTCCCAGCAGGTGGTTGAGATCAGACGCTTGGGGCTCTGACAGGACCCGACAACATCTGTGCTGAGGCCTCGAGACGAGAGCACCCTCCGTATTTCTGTAGCAGACGCGGGAGATCTGAACCTCCACGCCCTGTCTCGCCGTCTCTGGCCTCTGCTCTGCTGCCTTTGGGCGATGTGACTGGCTGTCTTCCCCGCCGACCCCCGCCGCGGCCTCCCCCCGAGGCCCTCTGTGCCCTGATGGCCACAGCCCCCGTCTACAGGTGAGGCCTGTAGACACACTGAGGGTCCATGTGCTCGTGTCCAGAGGACATGAGTGCTCTGCTTTATCTCTTCTCCTCTCTTAACAGAAAACCCGAACAACAAATTAATTTGCCCTTTGTGGACTGTGTCCTGCTGGAATCCTTCCCTTGGGCAGACAGGCTGTCACGTGACAGGTGGGGGCAGCTCCTGGAGTCCACACCTCAGAGGAAGGACCTGCGAACCCCGCTCCGTAGCCAGAAGCAAAGCTGGGATTGTGTTTTTCCTGCTTGTCCCGCTTGGGTGGCCCAGGAGGCAGCCAGAAACTCGATATATCAGAGCGGGGAGGGCCAAAAGGAAGGAGGGAGACGCAGACCCGACTGTGCATTCAGGGAGGCCCTCAGGGGCAGAGAACAGGGGTGGGGAGCAGACAAGAGAGGGATAACCGGCACAGCTTGGCGCCTCGAGCAGGCCAGCTCAGCACTGGGCTCTCAGTGCCTCCTCAGAGTCCCCTCCCCTGGCTCCTCTCCCGGGACACCCCCTCCAGTGCCCTCTAGCCACCCCGACGACTCTGCTTTCCAGACACGTGAGGCCAAATCCCAGCATCATGCCGACCCATGTCTTTCTGGGAGCTGCCCCCCTTGATTTCATGATGGCCCCACGTTCACAACATATTTTAAACCCACCACTCTGCTGGCTGAAGCCCCTCCACCGGGACCTGGATTACTGGCTTCCCCACAGCCGTGTTCTTCACCAAACAGCCAGAAAGACTATTTTGAAAAGACCAGGTCATGACACTGTTCTCTCATCTCCCTTCTAATGAAACCCAAAGTCTTCACCGTGTGCCGTGGCCCTTCATCCCATCATCCTCCTGGCTCTCTGGAAACTCTGGGCTCTGGCTCCCCTCGAACTTGCACCCCTACTTCAGGACCTTTGTACATCCCATTCATCTGCCGGGAAGTTTTCCCCCAGGCACGAGCATCGCTGGCCCTCACTTCGTTCACACTTCGGCTCCCGTTTCACTTTCTCGTCTGTGATCCGTCTCCCTGCGAGAACCACACATGGGACCCGGGGCCCCCGTTTTCCCAGCACCCCGAGTGTCGGCCCGCACACAGGAGGTGCTCAGTAGCAGGTGCAGATGAACGAACAGATGAGCGCGTGGCCAGACCCTCAGCGCAGGGATGCTGACGGCCTCCGTCAGGAGCCCGCGTCCCTCACCCCGCTGCTCCCTCGGGAACCAGACCTCCATGCATGAAGCCCCACCCGCCCTCCTCACACGCCCTCTTGTCTTCCACTCAAATCCCTCTGACCTCGCAACAACGCTCACCTAATGGCCGAGTGTTCAACAGCAAGGCCCTTGGCCGTGGGTCCTGCAGCCCTGCCGTCCGGAAGGAAGCGCGGGGCAGCTCCGTGGGGAGGCTAGTGTAGACAAGAGCCAGGTCGGGGTAAAGTTTCATGCACTGGTGAGGGGCGCCACCCTGATGCACCCGGCTCCCCCATAGGTGCTGGACTGGGGGGGTCCAGATCCATCTGGGCCTCACTGTGGGAGGTGCCCCCCACCATGGCGATGGCCGCCCCCGGGCGTTCAGTCCCCCACCTCTGCCCCGGTGACGTGCTGCGTGACTTTCTGGAATGTGCGCAGAGAGCAAAGCTTCCGTCTGCTGCACATGTGGCCGGTGTGTGCCGACGGGGATGCACCCACCAGCCTGGGTGCCTGGCCTGAGTGTGTGAGCAGATTGCTGTAGCCCCAACACAAGTGCCTTTTAGGCCACTGAGGCTAGCGGTGTTGCTTCTACATGGACGGAATTAGGCATCTTATTTGTGTCCCTTGGGCGTCCCCTCACTGCACCCCCAAGTGACAACTTATGGAGCAGGAACTTGCCAAGGGGCTTGTTCTGTTTGCTGTGTGATGGGCACAGTCCCAGGAGGGGACGGGGTGCAGGGAAACAGATTCCCCTTTCAGGCCCATCGGCCACTGTGGGTGCTGGGCACTGTGTGTGTTAATGCTTTTGCCTGTTGGGGATCGTGATCAGGAAACAGCAGCTCTCGGACACTTGCCTGGGATCCCGCTGCCACTGGGCACACCCCAAGTGTCGTCTCTCTGCTAAAACTGTGACTTGTTCCAGGTCCGGCCCACCTCACTGAAGCCAAGAGTTGGGGCCCAAAAGGTTCCCTGACGGAGCTTCTAGCAGAACAGACAGGACAGCACAAACTGATAAATCACAGCGGCAGACAAACAGAACCAAGAGTTAATTTGCTGCAACACAGAGGACACACAGGCCTTCATCTGTGCCACCCAGTGCCCCATGGAGACTCGGACCGGAAGCCGCATCGATTTCCATCAGCCTCAGCTCACATTTTTGGGGTCAAGTAACCCTTTGAGAATCTGCTTAAATGTGGCCCAAGTTTGCAAAAACACCCATGGCTACTCCAAGGGTTTCAGACAAAGAATCCCCCTTTTCAGAAGATCCAAGGATCTAAATTTTAGGTAGGGAGTGGTGTCTGCAGTCCAAGCCTTTGATTTCCTGAGCTCAGAGGTTAACAGCAAACGTGGCCCAACCGAAGGCTCCTGTAACTTGGATGTGGCCAGAGGGTTATGACGCTGCCTGGGCAGGACCAGAACAGAAATCCAAACACAGATTCCTGATTCTGTAAAACATACCAGATGTAGGGCGGGCATTTCACATCTGCGGAGAAGGGGCAGGAGGCTCGATAAACAGCATCGGAAGAAATGGTTGCCACGTCAGCTTTTGCCCTTTAACAAACCACTCCAAGGCTTACTGGCTTGGCACAGGGCTTCATGTGCTTGTGACTCCATGGCAGGGCAGTGCCGCCTGCTCAGCGGAGCAGTGATTTGAGTGGTTTCACCTGAGCTCCCCTGTGCATCTGGTCGGCTGAATGACAAGGGCAACATGACCACGTTCCCCCAGCGTGTAGTAGGTGGACCCGCACCTCTCCAGCGTGCAGCAGGTTCATCCAAGTTCATCCGGCACGCAGCAGCCTGGTTCTGGCTCCTTCAAATGGTAGCTGGTCTCCAAACGCAGCCAGAGAGCAAATTCTTGGGCAAAACACATTTCAGCCTTCAGTCCATCACCTTTGTAATGTCTCATTGGCCAAAGCAAGTCTCATGGCCTAGCCTGGGTTCGGGGGTCGAAAATTGGCCCCTTCTCTTCAGGAGAGACGAGGCAAAGGTGCATGAGAGGTTTGGGAGCAATTTGTGGGCGTATTTTTTTTTTTTTTGCCATCTACCACACATAGCTTTTTGAGAAAGGAATAAACTCAGAAACTTGCCTAAATAAGACATTCACCAAAATGTACCCCCAGTTGGAGTAAAGTTGAAATATAAAAAAAGAACTGCAGCTGTATTGGTCAATATTTCTATGCCATTGGAAGACAAAGGGGCTTTATGGCACAAAATTCAAGTCAGAACCCATAAAGAAAGCATTATTTCTGACATGCATTCATAATAATTAAAATTATTCATTATAAACATCATGAAAAAATTAAAGGTCAAAATGTAAATTGTAAAATTATTTGCAGTGTTTGTCCCAGAATTAAAAGTCTAAACCCTGGGGATCCCTGGGTGGCACAGCGGTTTAGCACCTGCCTTTGGCCCAGGGTGTGATCCTGGAGACCCAGGATCAAGTCGCACGTCGGGTTCCCAGCATGGAGCCTGCCTCTCCCTCTGCCTGTGTCTCTGCCTCTCTCTATATATCTATCATAAATAAATAAAATCTTAAAAAAAATAGTCTAAACCCTTTGTAGGTGAGGGTTTGTGCCCACAAAGAGATGACAGTTGACATGGTCCAAACTTGATGAAGAACCCGGAAGATAGTTCCCGGCACTGTGTATTTTTCTAAATGAATAAACAGCCAACAACGTATGAAAATATGTTCAAACAACTTGTAATTAAAGAAAGAGAAACAAAGACAAATTATAGCAAAAAAACTGCATTTTCACTTACCGAATCGGCAGAGCTTTGCTCTCATTGTTATTACCTGTGGTTGGCGGTGCCCAGGATTGTTGGGACTCCAGACTAGATTCCTGTGGGGACAGAGGTCTCCTTGGCCCAACCCACAGCTTTGCTCCTTCAGCTGGTGTTTGTTGAGCACCTACTGGGTGTCAGACAAGCCTACGCTCAGGGTCCCCCCGAGAAGGCATTTGTGCACAGGACTGAAGGAGCAGAGCCAGCCAAGCGGCTCTGGGGAGAGAAGCTCCCAGGCAGAGGGGACAGCCCGAGGCTGCGGGGCAGCTGCTCAGACTGGGAGAGGCCAGAGGACACGGGCTGTGGGGCCTGTGGGACTGGAGGACGCAGGAGCACCTTGGCTCCTCCCCTGAGGACTGTGGGGACAGAAGGGAAGCGGCGACTTGCGTGTGAGCAGGTGGTGCTGGCTGTTGCATGAGGCACAGGAGAGGCTTCTGCTGGAACAGGGACGTGGGCTGTGGGAGGTGACCCCGCAGGACGCGTCCCGGGGCTCACCTGGCAGGACGTTCTGAGACTGGGTGAGGGTGGAGGGAAAGAGCGGGAGCTCCAGGGTTGTGGCCTGAGCTCCCGAAAGGCAGAGGAGTAGCTTGTGGAGTGTCCAGAGCTCAGTTCTGCCGCGGATGCTCCAGTGGAGGTGCTGAGTGCCCCGCGAGCTGAGGGCAGGGAGAGCTCAGCCTGCGGATGTGAGTTTGGGGTTCTCAGCCTACGGATGGAGCCGCAGCCTGGCTCTGGCGGACAAAGAAGAGAAGGGCCCCCGGGAGCTGCTGCTTCGAGCCAGTTGGGGCACTGTTGGCGGTTGTTAAGTTACGACAAAAATATGTGTTGGTCTCCATCCCTGGTTCCTGACACAGGGCTCTTCAATCCCTTAAATTTCCTGGAGGATGGGAGTGTCCTCTGTTCCTACTGAGGCAATTCTGGGTGGCTCCTGGATGGCGGCTGGTCACCAGAAAGACCAAGCATGATCAGAATCTGGGAAGTTGTAGCCCTTCCCCCATTCTCTTGAGAAGGCTAACAATGGAGTTAGTGCTCAATCATGCCCACATGATAAAGCCTCCCTAAAATCCCCAAGTGCAGGGCTCTGAGAGCTTCCCTGTTGGTGAACACATCCGCACTGGGAAGGTGACACATCCCACCTTCACAGGCCCAGGAGCTCCTGAGCTCAGGATCCTCCCAGACCTTGTCCTGTGTATGTCTTCATCTGGCTACATCATACCCTTAAATAAACTGGTAAACTTAAGTGTTTCCCTAAGTTCCATGATCTGCTTTAGCAAATTGATCAACCATGATAAGGCAGGTTATGAGAACCTTTGATTTGTAGCAAATCAGAAGTTTTGGGTAACCTGGGGGCCAACTACTTGTGATTAGACTGGGGGGGAGCAGTCTTGTGGGACTGAGCCTTTAATCTGTGGCACCGGACCACTATCTCTAGGTAGATAGTGTCAGAATTGGGTTAAATTGTAGGATACCTGGCTGGTACCATAGAGAACTGCCTGGTGGATGTGTGGGAGAAATCCCCGCACATTGTAGTTGGGACCTATAATCAATTCACCAGGAAAGTAGGGTGTGGGGCAAACTGCCCTGGGAGCCCTTGTTTCTGGGTTTGTGACTCAGCTCTTCATGCCTCCACTTCCCAGGGCATCTGTGTTCCCGCTACAGCACACAGCAAACCTTCCCTGAAGCTTGGGAGAAACGGCAGCAAGTGTGCCCCATCATGAAATTCAAGGGTCCCGGGACTCCCTTCTGGACCTAGTGGCTCCTGGTCCTTGCGCCTGCTGACCTGTCACTGCCAAGGTGCCTGCAGGGCAACTGTGTCCTCAGGATTGCAGGTAATTGTTCTGTCTGTTGTAGACGAGGTCAAGGTCCCGAGATCTCTGAGGAGCCACAGTCACACAGAAGGGATGTGCAGAACCAACGTTCAAATGGGATTTGAGCTCACTTCAAAATCCGAAGTCTTCTCTGAACCCCATCTGTCCCTTGCTTGGCCGAGTGGGGCAGTGAACGGGCATATCTCCAGGGGAGGGAGGAGGTTGGCTCCCCACGCGGTGCCTCCCGGCACAGCTCAGAGGTTACAGAGGAAGGTCCCAGGCCCGTGTCCCTGCCTGGGGAGCACTGCTGAGAGAGCCCCCCGCAGGAGGTGCCTCGGAAGAGGTGGGAGTGAAGGCAGTGACATCGCGTGGCTGTTTGCAGGGAGGGCTGCCACCTGAGGCACGTCTGCCGGCCTCCCCACCCGCTGCGGGGCTGCGGTAACTCAAGGTAAGTGACTTTATGCGGCTGCTGGAGGAATGACCGGGTCCAGAGGCCGGGAGGACGGGCTGGCTGACCCCAGCAGCCCCTCCCCAGCAGCGAGCTTCTCCGGTGTCAGGGAGGGGAGGCGTCTGCCACACAGCATGACCCGTGCTACACGACAGAGGAACACTCCCACCCACACTGTGGCTGACACCAAACGGCAGCAGAGTGGACGGTGACCTCTGTGTCCTGCCGCTGCTTGGGCAGGGCGTGGCTCTTCTCTCTCACCCCTGTCCCCGGTTCCCCTTCCTACGTTAGCCACAAAGTGAACTCCTACCCAAGGGTCCAGGTGGTTTTGACACTTGGACAGGTTTTGAGAGATGACAAAATGGGATATATTGCACTGCAATCCCCTCTGAAAAACAGCTTTCAAGCACCTTGTTTCTCCCCCAGATTACTCCTTCAGCCCTAGGTATCTCACTAAAAGTATTTAAGATCTTTGGGTGAAAACCGCAAACTAATCCTAACATGCACATTGAAATGAAAAGGGCTCAGAAACAGTTCAGATTCAGGTCTGGGATTGATTAGGAGTAAGGGTTGGTATGGGGTTTGGTATGGGGTTGGGACCCCAGGTGGGATCAAGGTCTGGTCGAGGTTTAGGATTAGGGTACAGGTTAGGGCTAGGATTAGGGTTAGGGTATGGGTTAGGGTACAGGTTAGGGTTAGGGTACAGGTTAGGGTTAGGGGTTAGGGGTTAGGGTTTAGGGTACAGGTTAGGGTTAGATACAGGTTAGGGTTAGGGTAAGGTTACGTGTTAGGGTACGGGTTTGGGTACGGGTTAGGGGTTAGGAGTTATGGTTTAGTGTACCGGTTAGGGAACAGATTAGGGTACGAGTTAGGGTACGGGTATGGGTTAGGGTACGGGTTAGGGTACAGGTTAGGGTTAGGTTACGGGTTAAAGTTAGAGTTAAGGTTGGGATATGGGTTAGGGTTAGGGTTACGGTTAGCGTAAAGGTTAGGGTACGGGTTAGGGTGTGGGTTAGGGTTAGGGTTAGGGTTAGGGTTGAGTTAGGGTTAGAGTTAGGGATAGGGTTAGGGTTAGCGTTAGGGTTAGGTTAGGGTTAGAGTTAGGGATAGGAGTTTAGGTTAGGGTTGGCAGGAAGGTTCAGATTAATGTGTTTGGGTCCCGGGGTTTGTGTTTGATTTTTGCTTAGTGTTAGGTCTAGTTTTAGGGTTAACTTAACTTTAGGGTAATGCTGGCCTCATTGAATGAATTTGAAAGTTTTCCTTCCTTTTCTTTTTTTTTTAGGGAGGGGCATAATTTGAGAAGAATGGACATTAACTCTTCTTTAGATGTCCAGTGGAATTGCCCTGGGAAGGCCCTCAGGTCCTGGACTTTGTTTTTTGGGAGATTTTTGATTGCTGATTCAATTTCTTTGCTGGTTATCTGTCTGTTCCAGTTTCTTATTTCTTCCTTTTTCATTTTTGCTATGTTATCTATTTCTAGGAATTGATCTATTTCCTCCAGGTTCTAAGTTGCTGGCATATAATTTTTCATAATGTTCTCTTTTTTTAAAATATATTTTTTTTATTTATTCATGAGAGACAGAGAGGGAGAGAGAGAGGCCGAGACACAGGCAGAGGGAGAAGCAGGCTCCATACAGGGAGCCCGACATGGGACTTATTCCTGGGTCTCCATGATCACCTCCTGGGCTGAAGGCGGCGCTAAACTGCTGAGCCACTCCGGCTGCCCATAATGTTCTCTTATAATCTTTTGTATTTCTGTGGTGTTGGTTGTTATTTCTCTTCTCTCATTTATGATTTTATTTAGGTCCTTTCTCATCTTTTTTTCTTTTTTTTTAAAAGATTTTATTTATTTATTCATGAGAGACACAGAGAGAGAGGCAGAAACACAGGCAGAGAGAAAATCAGGCTCCATGTGGAACTCGATCTCCTAGGACCCCGGGATCCTGAGTAGAGCCAAAGCAGACGCTCAACCACCAAGGCACCCAGGTGCCTTGCTGATTCAATTCCTTTGCTAGTTATGGGTCTGTTCACATTTTCTATTTCTTCCTATTTCAGTTTTGCTCGTTTGCACATGTCTAGGGATTTGTCCATTTCTTCCAGGTCTCCCAGTTTGTTAGCGTATAATCTTTCATAGTATTCCCTTATAATTGTCTTATTTTTCTGGTGTTGATTGTGATCTCTCCTCTCTCATTTGTGATTTTATTTAGAGAAGGTCCCTTCTCTTTTCTTATTGATGAGGCTGGCTAGGGCTTGATCCATTTTATTAATTATTTTGAAGAACTGGCTCTTAATTTCACTATTCCATTCTACTGTTTTGCTGTTGTTTCTGTATTGTCTATTTCTGCTCTCATCTTTATTATTTCCCTTCTGCTGCAGGCTTTAGGCTTTGTTGCTGTCCTTTTCCAGCTCCCTTAGATGTAGGGTTAGGTTGCGTATTGGAGACTTCTTGTTTCTTGAGGTAGGCCTGTATCGCTATATACTTCCCTCTTAGGACTGCCTTTGCTGCATCCCAGAGGTTTGGAGAAACATGTTTTCATTTTCATTTGTTTCTATATATTTTCTAAATTTCCTCTTTAATTTCTGGTTGCTCCATTCATTCTCTAGTAGGATGTTCATAATTTCCACGTATTTTTGGTCTGTCCAAATTTTTTTTCTTGCTGTTGACTTCGAGTTTCATAGTGTCGTGGTCTGAAAATGTACAGGGTGTGATCTCAATCTTCTTGTACCTGTTGAGGGTTGATTTGTGGCCCATGATGTGATCTGTTCTGGAGAATGTCCCATGTGCACTTGAAAATAATGTGTATTCTGCTGCTTTAGGATGAAATGTTCTGAATATATCTGCTGAGTCCCTCTGGTCCAGAGAGTCAAGGCCATTGTTCCCCTGTTGATTTTCTGTGTAGATGATCTGTCCATTGCCGCAAGTGGGTGTTAAAATCCCCTGTCATTGTATTATTATTAGTGAGTTTCTGTACGTTTGTTGCTAATTGGTTTCTATATTTAGGTGCTCCCATGTTGGCGGCATAAATATTTACAGTTGTTTGATCTGATAATCAGATAGAGATTGATAGTCTTCTTAATTATAAAATAATGCCCTTCTTCATCTCTTCTTATAGTATTTGTTCTTTCTTATTTAACTTAAAGATTTTATTTATTTATTCATGAGAGATACACAGAGAGAAGCAGAGGCAGAAACATAGGCAGAGGGGATCCCTAGGTGGCGCAGCGGTTTAGCGCCTGCCTTTGGCCCAGGGCGTGATCCTGGAGATCCGGGATCGAATCCCACGTCGGGCTTCCAGTGCATGGAGCCTGCTTCTCCCTCTGCCTGTGTCTCTGCCTCTCTTTCTCTCTCTGTGACTATCATAAATAAATAAAAAAAAAATTTAAAAAAAAAAAAAAAGAAACATAGGCAGAGGGAGAGGCAGGCTCCCCAAGGGGAGGCTGATGTGGGACTCGATCCTGGGACCCCAGAATCACACCCTGAACCGAAGGCAGATGCTCAATCACTGAGCCACCAGGTGTCCCCAGTGTTTGGTTTCAAATCTAGGTTGTCTGATATAAGTATGGGTCCTCCAGCTTTCTTTTGATGTCCATTAGCATGATAGATGATTTTCCATCCCCTGACTTTGAATCTGCAGGTGTCTATAGGTCTAAGGTGAGCATCTGTAGGCAGCACATACATGGATCTTGTTGTTTTTTTTATTTAAAAAAAAGATTTTATTTATTCATGAAAGAGAGAGAGAGAGAGAGAGAGGCAGAAACCTAGACAGAGAGAGAAGCAGGCTCCCCACCAGGAGCCCGATGTGGCACTTGATCCCAGACTCCAGGATCACACCCTGAGTCGAAGGCAGAGGCTCAACCCCTGAGCCACCCAGGCGTCCTGGATCTTGTTTTTTTAATCCACTCTGATATCCTATATCTTTTGATTGGAGCATTTATTCCATCTGCATTCAGAGTGATTATTGAAAGAGATGAATTTAGTGCCTTTGTGTTACTGGTAGAGTTGGTGTTTCTGACGATGTTCTCTGGTCCTTTCTAGTCTTTGCTGGTTTTGGTCTCTTTTTTCCCCCCACTAGAAGAGTCCCCCTTAAAATTCCTTGCCGGACTGGTTTAGGGGTCATGAACTCCTTTATTTTTTGCCTGTCTGGGAAACTCCTTATCTCTCCTTCCATCCTGAATGACAGCCTTGCTGAAGAAAGAATTCTTGGCTGCATACTCTTCCCATTCAGTATATTGAATATTTCCTTCCACTCCTTTCTGGGCTGCCAAGTCTGTGGAGAGATCTGCTGCAAACTTGATTCATCCTCCCTTGTAGGTTAAGGACTACCCACCCCCACAAACCCCGCGTCCTCCGCCGCTTTCAGGATTCTTTCCTTGTCTGTGTATTTTGTGAATTTGACTATGATGTGCCTTGGCGACGGTTGGCTTCTGTTGAATTTAGTGGGAGATCTCTGTGTTCTCGGTTTCAGTGTCTGTGTCCTTCCTCAGGTTAGAGAAGTTTACATAATTTGTTCAAATAAAACTGCCCCTGTTTTTCCTTTCTTCATCTTCTGAGCCTCCTATGACATGGATGTTATTGTTTTAATAAGTGGCTGAGTTCCCTACGTCTGCCTCTGTGGTCCATAACCTTTCTTGTTTTTAAGGCTTCCACTTGGGACTGCATCTCAGTTATAGCATTTTTAACATTGGCCTGACTAGATTTTAGTTCTTTTATTTCTACAGTAAGGGATTCTCGAGTTTTCTTCTATGCTCTTTTTCCAGCCCAGCTGCTATCTTTATAATCATTGTTTTCTTTTTTTTCTTTTTTCTTTTTTATTTTACGATAGTCACACACACAGAGAGAGAGAGAGGCAGAGACACAGGCAGAGGGAGAAGCAGGCTCCATGCACCGGGAGCCCGACGTGGGATTCGATCTCGGGTCTCCAGGATCGTGCCCTGGGCCAAAGGCAGGCGCCAAACCGCTGAGCCACCCAGGGATCCCTATAATCATTGTTTTAAACTCTAGTCAGACATCATATATGTGTATTGATGAACTTCCTAGCTGTGAGTACCAGGAGGTTATTTTCTTTTTTTTGTTTTTTTTGTTTTTTTTTAAATTTTTATTTATTTATGATAGACACAGAGAGAGAGAGAGAGGCAGAGACATAGGCAGAGGGAGAAGCAGGCTCCATGCACCGGGAGCCCGATGTGGGATTCGATCCTGGGTCTCCAGGATCGCGCCCTGGGCCAAAGGCAGGCGCCAAACCGCTGCGCCACCCAGGGATCCCAGCCAGGAGGTTATTTTGGAGGTGAATTTCTCTATCTCATTATTATTTCCAAAAAGAAAGAAGAAAAAGAAAAAACAAGAAAACAACAATAACAACAGCAACCTACCCCCCCCCCCAAAAAACCCCACTAGATCCTGTGTGTGTTTTGGCCTGCTTGTGAAAAGAATCTAAATTCCAAAATAAGAAAGAAAATCAAAGTACGATGAAAGTAAAAAAAATAATAAGTCATATATAAGGTATACACATAAAAATTAAAATCAAGCAATTAATAAGAAAGAATCAAAAAAAAAAGAAATGAAAATAAAACCAGCACAAAGTACAGAGGAAGCTCGACCCCACTCTCCCCAGGAGCTGGAGCTCTGCGGCCTCTGCAGTCCGTCCACCTGGCGGCAGCGAGGGGGCGGGGAGGGGCCTGGGGGCGGGGCCGCGGCGCTGACGTCAGGTGCGCACCTGCCTCGGGGGCGATGCACCTGCCTCTGGAGCGATGCACCTGCGGGTCAGAGGCAGGGTCTGGCCTCCTGCGGGCCGCGCTGTGCTGCTCCGAGCCTCGGGGCTGAGGGCGGGATGCGGGCGGGGGCGGCAGGTCCCCTGGGCCTGGGGCTGAGCATCGCGCCCCCGGTGTGCAGGGGCCTCCCCAGAGGAACCCCCGGGCCCTGGGGCCTCTGCCGCTTCTGCAGACCCTGCACTCACCCTGCCTGTGGCCCAGCTTCTGTTTGTTTTTTCATCTCAGACAAGTGACTGAGTTTCAAACCTCCAAGTTTTAGGGGCTGCCCTGGGGGAGACCCGTGCTCTTCCCGCCCAGGAGGGTCTCCTCCCACTTCTGGCCTTTGCTGGCCCGGCCCAGGGACGCGGCCCCTTGACTGCACAGGGGTTTGCAGTTTGTGGCCACACAGGGCAGACAGCTGGCCCTAGTCCCGCGGCTCTCGGCCGGGGTCCCCGCTCCTGGGCCTGGGAACCGTTGGCGCCACCGTCCTCGGGACCCCGGGGACCCTGAGCCCACCCTGTCGCTCCAGGGGCCGCCCCCCTCTTCGCCTCCCGAGCACCGTCAAGGCCGGCGTGTCCCCCACTCTAGCAGACCTCTGGAAGTTCTGACTTTGTGCTCTGCTGCTTCTAATACTGTGCGTAGGCCCATCAGCTGGCTCCCTGCCCCTGTGGGATCCGGGGCTGTGTCTCCCCCAGACCGACTGATTCATTTTCTTTTTAAGATTTTATTTCTCTGTCATCTCTACACCCACGTGGGGCTTGAACTCTCTGCCCCAAGAACAAGAGTCACGTGTTCTTACGAACCACACCGAGAGGCCAGGCTCCCTTTGATTGACTGATAGGTTTTAATTGAAGCCGACGTGCTGCCTGAGTCAGGGCAGAAACTGAACGCCCGCGTCGAGGTGCGGTGGAGTCACAGGGACCTTGATCGATGTTAAAGCAAGCAGAGCCTCCCCGGGAGCCCAGGGAGCGGGGCCCACACACGAGACACGTTGGCCATTTCCTTGACGAGGAGTCATTTGGCTGCCGACTTATTTAAATTGCTACTCAATGGCGAAGGTCGTTCTAGGATGGGGATACGGCGAGAACGTTCCGGGTTCGGAGGTAGCTAAAGCTCCCCCGTCATGGACTCGATGTCCCAGTTGGGTGCAGAGAAAGGCGAGCCAGCAAAGAGATGAGAAACATGGCCCTGGGGTGCCTGGCCGGCCTGGTCGGGGGACCTTGGGCTCAGGACTGTGAGTTTGAACTCCATGTTGGGTGTAGAGAGGACATAAAATAAAATGCTTAACAAATAATAAGTGGATGAACTAATAAAGCATGACATCGAAGGTGAGTGCCCGCTTCAGGACAAACCTCAAAGCGGACTATGTCTAACCTGCGACCTGTTCCTGATCGCCCCGCCTGCGCTCCTGGGTCCAGATGACGTCCTCCACGAGGGACGGTCCCGCCCGAGTGGGAGTGGGCTTCCTTCCCCGGAAGGCCCGTGCCTCCCCTCGTTCTGCAGGACAGAAGAGCCGGGAAGGCACGAGCTCGGGGGATCAGCAAAAACCTCGGCGATGGTCCTTCCCGATCCCGGGAGCCAGAGCTCGGCCTCCTTTTGGGACCCGACGCCGTAAAGAAGCCCGTGTTGTTAGCGGCTCGGATGCAGGGTGGAGGCCGAAGGAGAATCAGGAAGCACAAAATAGGGGGGAAACCAGAAGCTGAAGGAGAGGAGGACAGATGCCAGCATCCGGAGCCCTCGCGGGGACCCGGCGTCCTTTCCCAGGAGGGGCCCCCCTCTGTAGGGTGCTTCCCGCCGCCCCGCGCTCCCCGTCGGCACCCGCAGGCACATCCCCGGGCCTCCAGCGCCTCTGCAGCCGTGGTCTGGAGCGTCCTCCGTGTGTCCTACCGGGGACCCCAGCGTCGTGTCTGTAACCGTCCGGCTGCTGTCTGACAACAATCGGGGGGTTCCGACGTTTGTTGGGTTTGGGGTGTGTGCGTGTCTGTGGCCGTGCCGCCATCTGATCCTGGGGCCGCGTGGTCCTGACGCCGAAACGGTCGAAACACCATCATTTCCGGTGCTGGCGCTGGGCGGCTGGCTGGGTTCTCCTGGCCGCCCCGGGCTCCCTCGTGCCGTGCCGTCCCGCCGGAGGGTCAGCTGAGCTGGAAGGTCCGGCTCGGCCACATTCCCGTGGGTGGCAGTGGGGCCCCGCCGAGCGCCGGACGTTCTCTTCTCCCCGATGCCTCTCCAGCGGGGAGCCAGACCTCGGGGCCGCCCTGGGGGGAGCTCCTGAGGAGCCGGCTGCCCACGGGGGGAGCCCTGGGGCTGCCTGTGTGTGGGAGTCGGGGTGGGGTCGGGGCTGGGGTCCCTCGGTCCCCTGCGCTGCCTGCCCCCAGGCCGAGCCCCACGCTCACCCAGCCCCTACTCTCTAGGGCGTGCAGGGTGCCCTCCACACTCTGGTGCGAGAGATCCAGCAGCACCGGGTGTGCACGCTGAGCCCGCCCGGTGAGGGTGGCCCGGGTGTGTGAGCTGCAAGGGCCTGCTGTCCTGACGTGCCCTCCGGGGCCACGCTGACCGCCCCGCGGGCCCTCTGTGGCCCAGGCGCACAGGCCCGGGGCGGGGAGGGGAGGAAGCGCCCCGGAGCCCGGGCAGCCCAGGCCCCCTGGACAGAGGGGGCACAGGCCTCCCAGGGCGCTTAGCACAGACCCTGGTGACCTGAGGCTCCCCGGCTGTCACTGTGTCCCAGGCCCGTCCCGGCCGCGGGGCACAGGCTGAGTCGCAGTAGAGTCTGTGGGGTCCTGACCCTGGCTGGTGTCTGGCCGCCCCTGGAAGGCACGTGGGGACGTCAGCTGTGTGTGCCTGGCGGCGCCCCTGCAGGGGCTGGTCGGGGCCTGGGCGGTGCCCCCTCCTCCTCCCTGGGGGTGTCTCCGCACCCCGTGCACAGAGCTCCGGGAGACGCAGAAACGAGCCGGCCGTGCATTTTCACACAACAACACTTTATTGAACTTGCAACAGCAAACAGGGGCTCAGAGCCGAGGGTGCGCGCCTTGCCCTGGGAGACCTTCCTGTCCTTAGAGGAAAGCGGGCATCCCACAGGGGTGCGGGTGCCGGAGTCCCCCACCTGGGAGCCTGTGCGGACTCGACTCCGGGTGGGGGCGCGTGTCCTGAGGTTGGGGCGTTGAGAGGCGGTTCCGGGGACAGCAGGGCTGACGTGGACCTGCGGCCCATGGGCTCCTGCGCTGGGTCCCCGCAGGGCAGCTGGACCCCGGCCTCGGGCCCCCTGGGGCCGGGTGACTGACTGCTGGAGCCCCAGCACGTGGAGGAGCCTGCCTCCTGGTGTGGGTGCGGGTGGGGCCCACGGGCCTGCCCCTGCTGCCCTGCCCTGGGGTGTCCCGGGATCCCCAGGGCTCCCCTAGGTCGGCGACCTGGATCTGTGGGGCACGCCCAGGGCCCAGGAGGCCACATCCGGCTGTGAGAGGGCTCGCTCAGCCCGGGGCCGGAACGCAGGCCTGGCCAGGGCCCCGGGGCGCTGGATCCCCTTAGTGCTGGGCCTGGGGGCGGCTCGCGTCGCCGCTGCCGCCACAGAGCCCGGGGCCAGGCCAGCCCGGGTCCCTCTGGGTCAGGGGCTGGTGTCCTGGGCGGGGGGTGCCGCCCTCCGGGAGGGACAGCGAGACGAGGCAGGGCACGGTGACGGCGGGCCGGAGCCTCCGGGCCCCCGCCCTCACCGCCACGCTCTGCCCCCGAGGCCCGCGAGCATCGAGCTGCCCCGTGGACGCGGAGGGCAGCCGGTCCCGGGCCTGTGCGGGGCCTCGGGGCAGCGGGCTCAGCGCCGCCCTGGCTCTGCCCCGGCTGTGCCCGTCACTGCCCAGCGAGGGGCACGAGCTGCAGTGGCCGCGGGGCAGGAAGGGTGTCCTGGGCCCGACAGCGTCGTCCCTAGGGGGCTGGGGGCACCCCGTGATGGGAGTCCCGGGGGTGCTCCAGGGCCTGGTCCGTCGCGGGGCCTCTGGGGTGGCCCAGGCAGGTGCTGAACGGAAGGCGACCCCGTTTTCTGTCCTGAAGCCCACCGTGTCCGGGGGCCGCCTGCCTGCACCATGTTGTTGCCCCGGGAGGGTGGGGAGGGAGTTCCATCGCCGGGGGGGAAGCTGGACGATGGCCTGGCCCCGAGGGGGTCCGGGCGGCTCAGGCTGGGTGGCTGGGCCCGGGGAGGCCGGCTCCTCCACCCTGGGCGGTGTCTCAGAGGCCGGAGGAGGGAGGAGAGGCCCGGGCGCCGGGGACACTCGCTCCAGGCCCAGGGGCCTCGTGGGGAACTCCTCCGGTCCCCCTGGAAAGAGGCCGGCGGGGTCAGCGTCTCCAGCAGGCTGTGCGTCCCCCGCTGGGGGCCCCGGGGGGTCCTCACGGCTCCCGCGTGGCCCCCGGCCCGACCCTGTGCTCAGCCCCGCCCCCCCAAACCACACACTGGTGCCCGGGCCCTGCGGTGGGAGCCCGCCCGCCCAGCCCTGGCCTGGGGTCCCCGAGGCTGGAGCAGGAGAGGGGAGCCCCAGAGATGAGGACGGAGGCCCCGGGGGCTCTGTCCCCTGTGGGCGGCCCCCGCAGGCCGGGTCGGGAGGGGCCGGGGCCCCGAGCCCACCTGGGGGGGGCAGGTCGCACCGCATCCTCCGGAGCTGGCTCATGGAGGCCCGAAGGTGTCGGAGCACCGCCTCGTCCTCCAGGGCCCAGGGCTGGGCCAGAGAGTCCTGGAGGAACTCCCGGAGCCCTTCCAGGGGCAGCTTCAGGAGGCGCTCTGGGCGGTGGGCGTGAGTCAGACCCAGAGGGCCCCGCCCTGGGGCCCCCGGTGCCCCCAGGCCAGCGGCCGGGGTCCCGCTGTGCCCAGGAGCGCCGTGGGCAGTGCGCTGGCCGGGGTGGCCCCTGCCCGCCGCTCCTCTCAGGGAGCCCCGCTGCACCCGCCTGCCCCGCCGTCCCCCCGCCCCAGGTCCGGGTGCTGCTCAGAGCACAGGGTCACCGCCCCTGCCCCCGCCCCGCCCCCCCCGGCACCCCTGGGCTCCCAGGGGCTCACTTACTCCTGTGCACCTTGAGGGTGGTGTAGGCCATGGCCGTGAGCACCCTTTCCCCGTCCAGTACGTAGGCGTCCCACAGCTTCAGGGTGAGCGAGAAGGGGGTCTAGGGGACAGCGGGGTGGCAGGAGCGGCCTGAGCAGAGCCCCTGGGGGGCTCGGCTGGGGCTAGGCTAGGCCGGCCATCTGATCTGGCCCCATCTGGCTGCCTCCGACGAGACCCCACAGCCCCCCGTGCGTGCCGTCCTCCCAGGGAGATCGGGGCTCCCGACCGCTCCGGGTTCCCACCCCGGCCAGCACCTCCCGCACCCCTGGGGGCACAGACTCTGCCCGCACTTGACGACCCCACGCCTCGAGAGGACCCCAGGCTGGCCGCCCGATGGGCCGAGGGCCCGTCCACACCCCTGGCTGACCCGGCCTCCCCCGGGGGAGCTGAGGCAGAGACGGCCCGGCCCGCCCCCCGGCACCTCGTCCAGGGACCCTCTGGGCTTCTCCAGGACGGGCTGGGCTGCGAGCCTCAGCCCCAGGGCCCCGGGGTCGGGCCTGGCTCGTCTGGAGGGTGGGGCTGAGCTGGGCCCTCCCCAGGGGCAGGGGGCAGGGGGCAGGTCCGGGAGCGGGGGTCCCGGGGGGGGCCTCACCCGGCCGAGGAAGCATTGCATGAACCACCTCGGTGTGTAGATCCCGGGGGACATCTGCTCCTCGGCCTGGCGGGAGGGCAGGAGGTGCTCAGGCCCCACGCCGCGGCCCCTGGAGCCGGGTGGACGCGCTCCCCACGGCCCAGCCCAGCCCCGAGGGTGCCCCGGGGCCCCAGGGGGAGGAACGTGACCCCAAGTCTGGGCGGCTCGGAGGGCCGTGCCCCCGACCCCCTGCCCCGGGCCCCGGGGACGGAGCCTCAGGAGCTCCGCTCGCCATGTGCCTCCTCAGGTCCGGCAGAGCTCTCTCGAGGACGCGTTCGTGATGAGCCTGGAACCTGAGGAGCTTCGGGAAGCCCGGGACGAAGAAGCCTGAGAAGGCCCCAGGCCCCCACGATCAGGGCCTCCTCCCGCACCAGGCGGGGTGGGGGGTGTCGGGGCAGGGGCCTCCCCCCACGCCCTGACCCCCGTGTGCCCACCGCCCTCGGAGCCCTGACTGGACCCGCTCTTCCCAGAGGGCAGGGCTGCCTCCCAGGCCGGGGGGCGCGGGGCCCGGGGACCCTCGTCCTCACAGAGACCCCGCGGGGCGTGGGCCGGGGGCTGAGGACCAGGCCCGGCTGACCCAGCACCCTCTCTCCTGCAGGGGCCGCCGCGGGGACAGGCGGGTCCCCAGCCCCGAGGGGCAGCGGGTGCAGGCCACGGGGAGGGTGATGGGCGTGCACGGCCCTCTGCGGGGCTTGGGGGTGAGGCCAGGGGCCCCCGGGAGGGGGAGACGCTGCCCCCTGGGCCCCGTGTGGCCGTGGGCTGGCAGGGGGGCCTGGGGGGCAAGCAGGCAGCCGGGCGGGAGGCTGGGGGAGCAGCGGGAGTGCGAGCCCGGCCTGCAGACGGTGGGGCGGGTGGGGCGGGTGGCCGTGGCTCCGGGAGCCCGAGGCCACCGGGGAGGCGGGGCCCTTGCCCGTTGGGGGGGCGGGCTGGGGGGGGCCCCTACCGTGCATGGCGTGCCGGTCGCCCACCATGAGCTGGGCCAGCGCCCAGAAGGCGTCCTCCTCGGGCAGGAACATGAGGAGGATGGCCGCGATCTCGCTCATGCCCTGGCAGTAGCCCACCTCCTGCAAGAGCCAGAGCCCCACGGAGGGCGTGCGGCCCGAGGCCCCCTCTGAGCCCTCCCCGCGGGCGTCAGGCTCCCCCGGCTCCCTCCCAGCCCGGGCTCCCGGAGGGGGCTCCCAGAGGGCGGGGGGGCAGGTGAGGGCCACCGGACCAGCTCGGGCGCCAGCACCCCGGGCCCCGCTACCGAGCCCTGCGGCCGCCGTGCCAGGGCCCCCGTCCTCAGACCAGCAGGAGGGGCCTCCGTGAGCTGTGCCAGGCTGCAGGGGACCCGCCAGGTCTGGAGACCCCCCGGAGGGCAGGTCCCACGAGGGGAGCTGGGCCAGGACACCCCGCGGGGCCGGGGAGCGTGAGGGCTGGGGTCCTCGGGGACCCTTCTGGAATGCGCCGTGGAAGGGGGCGGCCTCCTGGGCGCCTCGGCCTCGGGCCCTTCAGGGGAGTGGGAGCCTTCCCCGCCCGGGTTCTCGTCAGTAGTGCCGCCTGTCAGGGTCCAGACCCGGGCGGTCCCGGCCCTCGGGCACGCAGGCCCTGCCTCCCCTGGGAGGTCTGCACCCCGCCCCCTGCCCGTCCCAGAGGAGAGAGACCCTCCCTCCCTCCCTCCCTCCCTCCCCGGCATCCCGGGGCCGTGGAGCTGGGGCCCGGACTGTGAGTCCCGCTGGTCACGGGCACTCAGGACAAGGCCGCCGGCGGGCCAGGAGGCGGGGGCAGGGACACTCACGGTGTCGTACACCGAGTAGGCCGCCAACACGTGAAACAGGGCTCGCTGCCTAGGAGGGGGGACAGCGCGGGGCTCTGCTCAGTCAGCGCCCGCCCAGCGGGGCCGCCGAGGTGCCGGCACCCGCCCCGCAGGGCCCCTCCGCGGGGGCCGATCTCTGGGGTCAGTCAGGTCTGCGCACGGGGACAGGCGGCGACCTCACACGTGCAGCGTGCCGGGGGCTCAGTGCGCCCTGGGGTGTCCGACGCCTCGGAGCGGCTCCCGCCGTGGGGTGCGCAGCTCTGGGCTCCCCCAGCGCCGCCAGCGCCCCCTCCAGCCCTGGAGCGGCCGCCCCCCCGCACGTCCCCTAGGAGCCAGCGCTCCCCCTGCCCCGGTCCCCGCAGCCCCTGACGCCTCTACTCTCCTCCCCTGCCCTGGCCTGGCGTGGCCCCGTGTCCCGGGAGCACCACCAGCCCCACGTGGCCCCTGCCCCGAGCCCACGCAGCCGGGGCGACCGTGGCCCTGAGCGCACCCCCACGCCTTCCCAGGTGTCCCTGGGCTGGACTCTGTGGGGGGGACCCCGGGCCCGCCCATCCCAGAGCATCTCGGGGCTCCAGGCCTGAGCCGCCGTGAGGAGAGCAGGGAACGTCGTGCAGGTGTGACCCCGATACAGGCTGCGAACCCCTGGGGTTACTGTCTGAGCACGGGGGGGTACGGGGTGCGGCCCCCTCGGCGCTGCCAGGAGCCGCCCGATGCCCCCCACACGGCGGCCTGAGTCTGCACCCCGGCTCCGCGGCCCCCGGGCCCGGGCTGCTGGAGGCCGGCTCCCCCCGGGCCGGGGGTCACAGGTCAGCCTGACCCGGCCGCGCTCGGAGGGCCGCGGGGGCCCCGGGGGGCAGCAGGTTCCCTGCAGGGAGGAGCACCGAGTTCTCGTGGGGAGACGGTCCGAGCGGCCCCCCGGGAAGCCCAGCCACCCTTGCCTGGCGGCTCCCCAGCACCGCCCCTAGCGTCCCTGCAGGTCACCCCTGGGGTCCCGGGCTCCCACACACCCCGCCCGCTGCACACAGAGGGAGCTGCACCCTCTGCTCCACCCACCCGCACCCCCCTGTCGGGGGCTCCCTGCCTTCCCCACCTCCCCGCGGCCCCTGGGGACTCTACGGGACACCCGGGCTTCTGACGGGAGCAGGCCGTCCAGAGAACCCCAAGGTGGCCGGGGAGGCTGAGCACGTCCCACAGGGGGCAGCTGCACCGCGTCCTTGTGGGGGGGTGGGGGCGGGACCGATAGTGTAGGGGTGTGGGGTGTGGGGGTGATGTAGGGGGATGGCGTGGGGGCGGTGGTTGAGGGGGATGGGGTGGGGGCCTGCGGACACAGGGCACCCCCTTCTCTAAGGTGCACACGGAGACGTCTACAGATAAAGGCCACCCCAGTCTGGGGTTTGCTGTGACCCCTGCCCCTGCCCCTGGGGCCCCGTGTGCTCAGCGCAGGGCCTGCCCGGACCGGGGCGGCATCTGGGGGTCGTCACGCTGTGTGTGCTCCCCAACTGCAAATTGTCTAAAATACAATGCCCAGAATTCAGAAGTACATAAAGCACCGAGGGTGGGTGTCACCCTGACCTGTCCGACCCTCGTCGGGTCCGTGTGTCCCGGTCCAGCCGCGGCCATGCACCCTGGCCCCCAGGTCCCCTTCCTGCCCCCCACGCCCCCACCCCGGCCCCCTGCTCTTCACGGGGCCGCCCCTCACCCCCTTGGGGTTCAGCTCAGACGGCGACCCCTGGAGGCCCCGTCCTGGGGCCTCCCCATCCCCGAGACGCTGGCGGTGGGGGCACGGGGGTCATCCCCAGCACCCTACCACGTGGCAGTGTGTTGTTTGCTGCCGTCGCTTCCCCAGGCCTCGGACACCCCGTGTCCCCTGCACAGAAGCCCCCGGGCCTCTCCCGGGCCCCCGAACCCCGCTGGCCCAGCAGCCTCACCCGACCCCGTAGCGGTCCCAGAACATGGTGTGACTGCGGAATGTGCGGTTGACGTCCAGGTCGATCTGCATGATGTCCCGGGAGGAGACCAGGGCCGCCTCCTTCATTTCCTGCGGGGAGACCCCGGGAGGAGGAGCCGGCGTCAGGGACACAGACCCCGACCGGTCAGCAGCTGCCGTCCTGGGCAGGGAGCCCTGGGGCCACCACGGGAGTGTGGTTCCTACAGGAACCTCCACCCTTCTCCTGGGAGGCCGGGGACGGCGGGAGTGCCCACCGTGCCCGCGGGGCCTGCGTGAGGGCCTGTGCCCGGCTGTCGTGGGCGGGGAGGGGACTGGGGGTCAGCCCGGGTGGGGACGGGACTGAGGGTCAGCCCTGGACAGGGAGGGGACGTGGAGGATCAACCCGGTGGGGAGGAGACACGGGGGGTCAACCCGGGTGGGGAGGGGACACGGGGGTTCAGCCCGGGTGGGGAGGGGACACGGGGGTTCAGCCTGGAGGGGAGGGGACAGGGGGTCAGCCCTGGACAGGGAGGGTACACGGAGGATCAGCCCGGGTGGGGATGGGACACGGGAGTTCAGCCTGGAGGGGAGGGGACCGAGGGTCCACGGGGAGTGGAAGGGCCCCACCTGGTATTTCCCGGCATTCCTGGCCTTAACCTGGTCGACGTTCAGCAATCGCAGCCACACCTGTCCCCGCACCTGGGGCGGGACCCCCTTGTAGACCCGGCGCCGCAGCTGCGGGGAGGAAGGCAGTGCTGGTGAGAGGGGCCCAGGGCGGCCCCTTGGAGCCCAGGGAGCGCGAGGCATCTAGAAGGTTCCGGCTTCGGCTCCAGGGTGTCTGCGGAGAGGCTGGGTCTCCCTGGAGCTGGGCCCGTCCCCCACGAGGAGCAGGGACCTGGGCCCCGACCTGACGCTCCCCCACCGCCGACCCGGGGCCTGGGGAGGCTCGGGCTCCCAGCAGACTCTCCCCAGGCAGGGGGCTCCCCCCGAGGACGGGGCAGGAGGACACTGAGGGCGGCCCCCCAGCCCCGTCAGGACGGAGAGCCCTCGGGGGCACCCAGCGCCCCACCTACTCGCTGGGGAGGTAGTGGTCCCATCGCTTGAGCATTTTTATCCATTTGTCCGCGCGCCGGGTCTCCTGGCGGAGTTTCTGGAAGAGGACAAGCGGGGGCCGCAGGTGAGGCTCCAGCCGCGGGAGGAGGGCGCTCGGGCCGCGTCCAGTCCCCCCGCGGGACCCGGAGGAGCCAGGAAGGCCCAGGGCCCCCCGCGGACCGCGGCGCCGGGTCTGGGGTGCGTTCCCGGCAGCCCGTGCAGCGCTGGGACGGGGGGCTGGGGAGACGTCCGGCGATGTCCTGGGGGACGGGGTGCAGACAGCTGGCCCCAGCCCCCCCCACCCCACGTCCTGCCCGGGGCCCAGGACGGGCTCTCACCTTGGCCTCGCGGGGGCTGGGGCCGGGCAGCTCCTTGTCCCTGGAAGGCAAGAGACGCAGAGCCCTGAGGCCCCGGCCCCACAGCCACACACCCCCTGCCCCCGTCTGCACCCAGGGGCCTGGGGAGGGCGGGGCTCCTCCAGGGAGGGCAGGGGCTGCCAGCGGCCTGAGGGCGGGCTGGGGCGGCGTCTGGGGGGTCTGAGAAGGGTGTTTGCCGGTGGTGGGCCGGGCGGGGACCCCTCGGCGCCCCCAGGGGGTGACCAGGCCCCCTCCTCGATGGACCAGCCCGAGAGCCGTCAGCGTGGCCCGGGTGCCCCGTGAGCGTCCCGCTGAGGTCCCCCCGCCTCCCCAGGGCCTGACTGCCCAGCGTCCAGCCGGCCTCCCCCTGCCCCCTGGCCGTCCCCCTGCTGTCCCCTGACTCCCCTCTCTGCGGTCCCGTCTGCCACCCTGGCCCATTTCACCTCCCGTCCTGTCGGAGCCCCTGAGCGCGACCACCCCTGAGCCATCCCAGCAGCCACTGGGCGGTGAGCAGGGCTGAGGGGGCCCCACCCGGGGTCTCCAGCGTCCCGTCAGGTTCTCGTGGGGCTGTTGACCCATCAGCCTCGTCCCCTGCGACCTAGGCCACTGGGCTGTCCCCTCCCTCGTTCCCGCCCAGGGCAGCCCCCTCCTCCTCTTCTCTCCTCCTGCCTGGTCGGGCCCTCCCTCTGCGCCCCCACCCCCCGCCCTGGCCTGGTCCCCGGCATCTACCTGCAGCCCCGCAGAAGCCCTGGGGACTGTGGGGGCGCTGGCTGGGGGGTGTGGGTGAGAGCACCCCTGCGGACTCGCCCCAGACCAGGCCGTCCCCCTACGGAGAGCACGCCCCGGCCCCAGCGCCCCTCACAGGCGGGATCCCCTGCTGAAGGGACTGGACACACACACACCACCCCCCGCCCCGGATGCAGGAGGCAGACACCTGGGCCTGCCCGAAGCAGGCGTGGAGGCCCCTCCCCTGAGTGTCCAGGGACCTCCCCCGGGCCCCCAGCTCCCTTCTTGCGCACGTCCCGGGTCGACCTCCGGGGTGTCTCAGCCGCAGCCCAGCGCAGGCATGGCCCTCAGAGGGCTCCAGGGGACGAGGTCCCGACTTGGGGGGAGTGGGGTCAGCCTCCAGAGAGGTGTTCCTGCAAATGCCCCCCCCCCCGAGATGGATGAGGGGTGTCCAGGGGACTCACTGCAGAAAGCCCCGGTGGTCGGTGACCTTGCACAGTGACAGGTCCTGCGGAGACCGTGCCTGGTGCGCCTGCAACAGAGGGGGCTCCGTGGTGGGGACCGATCGCACCAGAGGAAGGGCCTGTCTGCCCGGTGGGCGCAGCCTGACGGCCTCACCTGCTTCTATCTATCAGTGACGATCCCCACCTGGGCCTCACCTGACCTGGTGACTGTGGTCCCCACCTGGGCCTCACCTGGACCCGGTGACTGTGGTCCCCCACTGGGCTTCACCCGGACCTGGTGACTCTGATCCCTACCTGGGCCTCACCTGACCTGGTGACTCTGATCCCTACCTGGCTGGCCCTCAGCCGGACCCGGTGACGGTGGTCCCCACATGGGCCTCACCCGGACCTGGTGACCCTGGTCCCCACCTTGGCCTCACCGGGACCTGGTGACTCTGCTCCCCACCGTGGCCTCACCTGGACCCGGTGACTGTGGTCCCCCACTGGGCTTCACCCGGACCTGGTGACGGTGGTTCCTACCTGGGCCTCACCTGACCTGGTGACTGTGGTCCCCCACTGGGCCTCACCTGACCTGGTGACTGTGGTCCCCACCTGGGCCTCACTTGACCTGGTGACTCTGATCCCTACCTGGCCCTCCCCCGGACCTGGTGACTCTCTGGTCCCCAATTGGGTCTCACCCAGACCTGGTGACTGTAGTCCCCAACTGGGCTTCACCTAGGTGACTCTGGTCTCCACCTGAGCCTCATGTGGATCTGCGACTGTGGTCCCCACCTTGGCCTCACCTGAACCTGGTGACTCTGGTCCCCACCTGGGCTCACCTGGACCTGGTAGCTGTGGTCTTCATCTGGACCTGGTGACTCTGGTCCCTACCCGGGCCTCACCTGTACCTGGTGACTGGGCTCCTCAGCTACCAATGACTAGGATCCAGGATGGACCCTTAGTTGCTACTGACACCGGGACCATCCCCAGGGTCTCACTTGTTCCTGGTGACTATGGTCCTTGTCCGGGCTGACCTGGCTCATCCTTGGCTCTGATCCCCTCTTGAGCCTCACCTGCTCTTGCAGGTATGGTCCCCCCCTGTCGTGGGTGTGTAGTGTCTGTGGTCCCTTCTGGGCCTTACCTGATGGTACTGGGCCACGATATTGGCCCTTTGCAAGGCCAGCAGGGTCTCCGGGTCCTCCTGCATCGTGCTGCAATCCAAACACATCCAAGAATGACGGCGCGTGAGAACCTTCCGAGGACACATGCGTCCGGGTGCTCCCCGTGGGCAGGTGCCCCTCTGTCTGTCTGACCGGAGCCGGAGACAACCCCGTAGCCCCGAGGGGCACAGGCATCACACACGGGCCCTCGCTGCCTGTCTGTCCCTCGCCCACCTACAGTCCACCTTCCCAGCCACTGTCCCAGGACACGCCGTCACGCTGGGGTCACAGAGCGCTCCCACCCCGGTATCAGGAGCACACGGGCGGGGGACCCAGGGGCTCCGGGGAACTGCCCACCTGATGCTCGGGGGCGACGTCTCCCAGCCCGGGGGGCCGGCGCAGAGATGGTGGTGGGTGGGCCGGCCAGCGAGTGTCCCTGCGGGCTTGGGGGGTGGGGCGGGGATCGAAGGTTTCTCTTAGATCCCACAAGCACACGACCAAGGGGAGAAAGCGAGGGACTGGACTTCATCAAAATTGAAACCTGATGCCAGCAAGAGTGCGACCCAACTCCCCACCCTGAGGGCAGCGATGTGTGAATAGCCTGAGGGAGGCCTGGGGGAGCACGAGGGACTCCACGTTCCAGTGCGTGAAGAGCAAGCCTGCTCACGGGCCAGGGGGACCCAGCGGGCACAGGGCGGGATGGGCGGGTGTCAGTCACCCCTGTCGGGGTCCATGCGTCTAGGGCAGGCTGGAGAGGTCATGGCTTGGGTGCCTGCACAGCACAGGGCTTACGGGGGAGCGGGGGTCCCGGGGGAGCTGCCTGAGTTCCGACTGCAGCCTCCTTCCCCGGCCGGGGGCAGCAGGGTGGCCGCTCTCACCCCGTGGGGCTGTGGAAGGGCTGTACGAGCTGCTCGCGGTCATCGCATGGGGGGTCGGGGTGTCGTGGACCCCAGCCCGGGAGGCCTGCGCCCCCACCCGGACCCACGGGCCCCACTGTGGCCCGCGGGGAGCAGGGATCAGCTGCCACTCACCTGTGACCTGTCGCTGTGTGATCGTCTCCTCTTTATGCACTGGGGTACTGGGGAGAGTGGGAGGGTGGGGGAACTGGGGAGAGTGGGAAGGTGGGGGAACTAGGGAGAGTGGGAAGGTGGGGAACTGGGGAGAGTGGGAGGGTGGGGGAACTGGGGAGAGTGGGAAGGTGGGGGAACTGGGGAGAGTGGGAGGGTGGGGGTACTGGGGAGAGTGGGAAGGTGGGGAACTGGGGAGAGTGGGAGGGTGGGGGTACTGGGGCGAGTGGGAGCTTGGTACTGGGGAGAGTGGGAGGGTTGGAGTACTGAGGAGAGACGAGTAATGGGCTACTGGGGAGAGCAGGAGAGTCGGGTCGCTGCGAGCCAGATCCGGAGCACGAGTGCCTCCGAAGGTCTGCGGACGCAGAGTGGGCACCAGGCAGCGGTGGAACCCGGGGGCACCACAGTTCCGCCCAGAGTGGGGTCCCGCATCATCACTGTGGGCAGGCGGGGTCCAATCAGCACTTAGCCCTTCACCCTGAAGGCCGAGGGTCCCGGGGGACGGCCCTGTCCCCCCGCCGGGCTGGAAGGGGACGCAGGCACATCCCTCCCACATCCTCAGTTCCCATCCTCGGGCCCTGCAGGCCTCCCGCCCGTCAAGGCAGACTGGGGGTCACAGATGCCCCCCCCCGCCCCCCAGGGTTCACAGCATGGGGTTGCAGTTAGGAACCTTTGAGGGGCTCCTGGGTGGTTCCGTCGGTTCCACGTCGACTCTTGAGTTTGGCTCAAGTCAGGATCTCGAGGTTGTGGCGTGGAGCCTCGGGTGGGGTTCGGGCTCCGGTGGGTGAGGAGTCCGCTCCGGGTTCCCCCTCTCCCTCTGTCCCCCCCCCCCCCACTGCACCCTCTCTCAAATACATCTTCTAAAAATTAACATGAAGACACGTGAGCATCTTGATCCCCTCTGCAGAGGTGCCTTCGTGTGCCTAACGACCGTGTAAATGCCTGTCCCGGACCCACCGGGAGTCCTACCAGAAACCCCTTTTCCTCGATATTTATTGAAGTACAGTTGACACAACGTGACAGGAGTTTCAGGGCTACAACTAGTGACTTGACAGTTCTGTCCTCACTCAGCTCTCCCCACGAGAAGCGGCGTCACCGTCCGTCCCCGTACAAAGTTGTCCCAACAGTACTGACTCTGTTGCCAGGCTGTACTTTTCTAAATTTCTGGGATTTCTTTATTTAGAACCAGACGCTTGTAGCTTTTCCTATTGCTCATCCATGTTCCCCACCTGCCCCCCACGGCCCCTCTGGCCATCAGTCAGCACGATCCATCCCATTAGCCAGAGAAAGGACATGGGGCGGCCCGGGGGGCTCAGCGCTTCAGCGCCTGCCTTCGGCGCAGGGCGTGATCCTGGAGTCCCGGGATCGGGTCCCACGTCGGGCTCCCCGCGTGGAGCCTGCTTCTCCCTCTGCCTGTGTCTCTGCCTCTCTCTCTCTGGCTCTCTGTGTCTCTCAAGGATATATAAATAAAATCTTTAAAAAAAAAAAAAAACAAAGAGAAAGGAGAAAACGCATACGATCCCCTCAAGAGTTGCAGAAAAAGCGTTTGTCAGAATACAGCATAAAAAGCACGGTGGGTTTTGAGGAAACGTCTATCAGCAGAGGAAAGGCCGCGTAGGAAGGCCCGCAGCCGACGTCATCCCCAAGGGTGACAACCTGAAATCGTCTCCCCTGAGAGCAGGAACAAGCCGAGGAGGTGCCCTCTCAGCGCCGGGAGTCCCACCGTAGTCAGCAGACGGGAAACAGGCATGTGGGGGTCGCGTCCACGCTGACAGGGGCCCGGCCTCCTCAGGACCCGCGGGGTGGCTTCGGGGTTAGGGGGTTAGGGTTAGGGGGTTAGGGTTAGGGTTAGCATATCGTGCTTAGCATAATACTCTTTCTACACTTTAATACTTCTTTAAATGTTTCACAGAATTCACTCGTGAAGCCATCTGGTCCTGGACTTCTGTGTTTTGGGAATTTTTTTTTTCATTACTGACTCAACGGCTTTGCTGAGAATTGGTCTATTCAAATTTTCTATTTCTCTATGTTGCAGTTTTGGTAGGTTATATTTTCTAGGAATTTATCCATACACAGAAGTAAAATCAAAAACTAGAAATTTCATTCTTTCCCTTGTGTCTGTCCGGTTTTTCCAACACCATTTGTAGGTTCTTTTCCCCCCACTGGATGTTCTTTCCAGCTTTATCAAAGATTAAATGACTACATAGTTGTGGCTTCATTTCTGGGCGGTCTGTTTGGTTCTCTTGGTCTACGTGTCTGTTCTCGTGCCAGCACCGTACTGTTTTCATCACAACAGTTTTGTAATATAACTTGAAATCTAGAGATGTGAAGCTTCCTACTTTGCTTTTCTCGTGCAAGGTTGCTTTGCCTATCTGGGGTCTTTTGAGGTTCCGTGCAAAGTTTAAGATAATTTATTTTAGCTTTGTGAGAAATGCCGGGGGCATTTTGATAGGGTTTATATTGAATGTGTGGGTTGCTTTGAGTTGTAAAGGCACTTAATAGTCTTTCAATCCATGAGTATGGAATATCTCTTTCCATTTCTTTGTGTCATCAATTTTTTTTCATCATAGTTTTCAGAGTAAGTTTTTATAGCTGTTTCCTTAGGTTTTTTCTTAAGTATAATATTATTTTTTGTTTAATTTTAAATTTATTTTTATTAATTTCTTAATTTCTCTTTTTCTTACCTTCTTAGTGATGTACAGGAACGCAACAGAATTCTGTGCATTAATTATGTACCCTGTGACTTTACTGAATTCATTTACTAGTTCTAACGTTTTTTTGTTTGTTCACTTTTGTAGTTTTCTGTATATAGTGTCACGTTGTCCATTTCTTGTCGGATGTCCTATTGGCATATAGTTTTTGATATGCCATCAAGCCCTCTTGTCTCCAGTTTCTGTCAGAACCCTGCGTTCACCCTGCCTGTGTCCGAGTTTTGTTTTTTTTTTCTTTTTATCTCAGACAGAGACTCAGACAAGTGACTGAGTTTCACACCTCCAAGTTTTAGGGGCTGCCCTGGGGGAGACCCGTGTTCCTCCCGCCCGGGAGGGTCTCCTCCCACTTCTGGCGTTTGCTGGCCCAGCCCAGGGACGCGGCCCCGTGACTGCACAGGGGCTTGCAGTTTGTGGCCACACAGGGCAGACAGCTGGCCCTAGTCCCGCGGCTCTCGGCCGGGGTCCCCGCTCCTGGGCCTGGGAACCGTTGGTGCCACCGTCCTCGGGACCCCGGGGACCCTGAGCCCACCCTGTCGCTCCAGGGGCCGCCTCCCTCTTCGCCTCCCGAGCACCGTCAAGGCCGGCGTGTCCCCCACTCTAGCAGACCTCTGGAAGTTCTGACTTTGTGCTCTGCTGCTTCTAATACTGTGCGTAGGCCCGTCAGCTGGCTCCCTGCCCCTGTGGGATCCGGGGCTGTGTCTCCCCCAGACCGACTGATTCATTTTCTTTTTAAGATTTTATTTATTTATTTATTTTATTTCTCTACACCCACGTGGGGCTTGAACTCTCCGCCCCTAGAACAAGAGTCGCGTGTTCTTACGAACCACACCACCATACCGAGCGGCCAGGCTCCCTTTGATTGATTGATAGGTTTTAATTGAAGCCGACGTGCTGCCTGAGTCAGGGCAGAAACTGAGCGCCCGCGTCGAGGTGCGGTGGAGTCATCGGGACCTTGATCGATGTTAAAGCAAGCAGAGCCTCCCCGGGAGCCCAGGGAGCGGGGCCCACACACGAGACACGTTGGCCATTTCCTTGACGAGGAGTCATTTGGCTGCCGACTTATTTAAATTGCTACTCAATGGCGAAGGTCGTTCTAGGATGGGGATACGGCGAGAACGTTCCGGGTTCGGAGGTAGCTAAAGCTCCCCCGTCATGGACTCGATGTCCCAGTTGGGTGCAGAGAAAGGCGAGCCAGCAAAGAGATGAGAAACATGGCCCTGGGGTGCCTGGCCGGCCTGGTCGGGGGACCTTGGGCTCAGGACTGTGAGTTTGAACTCCATGTTGGGTGTAGAGAGGACATAAAATAAAATGCTTAACAAATAATGAGTGGATGAACTAATAAAGCATGACATCGAAGGTGAGTGCCCGCTTCAGGACAAACCTCAAAGCGGACTATGTCTAACCTGCGACCTGTTCCTGATCGCCCCGCCTGCGCTCCTGGGTCCAGATGACGTCCTCCACGAGGGACGGTCCCGCCCGAGTGGGAGTGGGCTTCCTTCCCTGGAAGGCCCGTGCCTCCCCTCGTTCTGCAGGACAGAAGAGCCGGGAAGGCACGAGCTCGGGGGATCAGCAAAAACCTCGGCGATGGTCCTTCCCGATCCCGGGAGCCAGAGCTCGGCCTCCTTTTGGGACCCGACGCCGTAAAGAAGCCCGTGTGGTCAGCGGCTCGGATGCAGGGTGGAGGCCGAAGGAGAATCAGGAAGCACAAAATAGGGGGGAAACCAGAAGCTGAAGGAGAGGAGGACAGATGCCAGCATCCGGAGCCCTCGCGGGGACCCGGCGTCCTTTCCCAGGAGGGGCCCCCCTCTGTAGGGTGCTTCCCGCCGCCCCGCGCTCCCCGTCGGCACCCGCAGGCACATACCCGGGCCTCCAGCGCCTCTGCAGCCGTGGTCTGGAGCGTCCTCCGTGTGTCCTACCGGGGACCCCAGTGTCGTGTCTGTAACCATCCGGCTGCTGTCTGACAACAATCGGGGGGTTCCGACGTTTGTTGGGTTTGGGGTGTGTGCGTGTCTGTGGCCGTGCCGCCATCTGATCCTGGGGCCGCGTGGTCCTGACGCCGAAACGGTCGAAACACCATCATTTCCGGTGCTGGCGCTGGGCGGCTGGCTGGGTTCTCCTGGCCGCCCCGGGCTCCCTCGTGCCGTGCCGTCCCGCCGGAGGGTCAGCTGAGCTGGAAGGTCCGGCTCGGCCACATTCCCGTGGGTGGCAGTGGGGCCCCGCCGAGCGCCGGACGTTCTCTTCTCCCCGATGCCTCTCCAGCGGGGAGCCAGACCTCGGGGCCGCCCTGGGGGGAGCTCCTGAGGAGCCGGCTGCCCACGGGGGGAGCCCTGGGGCTGCCTGTGTGTGGGAGTCGGGGTGGGGTCGGGGCTGGGGTCCCTCGGTCCCCTGCGCTGCCTGCCCCCAGGCCGAGCCCCACGCTCACCCAGCCCCTACTCTCTAGGGCGTGCAGGGTGCCCTCCACACTCTGGTGCGAGAGATCCAGCAGCACCGGGTGTGCACGCTGAGCCCGCCCGGTGAGGGTGGCCCGGGTGTGTGAGCTGCAAGGGCCTGCTGTCCTGACGTGCCCTCCGGGGCCACGCTGACCGCCCCGCGGGCCCTCTGTGGCCCAGGCGCACAGGCCCGGGGCGGGGAGGGGAGGAAGCGCCCCGGAGCCCGGGCAGCCCAGGCCCCCTGGACAGAGGGGGCACAGGCCTCCCAGGGCGCTTAGCACAGACCCTGGTGACCTGAGGCTCCCCGGCTGTCACTGTGTCCCAGGCCCGTCCCGGCCGCGGGGCACAGGCTGAGTCGCAGTAGAGTCTGTGGGGTCCTGACCCTGGCTGGTGTCTGGCCGCCCCTGGAAGGCACGTGGGGACGTCAGCTGTGTGTGCCTGGCGGCGCCCCTGCAGGGGCTGGTCGGGGCCTGGGCGGTGCCCCCTCCTCCTCCCTGGGGGTGTCTCCGCACCCCGTGCACAGAGCTCCGGGCGACGCAGAAACGAGCCGGCCGTGCATTTTCACACAACAACACTTTATTGAACTTGCAACAGCAAACAGGGGCTCAGAGCCGAGGGTGCGCGCCTTGCCCTGGGAGACCTTCCTGTCCTTAGAGGAAAGCGGGCATCCCACAGGGGTGCGGGTGCCGGAGTCCCCCACCTGGGAGCCTGTGCGGACTCGACTCCGGGTGGGGGCGCGTGTCCTGAGGTTGGGGCGTTGAGAGGCGGTTCCGGGGACAGCAGGGCTGACGTGGACCTGCGGCCCATGGGCTCCTGCGCTGGGTCCCCGCAGGGCAGCTGGACCCCGGCCTCGGGCCCCCTGGGGCCGGGTGACTGACTGCTGGAGCCCCAGCACGTGGAGGAGCCTGCCTCCTGGTGTGGGTGCGGGTGGGGCCCACGGGCCTGCCCCTGCTGCCCTGCCCTGGGGTGTCCCGGGATCCCCAGGGCTCCCCTAGGTCGGCGACCTGGATCTGTGGGGCACGCCCAGGGCCCAGGAGGCCACATCCGGCTGTGAGAGGGCTCGCTCAGCCCGGGGCCGGAACGCAGGCCTGGCCAGGGCCCCGGGGCGCTGGATCCCCTTAGTGCTGGGCCTGGGGGCGGCTCGCGTCGCCGCTGCCGCCACAGAGCCCGGGGCCAGGCCAGCCCGGGTCCCTCTGGGTCAGGGGCTGGTGTCCTGGGCGGGGGGTGCCGCCCTCCGGGAGGGACAGCGAGACGAGGCAGGGCACGGTGACGGCGGGCCGGAGCCTCCGGGCCCCCGCCCTCACCGCCACGCTCTGCCCCCGAGGCCCGCGAGCATCGAGCTGCCCCGTGGACGCGGAGGGCAGCCGGTCCCGGGCCTGTGCGGGGCCTCGGGGCAGCGGGCTCAGCGCCGCCCTGGCTCTGCCCCGGCTGTGCCCGTCACTGCCCAGCGAGGGGCACGAGCTGCAGTGGCCGCGGGGCAGGAAGGGTGTCCTGGGCCCGACAGCGTCGTCCCTAGGGGGCTGGGGGCACCCCGTGATGGGAGTCCCGGGGGTGCTCCAGGGCCTGGTCCGTCGCGGGGCCTCTGGGGTGGCCCAGGCAGGTGCTGAACGGAAGGCGACCCCGTTTTCTGTCCTGAAGCCCACCGTGTCCGGGGGCCGCCTGCCTGCACCATGTTGTTGCCCCGGGAGGGTGGGGAGGGAGTTCCATCGCCGGGGGGGAAGCTGGACGATGGCCTGGCCCCGAGGGGGTCCGGGCGGCTCAGGCTGGGTGGCTGGGCCCGGGGAGGCCGGCTCCTCCACCCTGGGCGGTGTCTCAGAGGCCGGAGGAGGGAGGAGAGGCCCGGGCGCCGGGGACACTCGCTCCAGGCCCAGGGGCCTCGTGGGGAACTCCTCCGGTCCCCCTGGAAAGAGGCCGGCGGGGTCAGCGTCTCCAGCAGGCTGTGCGTCCCCCGCTGGGGGCCCCGGGGGTCCTCACGGCTCCCGCGTGGCCCCCGGCCCGACCCTGTGCTCAGCCCCGCCCCCCCAAACCACACACTGGTGCCCGGGCCCTGCGGTGGGAGCCCGCCCGCCCAGCCCTGGCCTGGGGTCCCCGAGGCTGGAGCAGGAGAGGGGAGCCCCAGAGATGAGGACGGAGGCCCCGGGGGCTCTGTCCCCTGTGGGCGGCCCCCGCAGGCCGGGTCGGGAGGGGCCGGGGCCCCGAGCCCACCTGGGGGGGGCAGGTCGCACCGCATCCTCCGGAGCTGGCTCATGGAGGCCCGAAGGTGTCGGAGCACCGCCTCGTCCTCCAGGGCCCAGGGCTGGGCCAGAGAGTCCTGGAGGAACTCCCGGAGCCCTTCCAGGGGCAGCTTCAGGAGGCGCTCTGGGCGGTGGGCGTGAGTCAGACCCAGAGGGCCCCGCCCTGGGGCCCCCGGTGCCCCCAGGCCAGCGGCCGGGGTCCCGCTGTGCCCAGGAGCGCCGTGGGCAGTGCGCTGGCCGGGGTGGCCCCTGCCCGCCGCTCCTCTCAGGGAGCCCCGCTGCACCCGCCTGCCCCGCCGTCCCCCCGCCCCAGGTCCGGGTGCTGCTCAGAGCACAGGGTCACCGCCCCTGCCCCCGCCCCGCCCCCCCCGGCACCCCTGGGCTCCCAGGGGCTCACTTACTCCTGTGCACCTTGAGGGTGGTGTAGGCCATGGCCGTGAGCACCCTTTCCCCGTCCAGTACGTAGGCGTCCCACAGCTTCAGGGTGAGCGAGAAGGGGGTCTAGGGGACAGCGGGGTGGCAGGAGCGGCCTGAGCAGAGCCCCTGGGGGGCTCGGCTGGGGCTAGGCTAGGCCGGCCATCTGATCTGGCCCCATCTGGCTGCCTCCGACGAGACCCCACAGCCCCCCGTGCGTGCCGTCCTCCCAGGGAGATCGGGGCTCCCGACCGCTCCGGGTTCCCACCCCGGCCAGCACCTCCCGCACCCCTGGGGGCACAGACTCTGCCCGCACTTGACGACCCCACGCCTCGAGAGGACCCCAGGCTGGCCGCCCGATGGGCCGAGGGCCCGTCCACACCCCTGGCTGACCCGGCCTCCCCCGGGGGAGCTGAGGCAGAGACGGCCCGGCCCGCCCCCCGGCACCTCGTCCAGGGACCCTCTGGGCTTCTCCAGGACGGGCTGGGCTGCGAGCCTCAGCCCCAGGGCCCCGGGGTCGGGCCTGGCTCGTCTGGAGGGTGGGGCTGAGCTGGGCCCTCCCCAGGGGCAGGGGGCAGGGGGCAGGTCCGGGAGCGGGGGTCCCGGGGGGGGCCTCACCCGGCCGAGGAAGCATTGCATGAACCACCTCGGTGTGTAGATCCCGGGGGACATCTGCTCCTCGGCCTGGCGGGAGGGCAGGAGGTGCTCAGGCCCCACGCCGCGGCCCCTGGAGCCGGGTGGACGCGCTCCCCACGGCCCAGCCCAGCCCCGAGGGTGCCCCGGGGCCCCAGGGGGAGGAACGTGACCCCAAGTCTGGGCGGCTCGGAGGGCCGTGCCCCCGACCCCCTGCCCCGGGCCCCGGGGACGGAGCCTCAGGAGCTCCGCTCGCCATGTGCCTCCTCAGGTCCGGCAGAGCTCTCTCGAGGACGCGTTCGTGATGAGCCTGGAACCTGAGGAGCTTCGGGAAGCCCGGGACGAAGAAGCCTGAGAAGGCCCCAGGCCCCCACGATCAGGGCCTCCTCCCGCACCAGGCGGGGTGGGGGGTGTCGGGGCAGGGGCCTCCCCCCACGCCCTGACCCCCGTGTGCCCACCGCCCTCGGAGCCCTGACTGGACCCGCTCTTCCCAGAGGGCAGGGCTGCCTCCCAGGCCGGGGGGCGCGGGGCCCGGGGACCCTCGTCCTCACAGAGACCCCGCGGGGCGTGGGCCGGGGGCTGAGGACCAGGCCCGGCTGACCCAGCACCCTCTCTCCTGCAGGGGCCGCCGCGGGGACAGGCGGGTCCCCAGCCCCGAGGGGCAGCGGGTGCAGGCCACGGGGAGGGTGATGGGCGTGCACGGCCCTCTGCGGGGCTTGGGGGTGAGGCCAGGGGCCCCCGGGAGGGGGAGACGCTGCCCCCTGGGCCCCGTGTGGCCGTGGGCTGGCAGGGGGGCCTGGGGGGCAAGCAGGCAGCCGGGCGGGAGGCTGGGGGAGCAGCGGGAGTGCGAGCCCGGCCTGCAGACGGTGGGGCGGGTGGGGCGGGTGGCCGTGGCTCCGGGAGCCCGAGGCCACCGGGGAGGCGGGGCCCTTGCCCGTTGGGGGGGCGGGCTGGGGGGGGCCCCTACCGTGCATGGCGTGCCGGTCGCCCACCATGAGCTGGGCCAGCGCCCAGAAGGCGTCCTCCTCGGGCAGGAACATGAGGAGGATGGCCGCGATCTCGCTCATGCCCTGGCAGTAGCCCACCTCCTGCAAGAGCCAGAGCCCCACGGAGGGCGTGCGGCCCGAGGCCCCCTCTGAGCCCTCCCCGCGGGCGTCAGGCTCCCCCGGCTCCCTCCCAGCCCGGGCTCCCGGAGGGGGCTCCCAGAGGGCGGGGGGGCAGGTGAGGGCCACCGGACCAGCTCGGGCGCCAGCACCCCGGGCCCCGCTACCGAGCCCTGCGGCCGCCGTGCCAGGGCCCCCGTCCTCAGACCAGCAGGAGGGGCCTCCGTGAGCTGTGCCAGGCTGCAGGGGACCCGCCAGGTCTGGAGACCCCCCGGAGGGCAGGTCCCACGAGGGGAGCTGGGCCAGGACACCCCGCGGGGCCGGGGAGCGTGAGGGCTGGGGTCCTCGGGGACCCTTCTGGAATGCGCCGTGGAAGGGGGCGGCCTCCTGGGCGCCTCGGCCTCGGGCCCTTCAGGGGAGTGGGAGCCTTCCCCGCCCGGGTTCTCGTCAGTAGTGCCGCCTGTCAGGGTCCAGACCCGGGCGGTCCCGGCCCTCGGGCACGCAGGCCCTGCCTCCCCTGGGAGGTCTGCACCCCGCCCCCTGCCCGTCCCAGAGGAGAGAGACCCTCCCTCCCTCCCTCCCTCCCTCCCCGGCATCCCGGGGCCGTGGAGCTGGGGCCCGGACTGTGAGTCCCGCTGGTCACGGGCACTCAGGACAAGGCCGCCGGCGGGCCAGGAGGCGGGGGCAGGGACACTCACGGTGTCGTACACCGAGTAGGCCGCCAACACGTGAAACAGGGCTCGCTGCCTAGGAGGGGGGACAGCGCGGGGCTCTGCTCAGTCAGCGCCCGCCCAGCGGGGCCGCCGAGGTGCCGGCACCCGCCCCGCAGGGCCCCTCCGCGGGGGCCGATCTCTGGGGTCAGTCAGGTCTGCGCACGGGGACAGGCGGCGACCTCACACGTGCAGCGTGCCGGGGGCTCAGTGCGCCCTGGGGTGTCCGACGCCTCGGAGCGGCTCCCGCCGTGGGGTGCGCAGCTCTGGGCTCCCCCAGCGCCGCCAGCGCCCCCTCCAGCCCTGGAGCGGCCGCCCCCCCGCACGTCCCCTAGGAGCCAGCGCTCCCCCTGCCCCGGTCCCCGCAGCCCCTGACGCCTCTACTCTCCTCCCCTGCCCTGGCCTGGCGTGGCCCCGTGTCCCGGGAGCACCACCAGCCCCACGTGGCCCCTGCCCCGAGCCCACGCAGCCGGGGCGACCGTGGCCCTGAGCGCACCCCCACGCCTTCCCAGGTGTCCCTGGGCTGGACTCTGTGGGGGGGACCCCGGGCCCGCCCATCCCAGAGCATCTCGGGGCTCCAGGCCTGAGCCGCCGTGAGGAGAGCAGGGAACGTCGTGCAGGTGTGACCCCGATACAGGCTGCGAACCCCTGGGGTTACTGTCTGAGCACGGGGGGGTACGGGGTGCGGCCCCCTCGGCGCTGCCAGGAGCCGCCCGATGCCCCCCACACGGCGGCCTGAGTCTGCACCCCGGCTCCGCGGCCCCCGGGCCCGGGCTGCTGGAGGCCGGCTCCCCCCGGGCCGGGGGTCACAGGTCAGCCTGACCCGGCCGCGCTCGGAGGGCCGCGGGGGCCCCGGGGGGCAGCAGGTTCCCTGCAGGGAGGAGCACCGAGTTCTCGTGGGGAGACGGTCCGAGCGGCCCCCCGGGAAGCCCAGCCACCCTTGCCTGGCGGCTCCCCAGCACCGCCCCTAGCGTCCCTGCAGGTCACCCCTGGGGTCCCGGGCTCCCACACACCCCGCCCGCTGCACACAGAGGGAGCTGCACCCTCTGCTCCACCCACCCGCACCCCCCTGTCGGGGGCTCCCTGCCTTCCCCACCTCCCCGCGGCCCCTGGGGACTCTACGGGACACCCGGGCTTCTGACGGGAGCAGGCCGTCCAGAGAACCCCAAGGTGGCCGGGGAGGCTGAGCACGTCCCACAGGGGGCAGCTGCACCGCGTCCTTGTGGGGGGGTGGGGGCGGGACCGATAGTGTAGGGGTGTGGGGTGTGGGGGTGATGTAGGGGGATGGCGTGGGGGCGGTGGTTGAGGGGGATGGGGTGGGGGCCTGCGGACACAGGGCACCCCCTTCTCTAAGGTGCACACGGAGACGTCTACAGATAAAGGCCACCCCAGTCTGGGGTTTGCTGTGACCCCTGCCCCTGCCCCTGGGGCCCCGTGT
The DNA here is from genome assembly GCA_032313775.1 of Urocyon cinereoargenteus. NCBI lineage: Eukaryota > Metazoa > Chordata > Mammalia > Carnivora > Canidae > Urocyon > Urocyon cinereoargenteus. Next base: position 92,299,866 of record JAVLSZ010000032.1, read on the forward strand.
GCTCAGCGCAGGGCCTGCCCGGACCGGGGCGGCATCTGGGGGTCGTCACGCTGTGTGTGCTCCCCAACTGCAAATTGTCTAAAATACAATGCCCAGAATTCAGAAGTACATAAAGCACCGAGGGTGGGTGTCACCCTGACCTGTCCGACCCTCGTCGGGTCCGTGTGTCCCGGTCCAGCCGCGGCCATGCACCCTGGCCCCCAGGTCCCCTTCCTGCCCCCCACGCCCCCACCCCGGCCCCCTGCTCTTCACGGGGCCGCCCCTCACCCCCTTGGGGTTCAGCTCAGACGGCGACCCCTGGAGGCCCCGTCCTGGGGCCTCCCCATCCCCGAGACGCTGGCGGTGGGGGCACGGGGGTCATCCCCAGCACCCTACCACGTGGCAGTGTGTTGTTTGCTGCCGTCGCTTCCCCAGGCCTCGGACACCCCGTGTCCCCTGCACAGAAGCCCCCGGGCCTCTCCCGGGCCCCCGAACCCCGCTGGCCCAGCAGCCTCACCCGACCCCGTAGCGGTCCCAGAACATGGTGTGACTGCGGAATGTGCGGTTGACGTCCAGGTCGATCTGCATGATGTCCCGGGAGGAGACCAGGGCCGCCTCCTTCATTTCCTGCGGGGAGACCCCGGGAGGAGGAGCCGGCGTCAGGGACACAGACCCCGACCGGTCAGCAGCTGCCGTCCTGGGCAGGGAGCCCTGGGGCCACCACGGGAGTGTGGTTCCTACAGGAACCTCCACCCTTCTCCTGGGAGGCCGGGGACGGCGGGAGTGCCCACCGTGCCCGCGGGGCCTGCGTGAGGGCCTGTGCCCGGCTGTCGTGGGCGGGGAGGGGACTGGGGGTCAGCCCGGGTGGGGACGGGACTGAGGGTCAGCCCTGGACAGGGAGGGGACGTGGAGGATCAACCCGGTGGGGAGGAGACACGGGGGGTCAACCCGGGTGGGGAGGGGACACGGGGGTTCAGCCCGGGTGGGGAGGGGACACGGGGGTTCAGCCTGGAGGGGAGGGGACAGGGGGTCAGCCCTGGACAGGGAGGGTACACGGAGGATCAGCCCGGGTGGGGATGGGACACGGGAGTTCAGCCTGGAGGGGAGGGGACCGAGGGTCCACGGGGAGTGGAAGGGCCCCACCTGGTATTTCCCGGCATTCCTGGCCTTAACCTGGTCGACGTTCAGCAATCGCAGCCACACCTGTCCCCGCACCTGGGGCGGGACCCCCTTGTAGACCCGGCGCCGCAGCTGCGGGGAGGAAGGCAGTGCTGGTGAGAGGGGCCCAGGGCGGCCCCTTGGAGCCCAGGGAGCGCGAGGCATCTAGAAGGTTCCGGCTTCGGCTCCAGGGTGTCTGCGGAGAGGCTGGGTCTCCCTGGAGCTGGGCCCGTCCCCCACGAGGAGCAGGGACCTGGGCCCCGACCTGACGCTCCCCCACCGCCGACCCGGGGCCTGGGGAGGCTCGGGCTCCCAGCAGACTCTCCCCAGGCAGGGGGCTCCCCCCGAGGACGGGGCAGGAGGACACTGAGGGCGGCCCCCCAGCCCCGTCAGGACGGAGAGCCCTCGGGGGCACCCAGCGCCCCACCTACTCGCTGGGGAGGTAGTGGTCCCATCGCTTGAGCATTTTTATCCATTTGTCCGCGCGCCGGGTCTCCTGGCGGAGTTTCTGGAAGAGGACAAGCGGGGGCCGCAGGTGAGGCTCCAGCCGCGGGAGGAGGGCGCTCGGGCCGCGTCCAGTCCCCCCGCGGGACCCGGAGGAGCCAGGAAGGCCCAGGGCCCCCCGCGGACCGCGGCGCCGGGTCTGGGGTGCGTTCCCGGCAGCCCGTGCAGCGCTGGGACGGGGGGCTGGGGAGACGTCCGGCGATGTCCTGGGGGACGGGGTGCAGACAGCTGGCCCCAGCCCCCCCCACCCCACGTCCTGCCCGGGGCCCAGGACGGGCTCTCACCTTGGCCTCGCGGGGGCTGGGGCCGGGCAGCTCCTTGTCCCTGGAAGGCAAGAGACGCAGAGCCCTGAGGCCCCGGCCCCACAGCCACACACCCCCTGCCCCCGTCTGCACCCAGGGGCCTGGGGAGGGCGGGGCTCCTCCAGGGAGGGCAGGGGCTGCCAGCGGCCTGAGGGCGGGCTGGGGCGGCGTCTGGGGGGTCTGAGAAGGGTGTTTGCCGGTGGTGGGCCGGGCGGGGACCCCTCGGCGCCCCCAGGGGGTGACCAGGCCCCCTCCTCGATGGACCAGCCCGAGAGCCGTCAGCGTGGCCCGGGTGCCCCGTGAGCGTCCCGCTGAGGTCCCCCCGCCTCCCCAGGGCCTGACTGCCCAGCGTCCAGCCGGCCTCCCCCTGCCCCCTGGCCGTCCCCCTGCTGTCCCCTGACTCCCCTCTCTGCGGTCCCGTCTGCCACCCTGGCCCATTTCACCTCCCGTCCTGTCGGAGCCCCTGAGCGCGACCACCCCTGAGCCATCCCAGCAGCCACTGGGCGGTGAGCAGGGCTGAGGGGGCCCCACCCGGGGTCTCCAGCGTCCCGTCAGGTTCTCGTGGGGCTGTTGACCCATCAGCCTCGTCCCCTGCGACCTAGGCCACTGGGCTGTCCCCTCCCTCGTTCCCGCCCAGGGCAGCCCCCTCCTCCTCTTCTCTCCTCCTGCCTGGTCGGGCCCTCCCTCTGCGCCCCCACCCCCCGCCCTGGCCTGGTCCCCGGCATCTACCTGCAGCCCCGCAGAAGCCCTGGGGACTGTGGGGGCCCTGGCTGGGGGGTGTGGGTGAGAGCACCCCTGCGGACTCGCCCCAGACCAGGCCGTCCCCCTACGGAGAGCACGCCCCGGCCCCAGCGCCCCTCACAGGCGGGATCCCCTGCTGAAGGGACTGGACACACACACACCACCCCCCGCCCCGGATGCAGGAGGCAGACACCTGGGCCTGCCCGAAGCAGGCGTGGAGGCCCCTCCCCTGAGTGTCCAGGGACCTCCCCCGGGCCCCCAGCTCCCTTCTTGCGCACGTCCCGGGTCGACCTCCGGGGTGTCTCAGCCGCAGCCCAGCGCAGGCATGGCCCTCAGAGGGCTCCAGGGGACGAGGTCCCGACTTGGGGGGAGTGGGGTCAGCCTCCAGAGAGGTGTTCCTGCAAATGCCCCCCCCCCCGAGATGGATGAGGGGTGTCCAGGGGACTCACTGCAGAAAGCCCCGGTGGTCGGTGACCTTGCACAGTGACAGGTCCTGCGGAGACCGTGCCTGGTGCGCCTGCAACAGAGGGGGCTCCGTGGTGGGGACCGATCGCACCAGAGGAAGGGCCTGTCTGCCCGGTGGGCGCAGCCTGACGGCCTCACCTGCTTCTATCTATCAGTGACGATCCCCACCTGGGCCTCACCTGACCTGGTGACTGTGGTCCCCACCTGGGCCTCACCTGGACCCGGTGACTGTGGTCCCCCACTGGGCTTCACCCGGACCTGGTGACTCTGATCCCTACCTGGGCCTCACCTGACCTGGTGACTCTGATCCCTACCTGGCTGGCCCTCAGCCGGACCCGGTGACGGTGGTCCCCACATGGGCCTCACCCGGACCTGGTGACCCTGGTCCCCACCTTGGCCTCACCGGGACCTGGTGACTCTGCTCCCCACCGTGGCCTCACCTGGACCCGGTGACTGTGGTCCCCCACTGGGCTTCACCCGGACCTGGTGACGGTGGTTCCTACCTGGGCCTCACCTGACCTGGTGACTGTGGTCCCCCACTGGGCCTCACCTGACCTGGTGACTGTGGTCCCCACCTGGGCCTCACTTGACCTGGTGACTCTGATCCCTACCTGGCCCTCCCCCGGACCTGGTGACTCTCTGGTCCCCAATTGGGTCTCACCCAGACCTGGTGACTGTAGTCCCCAACTGGGCTTCACCTAGGTGACTCTGGTCTCCACCTGAGCCTCATGTGGATCTGCGACTGTGGTCCCCACCTTGGCCTCACCTGAACCTGGTGACTCTGGTCCCCACCTGGGCTCACCTGGACCTGGTAGCTGTGGTCTTCATCTGGACCTGGTGACTCTGGTCCCTACCCGGGCCTCACCTGTACCTGGTGACTGGGCTCCTCAGCTACCAATGACTAGGATCCAGGATGGACCCTTAGTTGCTACTGACACCGGGACCATCCCCAGGGTCTCACTTGTTCCTGGTGACTATGGTCCTTGTCCGGGCTGACCTGGCTCATCCTTGGCTCTGATCCCCTCTTGAGCCTCACCTGCTCTTGCAGGTATGGTCCCCCCCTGTCGTGGGTGTGTAGTGTCTGTGGTCCCTTCTGGGCCTTACCTGATGGTACTGGGCCACGATATTGGCCCTTTGCAAGGCCAGCAGGGTCTCCGGGTCCTCCTGCATCGTGCTGCAATCCAAACACATCCAAGAATGACGGCGCGTGAGAACCTTCCGAGGACACATGCGTCCGGGTGCTCCCCGTGGGCAGGTGCCCCTCTGTCTGTCTGACCGGAGCCGGAGACAACCCCGTAGCCCCGAGGGGCACAGGCATCACACACGGGCCCTCGCTGCCTGTCTGTCCCTCGCCCACCTACAGTCCACCTTCCCAGCCACTGTCCCAGGACACGCCGTCACGCTGGGGTCACAGAGCGCTCCCACCCCGGTATCAGGAGCACACGGGCGGGGGACCCAGGGGCTCCGGGGAACTGCCCACCTGATGCTCGGGGGCGACGTCTCCCAGCCCGGGGGGCCGGCGCAGAGATGGTGGTGGGTGGGCCGGCCAGCGAGTGTCCCTGCGGGCTTGGGGGGTGGGGCGGGGATCGAAGGTTTCTCTTAGATCCCACAAGCACACGACCAAGGGGAGAAAGCGAGGGACTGGACTTCATCAAAATTGAAACCTGATGCCAGCAAGAGTGCGACCCAACTCCCCACCCTGAGGGCAGCGATGTGTGAATAGCCTGAGGGAGGCCTGGGGGAGCACGAGGGACTCCACGTTCCAGTGCGTGAAGAGCAAGCCTGCTCACGGGCCAGGGGGACCCAGCGGGCACAGGGCGGGATGGGCGGGTGTCAGTCACCCCTGTCGGGGTCCATGCGTCTAGGGCAGGCTGGAGAGGTCATGGCTTGGGTGCCTGCACAGCACAGGGCTTACGGGGGAGCGGGGGTCCCGGGGGAGCTGCCTGAGTTCCGACTGCAGCCTCCTTCCCCGGCCGGGGGCAGCAGGGTGGCCGCTCTCACCCCGTGGGGCTGTGGAAGGGCTGTACGAGCTGCTCGCGGTCATCGCATGGGGGGTCGGGGTGTCGTGGACCCCAGCCCGGGAGGCCTGCGCCCCCACCCGGACCCACGGGCCCCACTGTGGCCCGCGGGGAGCAGGGATCAGCTGCCACTCACCTGTGACCTGTCGCTGTGTGATCGTCTCCTCTTTATGCACTGGGGTACTGGGGAGAGTGGGAGGGTGGGGGAACTGGGGAGAGTGGGAAGGTGGGGGAACTAGGGAGAGTGGGAAGGTGGGGAACTGGGGAGAGTGGGAGGGTGGGGGAACTGGGGAGAGTGGGAAGGTGGGGGAACTGGGGAGAGTGGGAGGGTGGGGGTACTGGGGAGAGTGGGAAGGTGGGGAACTGGGGAGAGTGGGAGGGTGGGGGTACTGGGGCGAGTGGGAGCTTGGTACTGGGGAGAGTGGGAGGGTTGGAGTACTGAGGAGAGACGAGTAATGGGCTACTGGGGAGAGCAGGAGAGTCGGGTCGCTGCGAGCCAGATCCGGAGCACGAGTGCCTCCGAAGGTCTGCGGACGCAGAGTGGGCACCAGGCAGCGGTGGAACCCGGGGGCACCACAGTTCCGCCCAGAGTGGGGTCCCGCATCATCACTGTGGGCAGGCGGGGTCCAATCAGCACTTAGCCCTTCACCCTGAAGGCCGAGGGTCCCGGGGGACGGCCCTGTCCCCCCGCCGGGCTGGAAGGGGACGCAGGCACATCCCTCCCACATCCTCAGTTCCCATCCTCGGGCCCTGCAGGCCTCCCGCCCGTCAAGGCAGACTGGGGGTCACAGATGCCCCCCCCCGCCCCCCAGGGTTCACAGCATGGGGTTGCAGTTAGGAACCTTTGAGGGGCTCCTGGGTGGTTCCGTCGGTTCCACGTCGACTCTTGAGTTTGGCTCAAGTCAGGATCTCGAGGTTGTGGCGTGGAGCCTCGGGTGGGGTTCGGGCTCCGGTGGGTGAGGAGTCCGCTCCGGGTTCCCCCTCTCCCTCTGTCCCCCCCCCCCCCACTGCACCCTCTCTCAAATACATCTTCTAAAAATTAACATGAAGACACGTGAGCATCTTGATCCCCTCTGCAGAGGTGCCTTCGTGTGCCTAACGACCGTGTAAATGCCTGTCCCGGACCCACCGGGAGTCCTACCAGAAACCCCTTTTCCTCGATATTTATTGAAGTACAGTTGACACAACGTGACAGGAGTTTCAGGGCTACAACTAGTGACTTGACAGTTCTGTCCTCACTCAGCTCTCCCCACGAGAAGCGGCGTCACCGTCCGTCCCCGTACAAAGTTGTCCCAACAGTACTGACTCTGTTGCCAGGCTGTACTTTTCTAAATTTCTGGGATTTCTTTATTTAGAACCAGACGCTTGTAGCTTTTCCTATTGCTCATCCATGTTCCCCACCTGCCCCCCACGGCCCCTCTGGCCATCAGTCAGCACGATCCATCCCATTAGCCAGAGAAAGGACATGGGGCGGCCCGGGGGGCTCAGCGCTTCAGCGCCTGCCTTCGGCGCAGGGCGTGATCCTGGAGTCCCGGGATCGGGTCCCACGTCGGGCTCCCCGCGTGGAGCCTGCTTCTCCCTCTGCCTGTGTCTCTGCCTCTCTCTCTCTGGCTCTCTGTGTCTCTCAAGGATATATAAATAAAATCTTTAAAAAAAAAAAAAAACAAAGAGAAAGGAGAAAACGCATACGATCCCCTCAAGAGTTGCAGAAAAAGCGTTTGTCAGAATACAGCATAAAAAGCACGGTGGGTTTTGAGGAAACGTCTATCAGCAGAGGAAAGGCCGCGTAGGAAGGCCCGCAGCCGACGTCATCCCCAAGGGTGACAACCTGAAATCGTCTCCCCTGAGAGCAGGAACAAGCCGAGGAGGTGCCCTCTCAGCGCCGGGAGTCCCACCGTAGTCAGCAGACGGGAAACAGGCATGTGGGGGTCGCGTCCACGCTGACAGGGGCCCGGCCTCCTCAGGACCCGCGGGGTGGCTTCGGGGTTAGGGGGTTAGGGTTAGGGGGTTAGGGTTAGGGTTAGCATATCGTGCTTAGCATAATACTCTTTCTACACTTTAATACTTCTTTAAATGTTTCACAGAATTCACTCGTGAAGCCATCTGGTCCTGGACTTCTGTGTTTTGGGAATTTTTTTTTTCATTACTGACTCAACGGCTTTGCTGAGAATTGGTCTATTCAAATTTTCTATTTCTCTATGTTGCAGTTTTGGTAGGTTATATTTTCTAGGAATTTATCCATACACAGAAGTAAAATCAAAAACTAGAAATTTCATTCTTTCCCTTGTGTCTGTCCGGTTTTTCCAACACCATTTGTAGGTTCTTTTCCCCCCACTGGATGTTCTTTCCAGCTTTATCAAAGATTAAATGACTACATAGTTGTGGCTTCATTTCTGGGCGGTCTGTTTGGTTCTCTTGGTCTACGTGTCTGTTCTCGTGCCAGCACCGTACTGTTTTCATCACAACAGTTTTGTAATATAACTTGAAATCTAGAGATGTGAAGCTTCCTACTTTGCTTTTCTCGTGCAAGGTTGCTTTGCCTATCTGGGGTCTTTTGAGGTTCCGTGCAAAGTTTAAGATAATTTATTTTAGCTTTGTGAGAAATGCCGGGGGCATTTTGATAGGGTTTATATTGAATGTGTGGGTTGCTTTGAGTTGTAAAGGCACTTAATAGTCTTTCAATCCATGAGTATGGAATATCTCTTTCCATTTCTTTGTGTCATCAATTTTTTTTCATCATAGTTTTCAGAGTAAGTTTTTATAGCTGTTTCCTTAGGTTTTTTCTTAAGTATAATATTATTTTTTGTTTAATTTTAAATTTATTTTTATTAATTTCTTAATTTCTCTTTTTCTTACCTTCTTAGTGATGTACAGGAACGCAACAGAATTCTGTGCATTAATTATGTACCCTGTGACTTTACTGAATTCATTTACTAGTTCTAACGTTTTTTTGTTTGTTCACTTTTGTAGTTTTCTGTATATAGTGTCACGTTGTCCATTTCTTGTCGGATGTCCTATTGGCATATAGTTTTTGATATGCCATCAAGCCCTCTTGTCTCCAGTTTCTGTCAGAACCCTGCGTTCACCCTGCCTGTGTCCGAGTTTTGTTTTTTTTTTCTTTTTATCTCAGACAGAGACTCAGACAAGTGACTGAGTTTCACACCTCCAAGTTTTAGGGGCTGCCCTGGGGGAGACCCGTGTTCCTCCCGCCCGGGAGGGTCTCCTCCCACTTCTGGCGTTTGCTGGCCCAGCCCAGGGACGCGGCCCCGTGACTGCACAGGGGCTTGCAGTTTGTGGCCACACAGGGCAGACAGCTGGCCCTAGTCCCGCGGCTCTCGGCCGGGGTCCCCGCTCCTGGGCCTGGGAACCGTTGGTGCCACCGTCCTCGGGACCCCGGGGACCCTGAGCCCACCCTGTCGCTCCAGGGGCCGCCTCCCTCTTCGCCTCCCGAGCACCGTCAAGGCCGGCGTGTCCCCCACTCTAGCAGACCTCTGGAAGTTCTGACTTTGTGCTCTGCTGCTTCTAATACTGTGCGTAGGCCCGTCAGCTGGCTCCCTGCCCCTGTGGGATCCGGGGCTGTGTCTCCCCCAGACCGACTGATTCATTTTCTTTTTAAGATTTTATTTATTTATTTATTTTATTTCTCTACACCCACGTGGGGCTTGAACTCTCCGCCCCTAGAACAAGAGTCGCGTGTTCTTACGAACCACACCACCATACCGAGCGGCCAGGCTCCCTTTGATTGATTGATAGGTTTTAATTGAAGCCGACGTGCTGCCTGAGTCAGGGCAGAAACTGAGCGCCCGCGTCGAGGTGCGGTGGAGTCATCGGGACCTTGATCGATGTTAAAGCAAGCAGAGCCTCCCCGGGAGCCCAGGGAGCGGGGCCCACACACGAGACACGTTGGCCATTTCCTTGACGAGGAGTCATTTGGCTGCCGACTTATTTAAATTGCTACTCAATGGCGAAGGTCGTTCTAGGATGGGGATACGGCGAGAACGTTCCGGGTTCGGAGGTAGCTAAAGCTCCCCCGTCATGGACTCGATGTCCCAGTTGGGTGCAGAGAAAGGCGAGCCAGCAAAGAGATGAGAAACATGGCCCTGGGGTGCCTGGCCGGCCTGGTCGGGGGACCTTGGGCTCAGGACTGTGAGTTTGAACTCCATGTTGGGTGTAGAGAGGACATAAAATAAAATGCTTAACAAATAATGAGTGGATGAACTAATAAAGCATGACATCGAAGGTGAGTGCCCGCTTCAGGACAAACCTCAAAGCGGACTATGTCTAACCTGCGACCTGTTCCTGATCGCCCCGCCTGCGCTCCTGGGTCCAGATGACGTCCTCCACGAGGGACGGTCCCGCCCGAGTGGGAGTGGGCTTCCTTCCCTGGAAGGCCCGTGCCTCCCCTCGTTCTGCAGGACAGAAGAGCCGGGAAGGCACGAGCTCGGGGGATCAGCAAAAACCTCGGCGATGGTCCTTCCCGATCCCGGGAGCCAGAGCTCGGCCTCCTTTTGGGACCCGACGCCGTAAAGAAGCCCGTGTGGTCAGCGGCTCGGATGCAGGGTGGAGGCCGAAGGAGAATCAGGAAGCACAAAATAGGGGGGAAACCAGAAGCTGAAGGAGAGGAGGACAGATGCCAGCATCCGGAGCCCTCGCGGGGACCCGGCGTCCTTTCCCAGGAGGGGCCCCCCTCTGTAGGGTGCTTCCCGCCGCCCCGCGCTCCCCGTCGGCACCCGCAGGCACATACCCGGGCCTCCAGCGCCTCTGCAGCCGTGGTCTGGAGCGTCCTCCGTGTGTCCTACCGGGGACCCCAGTGTCGTGTCTGTAACCATCCGGCTGCTGTCTGACAACAATCGGGGGGTTCCGACGTTTGTTGGGTTTGGGGTGTGTGCGTGTCTGTGGCCGTGCCGCCATCTGATCCTGGGGCCGCGTGGTCCTGACGCCGAAACGGTCGAAACACCATCATTTCCGGTGCTGGCGCTGGGCGGCTGGCTGGGTTCTCCTGGCCGCCCCGGGCTCCCTCGTGCCGTGCCGTCCCGCCGGAGGGTCAGCTGAGCTGGAAGGTCCGGCTCGGCCACATTCCCGTGGGTGGCAGTGGGGCCCCGCCGAGCGCCGGACGTTCTCTTCTCCCCGATGCCTCTCCAGCGGGGAGCCAGACCTCGGGGCCGCCCTGGGGGGAGCTCCTGAGGAGCCGGCTGCCCACGGGGGGAGCCCTGGGGCTGCCTGTGTGTGGGAGTCGGGGTGGGGTCGGGGCTGGGGTCCCTCGGTCCCCTGCGCTGCCTGCCCCCAGGCCGAGCCCCACGCTCACCCAGCCCCTACTCTCTAGGGCGTGCAGGGTGCCCTCCACACTCTGGTGCGAGAGATCCAGCAGCACCGGGTGTGCACGCTGAGCCCGCCCGGTGAGGGTGGCCCGGGTGTGTGAGCTGCAAGGGCCTGCTGTCCTGACGTGCCCTCCGGGGCCACGCTGACCGCCCCGCGGGCCCTCTGTGGCCCAGGCGCACAGGCCCGGGGCGGGGAGGGGAGGAAGCGCCCCGGAGCCCGGGCAGCCCAGGCCCCCTGGACAGAGGGGGCACAGGCCTCCCAGGGCGCTTAGCACAGACCCTGGTGACCTGAGGCTCCCCGGCTGTCACTGTGTCCCAGGCCCGTCCCGGCCGCGGGGCACAGGCTGAGTCGCAGTAGAGTCTGTGGGGTCCTGACCCTGGCTGGTGTCTGGCCGCCCCTGGAAGGCACGTGGGGACGTCAGCTGTGTGTGCCTGGCGGCGCCCCTGCAGGGGCTGGTCGGGGCCTGGGCGGTGCCCCCTCCTCCTCCCTGGGGGTGTCTCCGCACCCCGTGCACAGAGCTCCGGGCGACGCAGAAACGAGCCGGCCGTGCATTTTCACACAACAACACTTTATTGAACTTGCAACAGCAAACAGGGGCTCAGAGCCGAGGGTGCGCGCCTTGCCCTGGGAGACCTTCCTGTCCTTAGAGGAAAGCGGGCATCCCACAGGGGTGCGGGTGCCGGAGTCCCCCACCTGGGAGCCTGTGCGGACTCGACTCCGGGTGGGGGCGCGTGTCCTGAGGTTGGGGCGTTGAGAGGCGGTTCCGGGGACAGCAGGGCTGACGTGGACCTGCGGCCCATGGGCTCCTGCGCTGGGTCCCCGCAGGGCAGCTGGACCCCGGCCTCGGGCCCCCTGGGGCCGGGTGACTGACTGCTGGAGCCCCAGCACGTGGAGGAGCCTGCCTCCTGGTGTGGGTGCGGGTGGGGCCCACGGGCCTGCCCCTGCTGCCCTGCCCTGGGGTGTCCCGGGATCCCCAGGGCTCCCCTAGGTCGGCGACCTGGATCTGTGGGGCACGCCCAGGGCCCAGGAGGCCACATCCGGCTGTGAGAGGGCTCGCTCAGCCCGGGGCCGGAACGCAGGCCTGGCCAGGGCCCCGGGGCGCTGGATCCCCTTAGTGCTGGGCCTGGGGGCGGCTCGCGTCGCCGCTGCCGCCACAGAGCCCGGGGCCAGGCCAGCCCGGGTCCCTCTGGGTCAGGGGCTGGTGTCCTGGGCGGGGGGTGCCGCCCTCCGGGAGGGACAGCGAGACGAGGCAGGGCACGGTGACGGCGGGCCGGAGCCTCCGGGCCCCCGCCCTCACCGCCACGCTCTGCCCCCGAGGCCCGCGAGCATCGAGCTGCCCCGTGGACGCGGAGGGCAGCCGGTCCCGGGCCTGTGCGGGGCCTCGGGGCAGCGGGCTCAGCGCCGCCCTGGCTCTGCCCCGGCTGTGCCCGTCACTGCCCAGCGAGGGGCACGAGCTGCAGTGGCCGCGGGGCAGGAAGGGTGTCCTGGGCCCGACAGCGTCGTCCCTAGGGGGCTGGGGGCACCCCGTGATGGGAGTCCCGGGGGTGCTCCAGGGCCTGGTCCGTCGCGGGGCCTCTGGGGTGGCCCAGGCAGGTGCTGAACGGAAGGCGACCCCGTTTTCTGTCCTGAAGCCCACCGTGTCCGGGGGCCGCCTGCCTGCACCATGTTGTTGCCCCGGGAGGGTGGGGAGGGAGTTCCATCGCCGGGGGGGAAGCTGGACGATGGCCTGGCCCCGAGGGGGTCCGGGCGGCTCAGGCTGGGTGGCTGGGCCCGGGGAGGCCGGCTCCTCCACCCTGGGCGGTGTCTCAGAGGCCGGAGGAGGGAGGAGAGGCCCGGGCGCCGGGGACACTCGCTCCAGGCCCAGGGGCCTCGTGGGGAACTCCTCCGGTCCCCCTGGAAAGAGGCCGGCGGGGTCAGCGTCTCCAGCAGGCTGTGCGTCCCCCGCTGGGGGCCCCGGGGGTCCTCACGGCTCCCGCGTGGCCCCCGGCCCGACCCTGTGCTCAGCCCCGCCCCCCCAAACCACACACTGGTGCCCGGGCCCTGCGGTGGGAGCCCGCCCGCCCAGCCCTGGCCTGGGGTCCCCGAGGCTGGAGCAGGAGAGGGGAGCCCCAGAGATGAGGACGGAGGCCCCGGGGGCTCTGTCCCCTGTGGGCGGCCCCCGCAGGCCGGGTCGGGAGGGGCCGGGGCCCCGAGCCCACCTGGGGGGGGCAGGTCGCACCGCATCCTCCGGAGCTGGCTCATGGAGGCCCGAAGGTGTCGGAGCACCGCCTCGTCCTCCAGGGCCCAGGGCTGGGCCAGAGAGTCCTGGAGGAACTCCCGGAGCCCTTCCAGGGGCAGCTTCAGGAGGCGCTCTGGGCGGTGGGCGTGAGTCAGACCCAGAGGGCCCCGCCCTGGGGCCCCCGGTGCCCCCAGGCCAGCGGCCGGGGTCCCGCTGTGCCCAGGAGCGCCGTGGGCAGTGCGCTGGCCGGGGTGGCCCCTGCCCGCCGCTCCTCTCAGGGAGCCCCGCTGCACCCGCCTGCCCCGCCGTCCCCCCGCCCCAGGTCCGGGTGCTGCTCAGAGCACAGGGTCACCGCCCCTGCCCCCGCCCCGCCCCCCCCGGCACCCCTGGGCTCCCAGGGGCTCACTTACTCCTGTGCACCTTGAGGGTGGTGTAGGCCATGGCCGTGAGCACCCTTTCCCCGTCCAGTACGTAGGCGTCCCACAGCTTCAGGGTGAGCGAGAAGGGGGTCTAGGGGACAGCGGGGTGGCAGGAGCGGCCTGAGCAGAGCCCCTGGGGGGCTCGGCTGGGGCTAGGCTAGGCCGGCCATCTGATCTGGCCCCATCTGGCTGCCTCCGACGAGACCCCACAGCCCCCCGTGCGTGCCGTCCTCCCAGGGAGATCGGGGCTCCCGGCCGCTCCGGGTTCCCACCCCGGCCAGCACCTCCCGCACCCCTGGGGGCACAGACTCTGCCCGCACTTGACGACCCCACGCCTCGAGAGGACCCCAGGCTGGCCGCCCGATGGGCCGAGGGCCCGTCCACACCCCTGGCTGACCCGGCCTCCCCCGGGGGAGCTGAGGCAGAGACGGCCCGGCCCGCCCCCCGGCACCTCGTCCAGGGACCCTCTGGGCTTCTCCAGGACGGGCTGGGCTGCGAGCCTCAGCCCCAGGGCCCCGGGGTCGGGCCTGGCTCGTCTGGAGGGTGGGGCTGAGCTGGGCCCTCCCCAGGGGCAGGGGGCAGGGGGCAGGGGGCAGGTCTGGGAGCGGGGGTCCCGGGGGGGGCCTCACCCGGCCGAGGAAGCATTGCATGAACCACCTCGGTGTGTAGATCCCGGGGGACATCTGCTCCTCGGCCTGGCGGGAGGGCAGGAGGTGTGCTCAGGCCCCATGCCGCGGCCCCTGGAGCCGGGTGGACGCGCTCCCCACGGCCCAGCCCAGCCCCGAGGGTGCCCCGGGGCCCCAGGGGGAGGAACGTGACCCCAAGTCTGGGCAGCTCGGAGGGCCGTGCCCCCCACCCCCTGCCCCGGGCCCCGGGGACGGAGCCTCAGGAGCTCCCACTCGCCATGTGCCTCCTCAGGTCCGGCAGAGCTCTCTCGAGGACGCGTTCGTGATGAGCCTGGAACCTGAGGAGCTTCGGGAAGCCCGGGACGAAGAAGCCTGAGAAGGCCCCAGGCCCCCACGATCAGGGCCTCCTCCCGCACCAGGCGGGGTGGGGGGTGTCGGGGCAGGGGCCTCCCCCCACGCCCTGACCCCCGTGTGCCCACCGCCCTCGGAGCCCTGACTGGACCCGCTCTTCCCAGAGGGCAGGGCTGCCTCCCAGGCCGGGGGGCGCGGGGCCCGGGGACCCTCGTCCTCACAGAGACCCCGCGGGGCGTGGGCCGGGGGCTGAGGACCAGGCCCGGCTGACCCAGCACCCTCTCTCCTGCAGGGGCCGCCGCGGGGACAGGCGGGTCCCCAGCCCCGAGGGGCAGCGGGTGCAGGCCACGGGGAGGGTGATGGGCGTGCACGGCCCTCTGCGGGGCTTGGGGGTGAGGCCAGGGGCCCCCGGGAGGGGGAGACGCTGCCCCCTGGGCCCCGGGTGGCTGGCAGGGGGGCCTGGGGGGCAAGCAGGCAGCCGGGCGGGAGGCTGGGGGAGCAGCGGGAGTGCGAGCCCGGCCTGCAGACGGTGGGGCGGGTGGCCGTGGCTCCGGGACCCCGAGGCCACCGGGGAGGCGGGGCCCTTCCCCGTTGGGGGGGCGGGCTGGGGGGGGCCCCTACCGTGCATGGCATGCCGGTCGCCCACCATGAGCTGGGCCAGCGCCCAGAAGGCGTCCTCCTCGGGCAGGAACATGAGGAGGATGGCCACGATCTCGCTCATGCCCTGGCAGTAGCCCACCTCCTGCAAGAGCCAGAGCCCCACGGAGGGCGTGCGGCCCGAGGCCCCCTCTGAGCCCTCCCCGCGGGCGTCAGGCTCCCCCGGCTCCCTCCCAGCCCGGGCTCCCGGAGGGGGCTCCCAGAGGGCGGGGGGGCAGGTGAGGGCCACCGGACCAGCTCGGGCGCCAGCACCCCGGGCCCCGCTACCGAGCCCTGCGGCCGCCGTGCCAGGGCCCCCGTCCTCAGACCAGCAGGAGGGGCCTCCGTGAGCTGTGCCAGGCTGCAGGGGACCCGCCAGGTCTGGAGACCCCCCGGAGGGCAGGTCCCACTAGGGGAGCTGGGCCAGGACACCCCGCGGGGCCGGGGAGCGTGAGGGCTGGGGTCCTCGGGGACCCTTCTGGAATGCGCCGTGGAAGGGGGCGGCCTCCTGGGCGCCTCGGCCTCGTGCCCTTCAGGGCAGTGGGAGCCTTCCCCGCCCGGGTTCTCGTCAGTAGTGCCGTCTGTCAGGGTCCAGACCCGAGCTCTACGACGGCCGCGGTGCACGCGGGGCCCCGGGCGGCCCCGGCCCTCGGGCACGCAGGCCCTGCCTCCCCTGGGAGGTCTGCACCCCGCCCCCTGCCCGTCCCAGAGGAGAGACCCTCCCTCCCTCCCTCCCTCCCTCCCTCCCCGGCATCCCGGGGCCGTGGAGCTGGGGCCCAGACTGTGAGTCCCGCTGGTCCCCGGCACTCAGGACAAGGCCGCCCGCGGGCCAGGAGGCGGGGGCAGGGACACTCACGGTGTCGTACACCGAGTAGTCCGCCAACACGTGGAACAGGGCTCGCTGCCTAGGAGGGGGGACAGCGGGGGGCTCTGCTCAGTCAGCGCCCGCCCAGCGGGGCCGCCGAGGTGCCGGCACCGGCCCCGCAGGGCCCCTCCGCGGGGCCGATCTCTGGGGTCAGTCAGGTCTGCGCACAGGGACAGGCGGCGACCTCACACGTGCAGCGTGCCGGGGGCTCAGTGCGCCCTGGGGTGTCCGACGCCTCCGAGCGGCTCCCGCCGTGGGGTGCGCAGCTCCGGGCTCCCCCAGCGCCGCCAGCGCCCCCTCCAGCCCTGGAGCGGCTGCCCCCCGCACGCCCCCTGGGAGCCAGCGCTCCCCCTGCCCCGGTCCCCACAGCCCCTGACGCCTCTACTCTCCTCCCCTGCTCTGTCCTGGCCTGGCCCCGTGTCCCGGGAACACCACCAGCCCCACGTGGCCCCTGCCCCGAGCCCACGCAGCCGGGGCGACCGTGGCCCTGAGCGCACCCCCACGCCTTCCCAGGTGTCCCTGGGCAGGACTCTGTGGGGGGGACCCCGGGCCCGCCCATCCCAGAGCATCTCGGGGCTCCAGGCCTGAGCCGCCGTGAGGAGAGCAGGGAACGTCGTGCAGGTGTGACCCCGATACAGGCTGCGAACCCCTGGGATCACTGTCTGAGCACGGGGGGGGGGTACGGGGTGCGGCCCCCTCGGCGCTGCCAGGAGCTGCCCGATGCCCCCCGCACGGCGGCCTGAGTTCGCACCTCGGCTCCGCGGCCCCCGGGCCCGGGCTGCTGGAGGCCGGCTCCCCCCGGGCCGGGGGTCACAGGTCAGCCTGACCCGGCCGCGCTCGGAGGGCCGCGGGGGCCCCGGGGTCAGCAGGTTCCCAGCAGGGAGGAGCACCGAGTTCTCGTGGGGAGACGGTCCGAGCGGCCCCCCGGGAAGCCCAGCCACCCTTGCCTGGCGGCTCCCCAGCACCGCCCCTAGCGTCCCTGCAGGTCACCCCTGGGGTCCCGGGCTCCCACACACCCCGCCCGCTGCACACAGAGGGAGCTGCACCCTCTGCTCCACCCACCCGCACCCCCCTGTTGGGGGCTCCCTGCCTTCCCCACCTCCCCGCGGCCCCTGGGGACTCTACGGGACACCCGGGCTTCTGACGGGAGCAGGCCGTCCAGAGAACCCCAAGGTGGCCGGGGAGGCTGAGCACGTCCCACAGGGGGCAGCTGCACCGCGTCCTTGTGGGGGGGTGGGGGCGGGACCGATAGTGTAGGGGTGTGGGGTGTGGGGGTGATGTAGGGGGATGGCGTGGGGGCGGTGGTTGAGGGGGATGGGGTGGGGGCCTGCGGACACAGGGCACCCCCTTCTCTAAGGTGCACACGGAGACGTCTACAGATAAAGGCCACCCCAGTCTGGGGTTTGCTGTGACCCCTGCCCCTGCCCCTGGGGCCCCGTGTGCTCAGCGCAGGGCCTGCCCGGACCGGGGCGGCATCTGGGGGTCGTCACGCTGTGTGTGCTCCCCAACTGCAAATTGTCTAAAATACAATGCCCAGAATTCAGAAGTACATAAAGCACCGAGGGTGGGTGTCACCCTGACCTGTCCGACCCTCGTCGGGTCCGTGTGTCCCGGTCCAGCCGCGGCCATGCACCCTGGCCCCCAGGTCCCCTTCCTGCCCCCCACGCCCCCACCCCGGCCCCCTGCTCTTCACGGGGCCGCCCCTCACCCCCTTGGGGTTCAGCTCAGACGGCGACCCCTGGAGGCCCCGTCCTGGGGCCTCCCCATCCCCGAGACGCTGGCGGTGGGGGCACGGGGGTCATCCCCAGCACCCTACCACGTGGCAGTGTGTTGTTTGCTGCCGTCGCTCCCCCCGGCCTCGGACACCCCGTGTCCCCTGCACAGAAGCCCCCGGGCCTCTCCCGGGCCCCCGAACCCCGCTGGCCCAGCAGCCTCACCCGACCCCGTAGCGGTCCCAGAACGTGGTGTGACTGCGGAACGTGCGGTTGACGTCCAGGTCGATCTGCATGATGTCCCGGGAGGAGACCAGGGCCGCCTCCTTCATTTCCTGCGGGGAGACCCCGGGAGGAGGAGCCGGCGTCAGGGACACAGACCCCGACCGGTCAGCAGCTGCCGTCCTGGGCAGGGAGCCCTGGGGCCACCACGGGAGTGTGGTTCCTGCAGGAACCTCCACCCTTCCCCTGGGAGGCCGGGGACGGCGGGAGTGCCCACCGTGCCCGCGGGGCCTGCGTGAGGGCCTGTGCCCGGCTGTCGTGGGCGGGGAGGGGACTGGGGGTCAGCCCGGGTGGGGACGGGACTGAGGGTCAGCCCTGGACAGGGAGGGGACGTGGAGGATCAACCCGGGTGGGGAGGAGACATGCGGGGGTCACCCCGGGTGGGGAGGGGACACGGGGGTTCAGCCCGGGTGGGGAGGGGACACGGGGGTTCAGCCTGGAGGGGAGGGGACAGGGGGTCAGCCCTGGACAGGGAGGGGACACGGAGGATCAGCCCGGGTGGGGATGGGACACGGGAGTTCAGCCCGGGTGGGGAGGGGACATGGTGGGTCAGCCCTGGGCGGGGAGGGGACCGAGGGTCCACGGGGAGTGGAAGGGCCCCACCTGGTATTTCCCGGCATTCCTGGCCTTAACCTGGTCGACGTTCAGCAATCGCAGCCACACCTGTCCCCGCACCTGGGGCGGGACCCCCTTGTAGACCCGGCGCCGCAGCTGCGGGGAGGAAGGCAGTGCTGGTGAGAGGGGCCCAGGGCGGCCCCTTGGAGCCCAGGGAGCGCGAGGCCTCTAGAAGGTTCCGGCTTCGGCTCCAGGGTGTCTGCGGAGAGGCTGGGTCTCCCTGGAGCTGGGCCCGTCCCCCACGAGGAGCAGGGACCTGGGCCCCGACCTGACGCTCCCCCACCGCCGTCCCGGGGCCTGGGGAGGCTCGGGCTCCCAGCAGACTCTCCCCAGGCAGGGGGCTCCCCCCGAGGACGGGGCAGGAGGACACTGAGGGCGGCCCCCCAGCCCCGTCAGGACGGAGAGCCCTCGGGGGCACCCAGCGCCCCACCTTCTCGCTGGGGAGGTAGTGTTCCCATCGCTTGAGCATCTTTATCCATTTGTCCGCGCGCCGGGTCTCCTGGCGGAGTTTCTGGAAGAGGACAAGCGGGGGCCGCAGGTGAGGCTCCAGCCGCGGGGGGGGGGTCGCTCGGGCCGCGTCCAGTCCCCCCGCGGGACCCGGAGGAGCCAGGAAGGCCCAGGGCCCCCCGCGGACCGCGGCGCCGGGTCTGGGGTGCGTTCCCGGCAGCCCGTGCAGCGCTGGGACGGGGGGCTGGGGAGACGTCCGGGGATGTCCTGGGGGACGGGGTGCAGACAGCTGGCCCCAGCGCGCCCCCCCCCCACGTCCTGCCCGGGGCCCAGGACGGGCTCTCACCTTGGCCTCGCGGGGGCTGGCGCCGGGCAGCTCCTTGTCCCTGGAAGGCAAGAGACACAGAGCCCTGAGGCCCCGGCCCCACAGCCACACACCCCCTGCCCCCGTCTGCACCCAGGGGCCTGGGGAGGGCGGGGCTCCTCCAGGGAGGGCAGGGGCTGCCAGCGGCCTGAGGGCGGGCTGGGGCGGCGTCTGGGGGGTCTGAGAAGGGTGTTTGCCGGTGGTGGGCCAGGCGGGGACCCCTCGGCGCCCCCAGGGGGTGACCAGGCCCCCTCCTCGATGGACCAGCCCGAGAGCCGTCAGCGTGGCCCGGGTGCCCCGTGAGCGTCCCGCTGAGGTCCCCCCGCCTCCCCAGGGCCTGACTGCCCAGCGTCCAGCCGGCCTCCCCCTGCCCCCTGGCCGTCCCCCTGCTGTCCCCTGACTCCCCTCTCTGCGGTCCCGTCTGCCACCCTGGCCCATTTCACCTCCCGTCCTGTCGGAGCCCCTGAGCGCGACCACCCCTGAGCCATCCCAGCAGCCACTGGGCGGTGAGCAGGGCTGAGGGGGCCCCACCCGGGGTCTCCAGCGTCCCGTCAGGTTCTCGTGGGGCTGTTGACCCATCAGCCTCGTCCCCTGCGACCTAGGCCACTGGGCTGTCCCCTCCCTCGTTCCCGCCCAGGGCAGCCCCCTCCTCCTCTTCCCTCCTCCTGCCTGGTCGGGCCCTCCCTCTGCCCCCCCCCCCCCGCCCCCCGCCCTGGCCTGGTCCCCGGCATCTACCTGCAGCCCCGCAGAAGCCCTCGGGTCTGTGGGGGCCCTGGCTGGGGCGTGTGGGTGAGAGCACCCCTGCGGACTCGCCCCAGACCAGGCCGTCCCCCTACGGAGAGCACGCCGCCCCGGCCCCAGAGCCCCTCACAGGCGGGATCCCTTGCTGAACGGACGGGACACCCCCCCCCCCCCGCCCCCGCCCCGGATGCAGGAGGCAGACACCTGGGCCTGCCCAAAGCAGGCGTGGAGGCCCCTCCCCTGAGTGCCCAGGGACCTCCCCCTGGCCCCCAGCTCCCTTCTTGTCCACGTCCCGGGTCGACCTCCGGGCTGTCTCAGCCGCAGCCCAGCGCAGGCATGGCCCTCAGAGGGCTCCAGGGGACGAGGTCCCGACTTGGGGGGAGGGGGGTCAGCCTCCAGAGAGGTGTTCCTGCAAATGCCACCCCCCCCCACCGAGATGGATGAGGAGTGTCCAGGGGACTCACTGCAGAAAGCCCTGGTGGTCGGTGACCTTGCACAGTGACAGGTCCTGCGGAGACCGTGCCTGGTGCGCCTGCAACAGAGGGGGCTCCGTGGTGGGGACCGATCAGAGCAGGGAAATGGGGACAGGAGGGAGCAGAAGGGCTCCTCCCTCCCCTGAATCCTGAGGGAGCGCCGACCCTCTGAGATTGGCCGGGCACCAGAGGAAGGGCCTGTCTGCCCGGTGGGCGCAGCCTGACGGCCTCACCTGCTTCTATCTATCAGTGACGATCCCCACCTGGGCCTCACCTGGACCCGGTGACTGTGGTCCCCCACTGGGCTTCACCCGGACCTGGTGACTCTGATCCCTACCTGGGCCTCACCTGACCTGGTGACTCTGATCCCTACCTGGCTGGCCCTCAGCCGGACCCGGTGACGGTGGTCCCCACATGGGCCTCACCCGGACCTGGTGACCCTGGTCCCCACCTTGGCCTCACCGGGACCTGGTGACTCTGCTCCCCACCGTGGCCTCACCTGGACCCGGTGACTGTGGTCCCCCACTGGGCTTCACCCGGACCTGGTGACGGTGGTTCCTACCTGGGCCTCACCTGGACCCGGTGACTGTGGTCCCCCGCTGGGTCTCACCTGACCTGGTGACTGTGGTCCCCACCTGGGCCTCACTTGACCTGGTGACTCTGATCCCTACCTGGCCCTCCCCCGGACCTGGTGACTCTCTGGTCCCCAATTGGGTCTCACCCAGATTGGTGACTGTAGTCCCCAACTGGGCTTCACCTAGGTGACTCTGGTCTCCACCTGAGCCTCATGTGGATCTGCGACTGTGGTCCCCACCTTGGCCTCACCTGAACCTGGTGACTCTGGTCCCCACCTGGGCTCACCTGGACCTGGTAGCTGTGGTCTTCATCTGGACCTGGTGACTCTGGTCCCCACCCGGGCCTCACCTATACCTGGTGACTGGGCTCCTCAGCTACCAATGACTAGGATCCAGGATGGACCCTTAGTTGCTACTGACACCGGGACCATCCCCAGGGTCTCACTTGTTCCTGGTGACTATGGTCCTTGTCTGGGCTGACCTGGCTCATCCTTGGCTCTGATCCCCTCTTGAGCTTCACCTGCTCTTACAGGTATGGTCCCCCCCTGTCGTGGGTGTGTAGCGTCTGTGGTCCCTTCTGGGCCTCACCTGATGGTACTGGGCCACGATATTGGCCCTTTGCAAGGCCAGCAGGGTCTCCGGGTCCTCCTGCATCGTGCTGCAATCCAAACACATCCAAGAATGACGGCGCGTGAGAACCTTCCGAGGACACATGCGTCCGGGTGCTCCCCGTGGGCAGGTGCCCCTCTGTCTGTCTGACCGGAGCCGGAGACAACCCCGTAGCCCCGAGGGGCACAGGCATCACACACGGGCCCTCGCTGCCTGTCTGTGGCTCGCCCACCTACAGTCCACCTTCCCAGCCACTGTCCCAGGACACGCCGTCACGCTGGGGTCACAGAGCGCTCCCACCCCGGTATCAGGAGCACACGGGCGGGGGACCCAGGGGCTCCGGGGAACTGCCCACCTGATGCTCGGGGGCGACGTCTCCCAGCCCGGGGGGCCGGCGC
>JAVLSZ010000330.1:0-12500 GCA_032313775.1 Urocyon cinereoargenteus
AGTGTTAGTGTTAATGTACGGGTTAGGGTTAGGGTTAGGGTTAGGGGTTAGGGGTTAGGGTTAGGGTTAGGATTAGGGTACGGGTTAGGGTACGAGTTATGGTTAGGTTTAGGGTTAGGGTACGGGTTAGGGTAAGGGTTAGGGTTAGGGTTAGGATTAGGTTTAGGGTACGTGTTAGGGTTAGGTTTAGGGTAAGGGTTAGGGTACGGGTTAGGGTTAGGGTTAGGGTTAGGGTTAGGTTTAGGGTATGGGTTAGGGTTAGGGTTAGGGTTAGGGTTAGGATTAGGGTACGGGTTAGGGTACGTGTTAGGGTTAGGGTACCGGTTAGGGTTATGGTACGGGTTAGGGTACGGGTTAGGGTACGGTTTAGGGTTAGGGTTAGGGGTTAGGATTAGGGTTAGTGTTAGGGTACGGGTTAGGGTTAGGGTACAGGTTAGGGTTAGGGTTAGGGTTAGGGTTAGGGTACGGGTTAGTGTTAGGGTAAGTGTTAGGGTTAGGGTTAGGTATAGGGTTAGGGTTAGGGTTAGAAAAGGGTTAGGGTTAGGGTTAAGGTTAGGGTTAGGGTACGGGTTAAGGTTAGGGTTAGGGTACGGGTTACGGTTAGGGTTGGTGTTAGGGTTAGGGTTAGGGTATGGGTTAGGGTTAGGTTTAGGGTACGGGTTAGGGTACGGTTTAGGGTTAGGGTTAGGGTACGGGTTAGGGTTAGGGTTAGGGTTAGGGTTAGGGTTAGGGTACGGGTTAGGGTTAGGTTTAGGTTTAGGGTTAGGGTTAGGGATAGGGTGCTGGTTAGGGTTAGGGTTGGGTTAGGTTTAGGGTACGGGTACGGGTTAGGGTTAGGGTTAGGATACGGTTTACGGTTAGGGTACAGGTTAGGGTTAGGGTTAGGGTTAGGGTTAGGGTTAGGGTTAGGAAAGGGTTAGGGTTAAGGTTAGGGGTAGGGTTAGTGTACGGGTTAGGTTTAGGGTTAGGGTACGGGTTAGGGTTAGAGTTAGGGTTAGGGTTAGGGTTAGGTATAGGGTACGTGTCAGGGTTAGGTTTAGGGTAAGGGTTAAGGAAGGGGTAGGGTTAGGGATAGGGTTAGGGTTAGGTTTAGGGTACGGGTTAGGGTTAGGGTTAGGTTTAGGGTTAGGGTTAGGGTACGGTTTAGGGTTAGGGTACGGGTTAGGGTTAGGGTACGGGTTAGGGTACGGGTTAGGGTTAGGGTTAGGATCCGGGTAGGGTTAGGGTTGGGTTAGATTGGTACGGGTTAGGGTTATGGTACGGTTTAGGGTTAGGGTACGGGTTAGGGTACGGGTTAGGGTTAGGGTTAGGTTTAGGGTACGGTTTAGGGTTAGGGTACGGTTTAGGGTTAGGGTTAGGGTACTGGTTAGGGTTAGGGTTAGGGTACGGGTTAGGGTTAGGCTTAGGGTTAGTGTACGGGTTAGGGTTAGGGTTAGGGTTGGGTTAGGGTTAGGGTTAGGAAAGGGTTAGGGTTAGGGTTAGTGTTAGGGTACGGGTTAGGGTACGGTTTAGGGTTAAGGTTAGGGTACGGGTTAGGGTTAGGTTTAGGGTTAGGGTTAGGGGTTAGGGTTTATGGTTAGGGTTAGGGTGAGTGTTAGGGTACGGGTTAGGGTACAGGTTAGGGTTAGGGTACGGGTTAGTGTTAGGGTTAGGGTTATTGTTAGGGTCCGTGTTAGGGTTAGGGTTAGGGTTAGGGTACGGGTTAGGGTTAGGGTACGGGTTAGGGTACGGGTTAGTGTGAGAGTTAGGGTTAGGGTTAGGTTTAGGAAAGGATTAGGGTTAGGGTTAGTGTACGGGTTAGGGTTAAGTTTGGGTTAGGGTTAGGGTTAGGTTTAGGGTTAGGGTTAGGGTACTGGTTAGGGTTAGGTTTAGGGTTAGGTTTAGTGTACGGGTTAGGTTTAGGGTTAGGGTTAGGGTTAGGATACGGGTTACGGTCAGGGTACGGGTTAGGGTTAGGTTTAGGGTACCGGTTAGGGTTAGGGTTAGGGTTAGGGTTAAGGTACGGGTTAGGGTTAGGGTTAGGGTTAGTACTAGGGTTAGCGTACGGGTTAGGGTTAGGGTTAGGGTTAGGGTACGGGTTAGGGTTAGGGTTAGTGTTAGGGTTAGGTTTAGGGTACGGTTTAGGGTTAGGGTTAGGTTTAGGGTTAGGGTACGGGTTAGGATTAGGGTTAGGGTAAGGGTTAGGGTTAGGTTTAGGGAACGGGTAAGGGTTAGGGTTATGTTTAGGGTTAGGGTACGGGTTAGGGTTAGGGTCCGGGTTAGGGTTAGGTTTGGGTTAGGGTTAGGGTTAGGGTTACGGTTAGGTTTAGGGTTAGGTTACGGGTTAGGGTACGGGTTAGGGTTAGTAGGGTCGGGTTAGGTTTAGGGTTAGGGTTAGGGTTAGGTTTAGGAAAGGGTTAGGTTTAGGGTTAGTGTACGGGTTAGAGTTAGGGTTAGGGTTAGGGTTAGGGTTAGGTTTAGGGTACGGGTTAGGGTTAAGGTATGGGTTAGGTTTAGGGTACGTGTTAGATTACGGGTTAGGGTTAGGTTTAGGGTATGGGTTAGGCTAGGGTTGGGTTAGGGTTAGGGTACTGGTTAGGGTTTGGGTTAGGGTACGGGTTAGGGTTATGGTTAGGGTTAGGATACGGGTTAGGGTTAGGGTTAGGTTTAGGGTACGGGTTAGGGTTAGGGTTAGGTGTTAGGGTTAGTGTAAGGGTTAGGGATCGTGTTAGGGTAAGGTTTAGGTTTAGGGTACGGGTAAGGATTAGGGTTAGGGTTAGTGTTAGTGTTAATGTACGGGTTAGGGTTAGGGTTAGGGTTAGGGGTTTGGGGTTAGGGGTTAGGGTTAGGGTTAGGGTTAGGGTACGGATTAGTGTACGAGTTAGGGTTAGGGTTAGGTTAGGGTACGGGTTAGGATAAGGGTTAGGGTTAGGGTTAGGATTAGGGTAGTGTACGGGTTAGGCTTAGGTTTAGGGTAAGGTTTAGGGTACGGGTTAGGGTTAGGGTTACGGTTAGGGTTAGGTTTAGGGAATGGGTTAGGGTTAGGGTTAGGGTTAGGGTTAGGGTTAGGATTAGGGTACGGGTTAGGGTACATGTTAGGGTTAGGGTACGGGTTAGGGTTAGGGTACGGGTTAGGGTACGGGTTAGGGTACGTGTTAGGGTTAGGGTTAGGGTTTAGGATTAGGGTAGTGTTAGGGGACGGGTTAGGGTTAGGGTACAGTTTAGGGTTAGGGTTAGGGTTAGGGTTAGGGTTAGGGTTAGGTTTAGGGTTAGGGTTAGGGTTAGAATAGGGTTAGGGTTAGGGTTAGGGTTAGGGTACGGGTTAAGGTTAGGGTTAGGGTACGGGTTAGGGTTAGGGTTAGTGTTAGTGTTACGGTTAGGGTATGGGTTAGGGTTAGGGTACGGGTTAGGGTACGGTTTAGGGTTCGGGTTAGGGTACGGGTTAGGGTTAGGGTTAGGGTTAGGGCTAGGGTTAGGGTACGGGTTAGGGTTAGGGTTAGGTTTAGGGTTAGGGTAAGGGTACTGGTTAGGGTTAGGGATAGGGTTAGGTTTAGGTTTAGTGTACGGGTTAGGGTTAGGGTTAGTGTTAGGGTTAGGATACGGGTTACGGTTAGGGTACGGGTTAGGGTTAGGTTTAGTGTACCGGTTAGGGTTAGGGTTAGGTTTAGTGTTAAGGTACGTGTTAGGGTTAGGGTTAGGGTTAGTATTAGGGTTAGCGTACGGGTTAGGGTTAGGGTTAGGTTTAGGGTTAGGGTTAGGGTACGGGTTAGGGTTAGGGTTAGGGTTAGGGCTAGGGTTAGGGTACGGGTTAGGGTTAGGGTTAGGTTTAGGGTTAGGGTTAGGGTACTGGTTAGGGTTAGGGATAGGTTTAGTGATAAGGTACGTGTTAGGGTTAGGGTTAGGGTTAGTATTAGGGTTAGCGTACGGGTTAGGGTTAGGGTTAGGTTTTAGGGTTAGGGTTAGGGTACGGGTTAGGGTTAGGGTTAGGGTTAGGGTTAGGTTTATGGTACGGGTTAGGGTTAGGGTTAGGTTTAGGGTTAGGGTACGGGTTAGGGTTAGGGTCCGGGTTAGGGTTAGGTTTGGGTTAGGGGTTAGGGTTAGGGTTAGGGTTAGGGTTAGGGTACGGGTTAGGGTGTTAGGATACGGCTTAGGGTATGGGTTAGGTTTTGGGTTTGGTTACGGTTAGGGTACGGGTTAGGGTTAGGATACGTTTTCGGGTTAGGGTTACGGTACTGGTTTATGGTTAGGGTACGGGTTAGGGTTAGGGTTAGGCGTTAGGGTTAGGGTACGGGTTAGGGTTAGGGTTAGGGTTAGGGTACGGAGTATGGTTAGGGTACGTGGTAGGGTTAGGGTACGGGTTAGGGTTAGGTTACGGGTTAGGGTACAGGTTAGGGTTAGGGTTAGGGTTAGGGTACGGTTTAGTGTTAGGGTACGAGTTAGGGTTAGGGTTAGGGTACTGGTTAGGGTTAGGGTACGGGTTAGGGTTAGGGTTACGGTTAGGGTTAGGGTTAGGTTTAGGAAAGGGTTAGGGTTAGGGTTAAGGTTAGGGTTAGTGTAGGGGTTAAGGGTAAGGTTAGGGTACGGGTTAGGTTTAAAGTTAGTGTTAGGGTTAGGGTTAGGGTACGGGTTAGGGTTAGGGTTGGATTAGCGTTAGGATTAGTGTACGGGTTAGGGTTAGGGTACGGGTTAGGTTACGGGTTAGGGTATGGTTTAGGGTTAGGGTTAGGGTACGGGTTAGGATTAGGGTACGGGTTAGGGTTAGGGTTAGGGTTAGGGTACGGGTTAGGGTTAGGGTTAGGTTTAGGGTACGGGTTAGGGTTAGGATTAGGTGTTAGGGTTAGGGTAAGGGTTAGGGTTAGTGTTAGGGTAAGGTTTAGGTTTAGTGTACGGGTTAGGGTTAGGGTTAGGATTAGTGTTAGTGTTAATGTACGGGTTAGGGTTAGGGTTAGGGTTAGGGTTAGGGGTTAGGGGTTAGGGTTAGGGTTATGGTTAGGGTACGGGTTAGGGTACGAGTTAGGGTTAGGGTTAGTGTTAGGGTACGGGTTAGGGTAAGGGTTAGGGTTAGGGTTAGGATTAAGTTTAGGTTACGGGTTTGGGTTAGGTTTAGGCTAAGGGTTAGAGTACGGGTTAGGGTTAGGGTTAGGTTTAGGTTATGGGTTAGGGTTAGGGTTAGGGTTAGGGTTAGAATTAGGGTACGGGTTAGGGTACGTGTTAGGGTTAGGGTACCGGTTAGGGTTAGGGTACGGGTTAGGGTACGGGTTAGGGTACGGGTTAGGGTTAGGGGTTAGGGGTTAGGATTAGGGTTAGTGTTAGGGTACGGGTTAGGGTTAGGGTACAGTTTAGGGTTAGGGTTAGGTTTAGGGTTAGGGTTAGGGTTAGGGTACGGGTTAGGGTTAGGATACGGGTTAGGTTTAGTGTTAGGTTTAGGGTTAGGGTTAGGGTTAGAAAAGGGTTAGGGTTAGGGTTAGGGTACGGGTTAAGGTTAGGGTTAGGGTACGGGTTAGGGTTAGGGTTAGGGTTAGGGTTAGGGTTAGAGTTAGGGTATTGGTTAGGGTTAGGGTTAGGGTACGGGTTAGGTTACGGTTTAGGGTTAGGGTTAGGGTACGGGTTAGGGTTAGGGTTAGAGTTAGTGTTAGGGTTAGGGTACGGGTTAGGGTTAGGGTTAGGTTAGGGTTAGGGTTAGGGTACTGGTTAGGGTTAGGTTTAGGGTTAGGTTTAGTGTACGGGTTAGGGTTAGGGTTAGGGTTAGGGTTAGGGTTAAGGTACGGGTTCGGGTTAGGTTTAGGTTTGGTATTAGGGTTAGAGTATGGGTTAGGGTTAGGGTTATGTTTAGGGTTAGGGTTAGGGTACGGGTTAGGGTTAGGGTTAGGGTTAGGGTTAGGTTTAGGGTACGGGTTAGGGTTAGGGTTTGGTTTAGGGTTATGGTTATGGTACGGGTTAGGGGTTAGGGTCCGGGTTAGGGTTAGGGTTGGGTTAGGGTTAGGGTTAGGGTTAGGGTACGGGTTAGGGTTAGGGTACGGGTTAGGGTACGGGTTAGGTTTAGGGTTTGGTTAGGTTTAGGGTACGGGTTAGGGTTAGTGTACGGGTTAGGGTTAGGGTACTGGTTAGGGTTAGGGTTAGGGTTAGAGTTAGGGTACAGTTTAGGGTTAGGGTTAGGTTTAGGGTACGTTTTAGGGTTAGGGTTAGGGGTTAGGGTTAGGGTACGGGTTAGTGTTAGGGTTAGGGTTAAGTTTAGGGTACGGGTTAGGGTTAGGGTTAGGGTTAGGGTTAGCGTTAGGAAAGGTTTAGGGTTAGGGTTAGGATTAGGGTTAGGGTTCATTAAGGTTAGGGTTAGGGTACGGGTTAGGGTTAGGGTTAGGGTACGGAGTATGGTTAGGGTACGGGGTAGGGTTAGGGTACGGGTTAGGGTACGGGTTAGGGTTAGGGTTAGGGTATGTGTTAGGTTTAGGGTTAGGGTACTGGTTAGGTTTAGGGTTAGGGTACGGGTTAGGGTTATGGTTAGGGTTAGGGTACGGGTTAGGGTTAGGGGTTAGGTTTAGGGTACGGGTACGGGTTAGGGTTAGGTGTTAGGGTTAGGGTAAGGGTTAGGGTTAGTGTTAGGGTAAGGTTTAGGTTTAGGGTACGGGTTAGGGTTAGGGTTAGGGTTAGTGTTAGTGTTAATGTACGGGTTAGGGTTAGGGTTAGGGTTAGGGTTAGGGGTTAGGGGTTAGGGTTAGTGTTAGGATTAGGGTACGGGTTAGGGTACGAGTTATGGTTAGGGTTAGGGTTAGGGTTAGGTTTAGGGTATGGGTTAGGGTTAGGGTTAGGGTTAGGGTTAGGATTAGGGTACGGGTTAGGGTACGTGTTAGGGTTAGAGTACCGGTTAGGGTTAGGGTACAGGTTAGGGTACGGGTTAGGGTACGGTTTAGGGTTAGGGTTAGGGGTTAGGATTAGGGTTAGTGTTAGGGTACGGGTTAGGGTTAGGGTACAGGTTAGGGTTAGGGTTAGGGTTAGGGTTAGGGTACGGAATGGGTTAGGGTACGGGTTAGGGTTAGGGTTAGGTATAGGGTTAGGGTTAGGGTAAGAAAAGTGTTAGGGTTAGGGTTAAGGTTAGGGTTAGGGTACGGGTTTAAGGTTAGGGTTAGGGTACGGGTTAGTGTTAGGGTTGGTGTTAGGGTTAGGGTTAGGGTATGGGTTAGGTTTAGGGTTAGGGTACGGGTTAGGGTACGGTTTAGGGTTAGGGTTAGGGTACGGGTTAGGGTTAGGGTTAGGTTTAGGGTTAGGGTTAGGGTACGGGTTAGGGTTAGGGTTAGGTTTAGGGTTAGGGTTAGGGATAGGGTGCTGGTTAGGGTTAGGGTTGGGTTAGGGTTTAGGGTACGGGTACGGGTTAGGGTTAGGGTTAGGATACGGTTTACGGTTAGGGTACAGGTTAGGGTTAGGGTTAGGGTTAGGGTTAGGGTTAGGGTTAGGGTTAGGAAAGGTTAGGGTTAGGGTTAGGGGTAGGGTTAGTGTACGGGTTAGGTTTAGGGTTAGGGTACGGGTTAGGGTTAGAGTTAGGGTTAGGGGTTAGGGTTAGGTATAGGGTACGTGTCAGGGTTAGGTTTAGGGTAAGGGTTAAGGAAGGGGTAGGGTTAGGGTTAGGGTTAGGGTTAGGTTTAGGCTACGGGTTAGGGTTAGGGTTAGGTTAGGGTTAGGGTTAGGGTACGGGTTAGGGTTAGGGTACGGGTTAGGGTTAGGGTACGGGTTAGGGTACGGGTTAGGGTTAGGGTTAGGATCCGGGTTAGGGTTAGGGTTGGGTTAGATTTAGGGTTGGGGTTAGGGTACGGGTTAGGGTTAGGGTACGGTTTAGGGTTAGGGTACGGGTTAGGGTACGGTAGGGTTAGGGTTAGGGTTAGGTTTAGGGTTCGTTTAGGGTTAGGGTACGGGTTAGTGTTAGGGTTAGGGTACTGGTTAGGGTTAGGGTTAGGGTACGGGTTAGGGTTAGGGTTAGGGTTAGTGTACGGGTTAGGGTTAGGGTTAGGGTTTGGTTAGGGTTAGGGTTAGGAAAGGGTTAGGGTTAGGGTTAGGGTTAGGGTACGGGTTAGGGTACGGTTTAGGGTTAAGGTTAGGGTACGGGTTAGGGTTAGGTTTAGGTTTAGGGTTAGGTGTTAGGGGTTAGGGTTAGGGTTAGGGTGAGGGTTAGGGTACGGGTTAGGGTACGGGTTAGGGTTAGGGTACGGGTTAGTGTTAGGGGTTAGGGTTAGTGTTAGGGTCCGGGTTAGGGTTAGGTTTAGGGTTAGGGTACGGGTTAGGGTTAGGGTACGGGTTAGGGTACGGGTTAGTGTGAGAGTTAGGGTTAGGGTTAGGTTTAGGAAAGGATTAGGGTTAGGGTTAGGGTACGGGTTAGGGTTAGGTTTGGGTTAGGGTTAGGGTTAGGTTTAGGGTTAGGGTTAGGGTACTGGTTAGGGTTAGGTTTAGGGTTAGGTTTAGTGTACGGGTTAGGTTTAGGGTTAGGGTTAGGGTTAGGATACGGGTTACGGTCAGGGTACGGGTTAGGGTTAGGTTTAGGGTACCGGTTAGGGTTAGGGTTAGGGTTAGGGTTAAGGTACGGGTTAGGGTTAGGGTTAGGGTTAGTACTAGGGTTAGCGTACGGGTTAGGGTTAGGGTTAGGTTTAGGGTTAGGATTAGGGTACGGGTTAGGTTTAGGGTTAGTGTTAGGGTTAGGTTTAGGGTACGGGTTAGGGTTAGGGTTAGGTTTAGGGTTAGGGTACGGGTTAGGATTAGGGTTAGGGTAAGGGTTAGGGTTAGGTTTAGGGAACGGGTTAGGGTTAGGGTTATGTTTAGCGTTAGGGTACGGGTTAGGGTTAGGGTCCGGGTTAGGGTTAGGTTTGGGTTAGGGTTAGGGTTAGGGTTAGGGTTACGGTTAGGTTTAGGGTTAGGTTACGCGTTAGGGTACGGGTTAGGGTTAGGGTACGGGTTAGGTTTAGGGTTAGGGTTAGGGTTAGGTTTAGGAAAGGGTTAGGTTTAGGGTTAGTGTACGGGTTAGGGTTAGGGATTGGGTTAGGGTTAGGGTTAGGTTTAGGGTACGGGTTAGGGTTAAGGTACGGGTTAGGTTTAGGGTACGTGTTAGATTACGGGTTAGGATTAGGGTTAGGGTATGGGTTAGGCTAGGGTTGGGTTAGGGTTAGGGTACTGGTTAGGGTTTGGGTTAGGGTACGGGTTAGGGTTATGGTTAGGGTTAGGATACGGGTTAGGGTTAGGGTTAGGTTTAGGGTACGGGTTAGGGTTAGGGTTAGGTGTTAGGGTTAGTGTAAGGGTTAGGGATCGTGTTAGGGTAAGGTTTAGGTTTAGGGTACGGGTAAGGATTAGGGTTAGGATTAGTGTTAGTGTTAATGTACGGGTTAGGGTTAGGGTTAGGGTTAGGGTTTGGGGTTAGGGGTTAGGGTTAGGGTTAGGGTTAGGGTACGGGTTAGTGTACGAGTTAGGGTTAGGGTTAGGTTAGGGTACGGGTTAGGATAAGGGTTAGGGTTATGTTTAGGATTAGGGTAGGGTACGGGTTAGGCTTAGGTTTAGGGTAAGGTTTAGGGTACGGGTTAGGGTTAGGCTTAGGGTTAGGGTTAGGTTTAGGGTATGGGTTAGGGTTAGGGTTAGGGTTAGGGTTAGGGTTAGGATTAGGGTACGGGTTAGGGTACATGTTAGGGTTAGGGTACCGGTTAGGGTTAGGGTACGGGTTAGGGTACGGGTTAGGGTACGTGTTAGGGTTAGGGTTAGGGTTTAGGATTAGGGTAGTGTTAGGGGACGGGTTAGGGTTAGGGTACAGTTTAGGGTTAGGGTTAGGGTTAGGGTTAGGGTTAGGGTTAGGGTTAGGTTTAGGGTTAGGGTTAGGGTGAGAATAGGGTTAGGGTTAGGGTTAGGGTTAGGGTACGGGTTAAGGTTAGGGTTAGGGTACGGGTTAGGGTTAGGGTTAGTGTTAGTGTTAGGGTTAGGGTATGGGTTAGGGTTAGGTTTAGGGTACGGGTTAGGGTACGGTTTAGGGTTTGGGTTAGGGTACGGGTTAGGGTTAGGGTTAGGGTTAGGGCTAGGGTTAGGGTACGGGTTAGGGTTAGGGTTAGGTTTAGGGTTAGGGTTAGGGTACTGGTTAGGGTTAGGGTTAGGGTTAGGTTTAGTGTACGGGTTAGGGTTAGGGTTAGGGTTAGGATACGGGTTACGGTTAGGGTACGGGTTAGGGTTAGGTTTAGGGTACCGGTTAGGGTTAGGGTTAGGTTTAGTGTTAAGGTACGGGTTAGGGTTAGGGTTAGGGTTAGTATTAGGGTTAGCGTACGGGTTAGGGTTAGGGTTAGGTTTAGGGTTAGGGTACGGGTTAGGGTTAGGGTCCGGGTTAGGGTTAGGTTTGGGTTAGGGTTAGGGTTAGGGTTAGGGTTAGGGTTAGGGTTAGGGTTAGGGTATGGGTTAGGGTACGGCTTAGGGTACGGGTTAGGTTTAGGGTTTGGTTACGGTTAGGGTACGGGTTAGGGTTAGGATACGTTTTCGGGTTAGGTTTACGGTACTGGTTATGGTTAGGGTACGGGTTAGGGTTAGGGTTAGGCGTTAGGGTTAGGGTACGGGTTAGGGTTAGGGTTAGGGTTAGGGTACGGAGTATGGTTAGGGTACGTGGTAGGGTTAGGGTACGGGTTAGGGTTAGGTTACGGGTTAGGGTACAGGTTAGGGTTAGGGTTAGGGTTAGGGTACGGTTTAGTGTTAGGGTACGAGTTAGGGTTAGGGTTAGGGTACTGGTTAGGGTTAGGGTACGGGTTAGGGTTAGGGTTAGGGTTAGGTTTAGGAAAGGGTTAGGGTTAGGGTTAAGGTTAGGGTTAGGGTAGGGGTTAAGGGTAAGGTTAGGGTACGGGTTAGGTTTAGAGTTAGTGTTAGGTTTAGGGTTAGGGTACGGGTTAGGGTTAGGGTTGGATTAGGGTTAGGGTTAGGGTACGGGTTAGGGTTAGGGTACGGGTTAGGGTACGGGTTAGGGTATGGGTTAGGGTTAGGGTTAGGGTACGGGTTAGGGTTAGGGTACGGGTTAGGGTTAGGGTTAGGGTTAGGGTACGGGTTAGGGTTAGGGTTAGGTTTAGGGTACGGGTTAGGGTTAGGATTAGGTGTTAGGGTTAGGGTAAGGGTTAGGGTTAGTGTTAGGGTAAGGTTTAGGTTTAGTGTACGGGTTAGGGTTAGGGTTAGGATTAGTGTTAGTGTTAATGTACGGGTTAGGGTTAGGGTTAGGGTTAGGGTTAGGTGTTAGGGGTTAGGGTTAGGGTTATGGTTAGGGTACGGGTTAGGGTACGAGTTAGGGTTAGGGTTAGTGTTAGGGTACGGGTTAGGGTAAGGGTTAGGGTTAGGGTTAGGATTAAGTTTAGGGTACGGGTTTGGGTTAGGTTTAGGCTAAGGGTTAGGGTACGGGTTAGGGTTAGGGTTAGGTTTAGGGTATGGGTTAGGGTTAGGGTTAGGGTTAGGGTTAGAAAAGGGTTAGGGTTAGGGTTAGGGTACGGGTTAAGGTTAGGGTTAGGGTACGGGTTAGGGTTAGGGTTAGGGTTAGGGTTAGGGTTAGAGTTAGGGTATTGGTTAGGGTTAGGGTTAGGGTAGGGGTTAGGTTACGGTTTAGGGTTAGGTTTAGTGTACGGGTTAGGGTTAGTGTTAGAGTTAGTGTTAGGGTTAGGGTACGGGTTAGGGTTAGGGTTAGGTTAGGGTTAGGGTTAGGGTACTGGTTAGGGTTAGGTTTAGGGTTAGGTTTAGTGTACGGGTTAGGGTTAGGGTTAGGGTTAGGGTTAGCGTTAGGATACGGGTTACGGTTAGGGTACGGTTTAGGGTTAGGTTTAGGGTACCGGTTAGGGTTAGGGTTAGGGTTATGGTTAAGGTACGGGTTAGGGTTAGGTTTAGGTTTGGTATTAGGGTTAGAGTACGGGTTAGGGTTAGGGTTATGTTTAGGGTTAGGGTTAGGGTACGTGTTAGGGTTAGGGTTAGGGTTAGGGTTAGGTTTAGGGTACGGGTTAGGGTTAGGGTTTGGTTTAGGGTTATGGTTATGGTACGGGTTAGGGTTAGGGTCCGGGTTAGGGTTAGGGTTGGGTTAGGGTTAGGGTTAGGGTTAGGGTACGGGTTAGGGTGTAGGGTACGGTTTAGGGTACGGGTTAGGTTTAGGGTTTGGTTAGGGTTAGGGTACGGGTTAGGGTTAGGGTACGGGTTAGGGTTAGGGTACTGGTTAGGGTTAGGGTTAGGGTTAGAGTTAGGGTACAGTTTAGGGTTAGGGTTAGGTTTAGGGTACGTTTTAGGGTTAGGGTTAGGGGTTAGGGTTAGGGTACGGGTTAGTGTTAGGGTTAGGGTTAAGTTTAGGGTACGGGTTAGGGTTAGGGTTAGGGTTAGGGTTAGGGTTAGGAAAGGTTTAGGGTTAGGGTTAGGATTAGGGTTAGGGTTCGTTAAGGTTAGGGTTAGAGTACGGGTTAGGGTTAGGGTTAGGGTACGGAGTATGGTTAGGGTACGGGGTAGGGTTAGGGTACGGGTTAGGGTTAGGGTTAGGGTATGGGTTAGGGTTAGGGTTAGGG
>JAVLSZ010000330.1:17500-42500 GCA_032313775.1 Urocyon cinereoargenteus
GGTTAGGGTACGGGTTAGGGTGAGAGTTAGGGTTAGGGTTAGGTTTAGGAAAGGATTAGGGTTAGGGTTAGGGTACGGTTTAGGGTTAGGGTTAGGTTTAGGGTACGGAGTATGGTTAGGGTACGGGGTAGGGTTAGCGTACGCGTTAGGGTACGGTTTAGGGTTAGGGTTAGGGTACGGGTTAAGTTTAGGATTGGGTTGAGGTTAGGGTTAGGGTTAGGGTACGGGTTAGGGTTAGGGTACGGGTTAGGGTACGGGTTAGGGTTAGGGTTAGGTTTAGGGTACGGTTTAGGGTTAGGGTACGGGTTAGGGTTAGGGTTAGGGTACTGGTTAGGGTTAGGGTTAGGGTACGGGTTAGGGTTAGGCTTAGGGTTAGGGTACGGGTTAGGGTTAGGGTTAGGTTTGGGTTAGGGTTAGGTTTAGGGTACGGGTTAGGGTTAGGGTACGAGTTAGGGTACGGGTTAGGGTAGGGTTAGGGTTATGGTTAGGGTACGGGTTAGGGTTACGGTACGGGTTAGGGTTAGGGTTAGGGTACTGGTTAGGGTTAGGGTTAGGGTTAGTGTACGGGTTAGGGTTAGGGTTAGGTTTAGGGTATGGGTTATGGTTAGGGTTAGGGGTTAGGGTTAGGGTACGGGTTAGGGTTAGGGTTAGGTTTAGGGTACGGGTTAGGGTTAGGGTTAGGGTTAGTGTTAGTGTTAAAGTACGGGTTAGGGTTTGGGTAAGGGTTAGGGTTAGTGATTAGGGGTTAGGGTAAGTGTTAGGGTTAGGCTTAGGGTACCGGTTAGGGTTATGGTTAGGGTTAGGGTTAGGCTATGGGTTAGGGTACGGGTTAGGGTTAGGGTACGGGTTAGGGTACGGGTTAGGTTACGGGTTAGGGTTAGGGTACGGGTTAGGGTTAGGGTACGGGTCAGGCTTAGGTTACGGGTTAGGGTTAGGGTACGGGTTAGGGTTAGGTTTAGGGTTAGGGTTAGGGTTAGGGTACGGGTTAGGGTTAGGGTACGGTTTAGGGTTAGGTTTAGGGTACGGGTTACGGTTAGGGTTAGGGTTTAGGGTTAGGGTTAGGGTTAGGGTTAGAGTACAGGTTAGGGTTAGGGTACGGGTTATGGTTAGGGTTAGAGTTAGGGATAGCGTACGGGTTAGGGTTAGGGTTAGGGTTAGGAAAGGTTTAGGGTTAGGGTTAGGGTTAGGGTTAGGGTTGGTTAAGGTTAGGGTTAGGGTACGGGTTAGGGTAAGGGTTAGGGTTAGGGTTAGGATTAGGGTTAGGGTACGGGTTAGGGTTAGGTTTAAGGTAAGGGTTAGGGTACGGGTTAGGTTTAGGTTAGGGTTAGGTTTAAGGTACGGGTTAGGGTTAGGGATAGGGTTAGGGTTAGGGTTAGGGTACGGGTTAGGGTACGTGTTAGGGTTAGGTTACCGTTTAGGGTTAGGGTACGGGTTAGAGTTAGGTTTAGGGTACGGGTTAGGGTTAGGGTTAGGGGTTAGCGTTAGGGTTAGGGTTAGTGTACGGTTTAGGGTTAGGGTTAGGGGATAGGATTAGGGTTAGGGTTAGGGTTAGGGTAAGGGTTAGGGTTAGGGTACGGGTTAGTGTTAGGGTTAGGGTTAGGTTTAGGGTACGAGTTAGGGTTAGGGTATTGGTTAGGGTTATGGTTAGGGTACGGGTTAGGGTTAGTTTAAGGGGTTAGGGTTAGGGTTAGGGTTAGGGTACGGGTTAGGGTTAGGGTACGGGTTAGGGTTAGGGTACAGTTTAGGATTAGGGTGAGGGTTAGGGTTAGGGTTAGCATACGGGTAGGGTTAGGGTTAGGGTTAGGGTTAGTGTTAGGGTACCGGTTAGGGTTAGGGTACGGGTTAGGGGTAGGGTTAGGGTTAGGGTTAGGAAAGGATTAGGGTTAGGATTAGGGTTAGGGTTAGGGTACGGGTTAAGGTTAGGGTTAGGGTACGGGTTAGGGTACGGGTTAGGGTTAGGGTTAGGGTTAGGGTACGGGTTAGGGTTAGGGTTAGGGTTAGGGTTAGGGGTTAGGGTTAGGGTTAGGGTTAGGGTACGGGTTTGGGTACGGGTTAGGGTTAGGGTTAGGGTTAGGGTTAGGGTTAGGGTACGGGTTAGGGTTAGGGTAAGGGTTAGGGTTAGGGTTAGGGTAAGGTTTAGGTTTAGGGTTTGGGTTAGGGTTAGGGTTAGGGTACGGGTTAGGGTTAGGTTAAGGGTTAGGGTTAGGGTACGGGTTAGGGTTAGGGTTAGGGTTAGGGTTAGGGTTAGGGTACGGGTTAGGTTTAGGGTTACGGTTAGGGTTAGGGTTAGGGTACGGGTTAGGGTTATTGTTAGGGTACGGATTAGGGTTAGGGTTAGGGTTAGGGTTAGGGTTAGGGTTAGGGTACGGGTTAGGTTTAGGGTTAGGGTTAGGGTTAGGGTTAGGGTTAGCGTACGGGTTAGTGTTAGGGTTAGGGTTAGGGTACGGGTTAGGGTTAGGGTTAGGTTTAGGGTACGGGTTAGTGTTAGGTTTTGGTCTAGGGTTAGGGTTAGGGTACGGGTTAGCGTTAGGTTTAGGGTTAGGGTTAGGGTACGGGTTAGGGTTAGGGTTCGGGTTAGGGTTAGGGTTAGGGTACGGGTTAGTTTAGGTTTAGGGTTAGGGTTAGGGTTCGGGTTAGGGTACGGGTTAGAGTTAGGGTTAGGGTTAGGGTTAGGGTTAGGGTTAGCTTACGGGTTAGGGTTAGGGTTAGGGTTAGGTTTAGGGTTAGGGTAAGGGTTAGGTTTAGGGTACGGGTTAGGGTTAGGATTAGGATTAGGGTTAGGGTTAGGAAAGGGTTAGGGTTAGGGTTAGGGTTAGGGTACGGGTTAGGGTACGGGTTAGGGTTAAGGTTAGGGTACGGGTTAGGGTTAGGGTTAGGGTTAGGGTTAGGGGTTAGGGGTTAGGGTTAGGGTTAGGGTTAGGGTGAGGCCTGGGTACGGGTTAGGGTACGGGTTAGGGTTAGGGTACGGTTTAGTTTTAGGGTTAGGGTTAGTGTTAGGGTACGGGTTAGGGTTAGGGTTAGGGTTAGGGTACGGGTTAGGGTTAGGGTACGGGTTAGGGTGAGAGTTAGGGTTAGGGTTAGGTTTAGGAAAGCATTAGGGTTAGGGTTAGGGTACGGGTTAGGGTTAGGGTTAGGGTTAGGGTACGGAGTATGGTTAGGGTACGGGGTAGGGCTAGGGTACAGGA
This sequence comes from Urocyon cinereoargenteus, assembly GCA_032313775.1. Taxonomy (NCBI): domain Eukaryota; kingdom Metazoa; phylum Chordata; class Mammalia; order Carnivora; family Canidae; genus Urocyon; species Urocyon cinereoargenteus. The sequence continues at coordinate 20,686 of JAVLSZ010000330.1, forward strand.
TAGGGTACGGGTTAGGGTTAGGGTTAGGGTACGGGTTAAGTTTAGGATTGGGTTGGGGTTAGGGTTAGGGTACGGGTTAGGGTACGGGTTAGGGTTAGGGTACGGGTTAGGGTACGGGTTAGGGTTAGGGTTAGGTTTAGGGTATGGTTTAGGGTTAGGGTACGGGTTAGGGTTAAGGTTAGGGTACTGGTTAGGGTTAGGGTTAGGGTACGGGTTAGGGTTAGGCTTAGGGTTAGGGTACGGGTTAGGGTTAGGGTTAGGGTTGGGTTAGGGTTAGGGTTAGGGTACGGGTTAGGGTTAGGGTACGAGTTAGGGTACGGGTTAGGGTAGGGTTAGGGTTATGGTTAGGGTACGGGTTAGGGTTACGGTACGGGTTAGGGTTAGGGTTAGGGTACTGGTTAGGGTTAGGGTTAGGGTTAAGGTACGGGTTAGGGTTAGGGTTAGTTTTAGGGTACAGGTTATGGTTAGGGTTAGGGGTTAGGGTTAGAGTACGGGTTAGGGTTAGGTTTAGGGTTAGGTTTAGGGTATGGGTTAGGGTTAGGGTTAGGGTTAGTGTTAGTGTTAAATTACGGGTTAGGGTTAGGGTTAGGTTTAGGGTTAGGGGTTAGGGGTTAGGGTAAGGGTTAGGGTTCGGTTTAGGGTACGGGTTAGGTTTAGGTTATGGGTTAGGGTACGGGGTAGGTTACGGGTTAGGGTTAGGGTACGGGTTAGGGTTAGGGTATGGGTCAGGGTTAGGGTACGGGTTAGGGTTAGAGTACGGGTTAGGGTTAGGGTTAGGGTTAGGGTTAGGTTTAGGGTACGGGTTAGGGTTAGGGTACGATTTAGGGTTAGGGTTAGGGTTAGAGTTAGGGATAGCGTACGGGTTAGGGTTAGGGTTAGGGTTAGGGTTAGGAAAGGTTAAGGGTTAGGGTTAGGGTTAGGGTTAGGGTTGGTTAAGGTTAGGGTTAGGGTACGGGTTAGGGTAAGTGTTAGGGTTAGGGTTAGGATTAGGGTTAGGGTACGGGTTAGGGTTAGGTTTAGGGTAAGGGTTAGGGTAGGGTTAGGGTTAGGGTTAGTGTTAGGTTTAGGGTACGGGTTAGGGTTAGGGATAGGGTTAGGGTTAGGGTTAGGGTACGGGTTAGGGTTAGGGTTAGGGTTAGGGTTAGGGGTTAGGGTTAGGGTTAGGGTTAGGGTACGGGTTTGGGTACGGGTTAGGGTTAGGGTTAGGGTTAGGGTTAGGGTTAGGGTACGGGTTAGGGTTAGGGTAAGGGTTAGGGTTAGGGTTAGGGTAAGGTTTAGGTTTAGGGTTTGGGTTAGGGTTAGGGTTAGGGTACGGGTTAGGGTTAGGTTAAGGGTTAGGGTTAGGGTACGGGTTAGGGTTAGGGTTAGGGTTAGGGTTAGGGTTAGGGTACGGGTTAGGTTTAGGGTTACGGTTAGGGTTAGGGTTAGGGTACGGGTTAGGGTTATTGTTAGGGTACGGATTAGGGTTAGGGTTAGGGTTAGGGTTAGGGTTAGGGTTAGGGTACGGGTTAGGTTTAGGGTTAGGGTTAGGGTTAGGGTTAGGGTTAGGGTTAGCGTACGGGTTAGTGTTAGGGTTAGGGTTAGGGTACGGGTTAGGTTTAGTGTACGGGTTAGGTTTAGGGTTAGGGTTAAGGATAGGGTTAGGGTTAGGAAAGGGTTAGGGTTAGGGTTAGGGTACGAATTAGGGTTAGGGTTAGGGTACGGGTTAAGGTTAGGGTTAGGGTTAGGGTTAGGGTTAGGGGTTAGGTTTAGGGTTAGGGTTAGGTTTAGGGTACGGTTTAGGGTACGGGTTAGGGTTAGGGTTAGGGTTAGGAAAGGGTTAGGGTTAGGATTAGGGTTAGGGTTAGGGTACGGGTTAAGGTTAGGGTTAGGGTACGTTTTAGGGTTAAGGTTAAGGTTAGGGTTAGGGTACGGTTTAAGGTTAGGGTTAGGGTTAGGGTTAGGGTTAGGGGTTAGGGTTAGGGTTAGGGTTAGGGTTAGGGTACGGTTTAGGGTACGGGTTAGGTTTAGGGTTAGGGTTAGGGTTAGGGTACGGGTTAGGGTTAGGGTTAGGTTTAGGGTACGGGTTAGTGTTAGGTTTTGGTCTAGGGTTAGGGTTAGGGTACGGGTTAGCGTTAGGTTTAGGGTTAGGGTTAGGGTACGGGTTAGGGTTAGGGTTCGGGTTAGGGTTAGGGTTAGGGTACGGGTTAGTTTAGGTTTAGGGTTAGGGTTAGGGTTCGGGTTAGGGTACGGGTTAGAGTTAGGGTTAGGGTTAGGGTTAGGGTTAGGGTTAGCTTACGGGTTAGGGTTAGGGTTAGGGTTAGGTTTAGGGTTAGGGTAAGGGTTAGGTTTAGGGTACGGGTTAGGGTTAGGATTAGGGTTAGGGTTAGGAAAGGGTTAGGGTTAGGGTTAGGGTTAGGGTACGGGTTAGGGTACGGGTTAGGGTTAAGGTTAGGGTACGGGTTAGGGTTAGGGTTAGGGTTAGGGTTAGGGGTTAGGGGTTAGGGTTAGGGTTAGGGTTAGGGTGAGGCCTGGGTACGGGTTAGGGTACGGGTTAGGGTTAGGGTACGGTTTAGTTTTAGGGTTAGGGTTAGTGTTAGGGTACGGGTTAGGGTTAGGGTTAGGGTTAGGGTACGGGTTAGGGTTAGGGTACGGGTTAGGGTGAGAGTTAGGGTTAGGGTTAGGTTTAGGAAAGCATTAGGGTTAGGGTTAGGGTACGGGTTAGGGTTAGGGTTAGGGTTAGGGTACGGAGTATGGTTAGGGTACGGGGTAGGGCTAGGGTACAGGTTAGGGTACGGGTTAGGGTTAGGGTTAGGGTACGGGTTAAGGTTAGGATTGGGTTGGGGTTAGGGTTAGGGTACGGGTTAGGGTACGGGTTAGGGTTAGGGTACGGGTTAGGGTACGGGTTAGGTTTAGGGTTAGGTTTAGGGTACGGTTTAGGGTTAGGGTACGGGTTAGGGTTAAGGTTAGGGTACTGGTTAGTGTTAGGGTTAGGGTACGGGTTAGGGTTAGGCTTAGGGTTAGGGTACGGGTTAGGGTTAGGGTTAGGGTTGGGTTAGGGTTAGGGTTAGGGTACGGGTTAGGGTTAGGGTACGAGTTAGGGTACGGGTTAGGGTAGGGTTAGGGTTATGGTTAGGGTACGGGTTAGGGTTACGGTACGGGTTAGGGTTAGGGTTAGGGTACTGGTTAGGGTTAGGGTTAGGGTTAAGGTACGGGTTAGGGTTAGGGTTAGTTTTAGGGTACAGGTTACGGTTAGGGTTAGGGGTTAGGGTTAGAGTACGGGTTAGGGTTAGGTTTAGGGTTAGGTTTAGGGTATGGGTTAGGGTTAGGGTTAGGTTAGTGTTAGTGTTAAATTACGGGTTAGGGTTAGGGTTAGGTTTAGGGTTAGGGGTTAGGGGTTAGGGTAAGGGTTAGGGTTCGGTTTAGGGTACGGGTTAGGTTTAGGTTATGGGTTAGGGTACGGGGTAGGTTACGGGTTAGGGTTAGGGTACGGGTTAGGGTTAGGGTATGGGTCAGTGTTAGGGTACGGGTTAGGGTTAGAGTACGGGTTAGGGTTAGGGTTAGGGTTAGGTTTAGGGTACGGGTTAGGGTTAGGGTACGGTTTAGGGTTAGGGTTAGGGTTAGAGTTAGGGATAGCGTACGGGTTAGGGTTAGGGTTAGGGTTAGGGTTAGGAAAGGTTAAGGGTTAGGGTTAGGGTTAGGGTTAGGGTTGGTTAAGGTTAGGGTTAGGGTACGGGTTAGGGTAAGTGTTAGGGTTAGGGTTAGGATTAGGGTTAGGGTACGGGTTAGGGTTAGGTTTAGGGTAAGGGTTAGGGTAGGGTTAGGGTTAGGGTTAGTGTTAGGTTTAGGGTACGGGTTAGGGTTAGGGATAGGGTTAGGGTTAGGGTTAGGGTACGGGTTAGGGTACGTGTTAGGCTTAGGGTACCGGTTAGGGTTAGGGTACGGGTTAGGGTTAGGTTTAGTGTACGGGTTAGGGTTAGGGTTAGGGGTTAGCGTTAGGGTTAGGGTTAGGGTACGGTTTAGGGTTAAGGTTAGGGGATAGGGTTAGTGTTAGGGTTAGGGTAAGGGTTAGGGTTAGGGTACGGGTTAGGGTTAGGGTTAGGGTTAGGTTTAGGGTACGGGTTAGGGTTAGGGTATGGGTTAGGCTTATGGTTAGGGTACGGGTTAGGGTTAGGTTTAGGGGTTAGGGTTAGGGTACGGGTTAGGGTACGTGTTAGGGTTAGGGTACGGTTTAGGGTTAGGGTACGGGTTAGGGTTAGGGTGAGGGTTAGGGTTAGGGTTAGCATACGGGTTAGGGTTAGGGTTAGGGTTAGTGTTAGGGTGGGTTAGGGTTAGGGTACGGGTTAGGGTTAGGGTTAGGGTTAGGGTTAGGGTTAGGGTTAGGAAAGGGTTAGGGTTTGGGTTAGGGTTAGGGTTAGGGTACGGGTTAGGGTTAGGTTAAGGGTTAGGGTTAGGGTACGGGTTAGGGTTAGGGTTAGGGTTAGGGTTAGGGTTAGGGTACGGGTTAGGTTTAGGGTTACGGTTAGGGTTAGGGTTAGGGTACGGGTTAGGGTTATTGTTAGGGTACGGATTAGGGTTAGGGTTAGGGTTAGGGTTAGGGTTAGGGTTAGGGTACGGGTTAGGTTTAGGTTTAGGGTTAGTGTTAGGGTTAGGGTTAGCGTACGGGTTAGTGTTAGGGTTAGGGTTAGGGTACGGGTTAGGTTTAGTGTACGGGTTAGGTTTAGGGTTAGGGTTAAGGATAGGGTTAGGGTTAGGAAAGGGTTAGGGTTAGGGTTAGGGTACGGATTAGGGTTAGGGTTAGGGTACGGGTTAAGGTTAGGGTTAGGGTTAGGGTTAGGGTTAGGGGTTAGGTTTAGGGTTAGGGTTAGGTTTAGGGTACGGTTTAGGGTACGGGTTAGGGTTAGGGTTAGGGTTAGGAAAGGGTTAGGGTTAGGATTAGGGTTAGGGTTAGGGTACGGGTTAAGTTTAGGGTTAGGGTACGTTTTAGGGTTAAGGTTAGGGTTAGGGTTAGGGTACGGTTTAAGGTTAGGGTTAGGGTTAGGGTTAGGGTTAGGGGTTAGGGTTAGGGTTAGGGTTAGGGTTAGGGTACGGTTTAGGGTACGGGTTAGGTTTAGGGTTAGGGTTAGGGTTAGGGTACGGGTTAGGGTTAGGGTTAGGTTTAGGGTACGGGTTAGTGTTAGGTTTTGGTCTAGGGTTAGGGTTAGGGTACGGGTTAGCGTTAGGTTTAGGGTTAGGGTTATGGTACGGGTTAGGGTTAGGGTTCGGGTTAGGGTTAGGGTTAGGGTACGGGTTAGTTTAGGTTTAGGGTTAGGGTTAGGGTTCGGGTTAGGGTACGGGTTAGAGTTAGGGTTAGGGTTAGGGTTAGGGTTAGGGTTAGCTTACGGGTTAGGGTTAGGGTTAGGGTTAGGTTTAGGGTTAGGGTAAGGGTTAGGTTTAGGGTACGGGTTAGGGTTAGGATTAGGGTTAGGGTTAGGAAAGGGTTAGGGTTAGGGTTAGGGTTAGGGTACGGGTTAGGGTACGGGTTAGGGTTAAGGTTAGGGTACGGGTTAGGGTTAGGGTTAGGGTTAGGGTTAGGGGTTAGGGGTTAGGGTTAGGGTTAGGGTTAGGGTGAGGCCTGGGTACGGGTTAGGGTACGGGTTAGGGTTAGGGTACGGTTTAGTTTTAGGGTTAGGGTTAGTGTTAGGGTACGGGTTAGGGTTAGGGTTAGGGTTAGGGTACGGGTTAGGGTTAGGGTACGGGTTAGGGTGAGAGTTAGGGTTAGGGTTAGGTTTAGGAAAGCATTAGGGTTAGGGTTAGGGTACGGGTTAGGGTTAGGGTTAGGGTTAGGTTACGGAGTATGGTTAGGGTACGGGGTAGGGCTATGGTACAGGTTAGGGTACGGGTTAGGGTTAGGGTTAGGGTACGGGTTAAGGTTAGGATTGGGTTGGGGTTAGGGTTAGGGTACGGGTTAGGGTACGGGTTAGGGTTAGGGTACGGGTTAGGGTACGGGTTAGGGTTAGGGTTAGGTTTAGGGTACGGTTTAGGGTTAGGGTACGGGTTAGGGTTAAGGTTAGGGTACTGGTTAGGGTTAGGGTTAGGGTACGGGTTAGGGTTAGGCTTAGGGTTAGGGTACGGGTTAGGGTTAGGGTTAGGGTTGGGTTAGGGTTAGGGTTAGGGTACGGGTTAGGGTTAGGGTACGAGTTAGGGTACGGGTTAGGGTAGGGTTAGGGTTATGGTTAGGGTACGGGTTAGGGTTACGGTACGGGTTAGGGTTAGGGTTAGGGTACTGGTTAGGGTTAGGGTTAGGGTTAAGGTACGGGTTAGGGTTAGGGTTAGTTTTAGGGTACGGGTTACGGTTAGGGTTAGGGGTTAGGGTTAGAGTACGGGTTAGGGTTAGGTTTAGGGTTAGGTTTAGGGTATGGGTTAGGGTTAGGGTTAGGGTTAGTGTTAGTGTTAAATTACGGGTTAGGGTTAGGGTTAGGTTTAGGGTTAGGGGTTAGGGGTTAGGGTAAGGGTTAGGGTTAGGTTTAGGGTACGGGTTAGGTTTAGGTTATGGGTTAGGGTACGGGGTAGGTTACGGGTTAGGGTTAGGGTACGGGTTAGGGTTAGGGTATGGGTCAGGGTTAGGGTACGGGTTAGGGTTAGAGTACGGGTTAGGGTTAGGGTTAGGGTTAGGTTTAGGGTACGGGTTAGGGTTAGGGTACGGTTTAGGGTTAGGGTTAGGGTTAGAGTTAGGGATAGCGTACGGGTTAGGGTTAGGGTTAGGGTTAGGGTTAGGGTTAGGAAAGGTTAAGGGTTAGGGTTAGGGTTAGGGTTAGGGTTGGTTAAGGTTAGGGTTAGGGTACGGGTTAGGGTAAGTGTTAGGGTTAGGGTTAGGATTAGGGTTAGGGTACGGGTTAGGGTTAGGTTTAGGGTAAGGGTTAGGGTAGGGTTAGGGTTAGGGTTAGTGTTAGGTTTAGGGTACGGGTTAGGGTTAGGGATAGGGTTAGGGTTAGGGTTAGGGTACGGGTTAGGGTACGTGTTAGGCTTAGGGTACCGGTTAGGGTTAGGGTACGGGTTAGGGTTAGGTTTAGTGTACGGGTTAGGGTTAGAGTTAGGGGTTAGCGTTAGGGTTAGGGTTAGGGTACGGTTTTGGGTTAAGGTTAGGGGATAGGGTTAGTGTTAGGGTTAGGGTAAGGGTTAGGGTTAGGGTACGGGTTAGGGTTAGGGTTAGGGTTAGGTTTAGGGTACGGGTTAGGGTTAGGTTAGGGTTAGGGTTAGGGTTAGGGTACGGGTTAGGTTTAGGGTTAGGGTTAGGGTTAGGGTTAGGGTTAGCGTACGGGTTAGTGTTAGGGTTAGGGTTAGGGTACGGGTTAGGTTTAGTGTACGGGTTAGGTTTAGGGTTAGGGTTAAGGATAGGGTTAGGGTTAGGAAAGGGTTAGGGTTAGGGTTAGGGTACGGATTAGGGTTAGGGTTAGGGTACGGGTTAAGGTTAGGGTTAGGGTTAGGGTTAGGGTTAGGGGTTAGGTTTAGGGTTAGGGTTAGGTTTAGGGTACGGTTTAGGGTACGGGTTAGGGTTAGGGTTAGGGTTAGGAAAGGGTTAGGGTTAGGATTAGGGTTAGGGTTAGGGTACGGGTTAAGTTTAGGGTTAGGGTACGTTTTAGGGTTAAGGTTAGGGTTAGGGTTAGGGTACGGTTTAAGGTTAGGGTTAGGGTTAGGGTTAGGGTTAGGGGTTAGGGTTAGGGTTAGGGTTAGGGTTAGGGTACGGTTTAGGGTACGGGTTAGGTTTAGGGTTAGGGTTAGGGTTAGGGTACGGGTTAGGGTTAGGGTTAGGTTTAGGGTACGGGTTAGTGTTAGGTTTTGGTCTAGGGTTAGGGTTAGGGTACGGGTTAGCGTTAGGTTTAGGGTTAGGGTTATGGTACGGGTTAGGGTTAGGGTTCGGGTTAGGGTTAGGGTTAGGGTACGGGTTAGTTTAGGTTTAGGGTTAGGGTTAGGGTTCGGGTTAGGGTACGGGTTAGAGTTAGGGTTAGGGTTAGGGTTAGGGTTAGGGTTAGCTTACGGGTTAGGGTTAGGGTTAGGGTTAGGTTTAGGGTTAGGGTAAGGGTTAGGTTTAGGGTACGGGTTAGGGTTAGGATTAGGGTTAGGGTTAGGAAAGGGTTAGGGTTAGGGTTAGGGTTAGGGTACGGGTTAGGGTACGGGTTAGGGTTAAGGTTAGGGTACGGGTTAGGGTTAGGGTTAGGGTTAGGGTTAGGGGTTAGGGGTTAGGGTTAGGGTTAGGGTTAGGGTGAGGCCTGGGTACGGGTTAGGGTACGGGTTAGGGTTAGGGTACGGTTTAGTTTTAGGGTTAGGGTTAGTGTTAGGGTACGGGTTAGGGTTAGGGTTAGGGTTAGGGTACGGGTTAGGGTTAGGGTACGGGTTAGGGTGAGAGGGTTAGGGTTAGGTTTAGGAAAGCATTAGGGTTAGGGTTAGGGTACGGGTTAGGGTTAGGGTTAGGGTTAGGTTACGGAGTATGGTTAGGGTACGGGGTAGGGCTAGGGTACAGGTTAGGGTACGGGTTAGGGTTAGGGTACGGGTTAAGGTTAGGATTGGGTTGGGGTTAGGGTTAGGGTACGGGTTAGGGTACGGATTAGGGTTAGGGTACGGGTTAGGGTACGGGTTAGGGTTAGGGTTAGGTTTAGGGTACGGTTTAGGGTTAGGGTACGGGTTAGGGTTAAGGTTAGGGTACTGGTTAGGGTTAGGGTTAGGGTACGGGTTAGGGTTAGGCTTAGGGTTAGGGTACGGGTTAGGGTTAGGGTTAGGGTTGGGTTAGGGTTAGGGTTAGGGTACGGGTTAGGGTTAGGGTACGAGTTAGGGTACGGGTTAGGGTAGGGTTAGGGTTATGGTTAGGGTACGGGTTAGGGTTACGGTACGGGTTAGGGTTAGGGTTAGGGTACTGGTTAGGGTTAGGGTTAGGGTTAAGGTACGGGTTAGGGTTAGGGTTAGTTTTAGGGTACGGGTTATGGTTAGGGTTAGGGGTTAGGGTTAGAGTACGGGTTAGGGTTAGGTTTAGGGTTAGGTTTAGGGTATGGGTTAGGGTTAGGGTTAGGGTTAGTGTTAGTGTTAAATTACGGGTTAGGGTTAGGGTTAGGTTTAGGGTTAGGGGTTAGGGGTTAGGGAAAGGGTTAGGGTTAGGTTTAGGGTACGGGTTAGGTTTAGGTTATGGGTTAGGGTACGGGGTAGGTTACGGGTTAGTGTTAGGGTACGGGTTAGGGTTAGGGTATGGGTCAGGGTTAGGGTACGGGTTAGGGTTAGAGTACGGGTTAGGGTTAGGGTTAGGGTTAGGTTTAGGGTACGGGTTAGGGTTAGGGTACGGTTTAGGGTTAGGGTTAGGGTTAGAGTTAGGGATAGCGTACGGGTTAGGGTTAGGGTTAGGGTTAGGGTTAGGGTTAGGAAAGGTTAAGGGTTAGGGTTAGGGTTAGGGTTAGGGTTGGTTAAGGTTAGGGTTAGGGTACGGGTTAGGGTAAGTGTTAGGGTTAGGGTTAGGATTAGGGTTAGGGTACGGGTTAGGGTTAGGTTTAGGGTAAGGGTTAGGGTAGGGTTAGGGTTAGGGTTAGTGTTAGGTTTAGGGTACGGGTTAGGGTTAGGGATAGGGTTAGGGTTAGGGTTAGGGTACGGGTTAGGGTACGTGTTAGGCTTAGGGTACCGGTTAGGGTTAGGGTACGGGTTAGGGTTAGGTTTAGTGTACGGGTTAGGGTTAGAGTTAGGGGTTAGCGTTAGGGTTAGGGTTAGGGTACGGTTTTGGGTTAAGGTTAGGGGATAGGGTTAGTGTTAGGGTTAGGGTAAGGGTTAGGGTTAGGGTACGGGTTAGGGTTAGGGTTAGGGTTAGGTTTAGGGTACGGGTTAGGGTTAGGGTATGGGTTAGGGTTATGGTTAGGGTACGGGTTAGGGTTAGGTTTAGGGGTTAGGGTTAGCGTACGGGTTAGGGTACGTGTTAGGGTTAGGGTACGGTTTAGGGTTAGGGTACGGGTTAGGGTTAGGGTGAGGGTTAGGGTTAGGGTTAGCATACGGGTTAGGGTTAGGGTTAGGGTTAGTGTTAGGGTATGGGTTAGGGTTAGGGTACGGGTTAGGGTTAGGGTTAGGGTTAGGGTTAGGGTTAGGGTTAGGGTTAGGAAAGGGTTAGGGTTAGGATTAGGGTTAGGGTTAGGGTACGGGTTAAGGTTAGGTTTAGGGTACGGGTTAGGGTTAAGGTTAGGGTTAGGGTTAGGGTACGGGTTAGGGTTAGGGTTAGGGTTAGGGTTAGGGTTAGGGGTTAGGGTTAGGGTAGGGTTAGGGTACGGTTTAGGGTAGGGGTTAGGGTTAGGGTACGGGTTAGGGTTAGGGTTAGGGTACGGGTTAGGTTTAGGGTTAGGGGTTTGGGTTAGGATTAGAGTTAGGGTTAGGGTTAGGGGTTAGGGTTAGGGTTAGGGTACGGTTTAGGGTACGGGTTAGGGTTAGGGTTAGGGGTAGGGTTAGGGTTAGGGTTACGGTACGGGTTAGGGTTAGTGTTAGGGTTAGGGTTAGGGTTAGGGTACGGGTTAGTGTTAGGGTTTGGGTTAGGGTTAGGGTTAGGGTACAGGTTAGCGTTAGGTTTAGGGTTAGGGTTAGGGTACGGGTTAGGGTTAGGGTTCGGGTTAGGGTTAGGGTTAGGGTACGGGTTAGGTTTAGGGTTAGGGTTAGGGTTAGGGTTAGGGTACGGGTTAGGGTTAGGGTAGGGTTAGGGTTAGGGTTAGCTTACGGGTTAGGGTTAGGGTAGGGTTAGGGTTAGGGTTAGCTTACGGGTTAGGGTTAGGGTTAGGGTTAGGGTACGGGTTAGGTTTAGGGTTAGGGTTAGGGTTAGGGTTAGGGTTAGGGTTAGGGTACGGGTTAGGTTTAGGGTACGGTTTAGGGTTAGGATTAGGGTTAGGGTTAGGGTTAGGGTTAGGGTTAGGAAAGGGTGAGGGTTAGGGTTAGGGTTAGGGTACGGGTTGGGGTACGGGTTAGGGTTAAGGTTAGGGTACGGGTTAGGGTTAGTGTACGGGTTAGTGTTAGGGTTAGGGTTATTGTTAGGGTACGGGTTAGGGTTAGGGTTAGGATTAGGGTACGGGTTAGGGTTAGGGTACAGGTTAGGGTACGGGTTAGGGTGAGAGTTAGGGTTAGGGTTAGGTTTAGGAAAGGATTAGGGTTAGGGTTAGGGTACGGTTTAGGGTTAGGGTTAGGTTTAGGGTACGGAGTATGGTTAGGGTACGGGGTAGGGTTAGCGTACGGGTTAGGGTACGGTTTAGGGTTAGGGTTAGGGTAAGGGTTAAGTTTAGGATTGGGTTGAGGTTAGGGTTAGGGTTAGGGTACGGGTTAGGGTTAGGGTACGGGTTAGGGTACGGGTTAGGGTTAGGTTTAGGTTTAGGGTACGGTTTAGGGTTAGGGTACGGGTTAGGGTTAGGGTTAGGGTACTGGTTAGGGTTAGGGTTAGGGTACGGGTTAGGGTTAGGCTTAGGGTTAGGGTACGGGTTAGTGTTAGGGTTAGGTTTGGGTTAGGGTTAGGGTTAGGGTACGGGTTAGGGTTAGGGTACGAGTTAGGGTACGGGTTAGGGTAGGGTTAGGGTTATGGTTAGGGTACGGGTTAGGGTTACGGTACGGGTTAGGGTTAGGGTTAGGGTACTGGTTAGGGTTAGGGTTAGAGTTAGGGTACGGGTTAGGGTTAGGGTTAGGTTTAGGGTATGGGTTATGGTTAGGGTTAGGGGTTAGGGTTAGGGTACGGGTTAGGGTTAGGGTTAGGTTTAGGGTACGGGTTAGGGTTAGGGTTAGGGTTAGTGTTAGTGTTAAAGTACGGGTTAGGGTTTGGGTAAGGGTTAGGGTTAGTGATTAGGGGTTAGGGTAAGTGTTAGGGTTAGGCTTAGGGTACGGGTTAGGGTTATGGTTAGGGTTAGGGTTAGGGTATGGGTTAGGGTACGGGTTAGGGTTAGGGTACGGGTTAGGGTACGGGTTAGGTTACGGGTTAGGGTTAGGGTACGGGTTAGGGTTAGGGTATGGGTCAGGCTTAGGTTACGGGTTAGGGTTAGGGTACGGGTTAGGGTTAGGTTTAGGGTTAGGGTTAGGGTTAGGGTACGGGTTAGGGTTAGGGTACGGTTTAGGGTTAGGTTTAGGGTACGGGTTACGGTTAGGGTTAGGGTTTAGGGTTAGGGTTAGGGTTAGGGTTAGAGTACAGGTTAGGGTTAGGGTACGGGTTATGGTTAGGGTTAGAGTTAGGGATAGCGTACGGGTTAGGGTTAGGGTTAGGGTTAGGAAAGGTTTAGGGTTAGGGTTAGGGTTAGGGTTAGGGTTGGTTAAGGTTAGGGTTAGGGTACGGGTTAGGGTAAGGGTTAGGGTTAGGGTTAGGATTAGGGTTAGGGTACGGGTTAGGGTTAGGTTTAAGGTAAGGGTTAGGGTACGGGTTAGGTTTAGGTTAGGGTTAGGTTTAAGGTACGGGTTAGGGTTAGGGATAGGGTTAGGGTTAGGGTTAGGGTACGGGTTAGGGTACGTGTTAGGGTTAGGTTACCGTTTAGGGTTATTGTACGGGTTAGAGTTAGGTTTAGGGTACGGGTTAGGGTTAGGGTTAGGGGTTAGCGTTAGGGTTAGGGTTAGTGTACGGTTTAGGGTTAGGGTTAGGGGATAGGATTAGGGTTAGGGTTAGGGTTAGGGTAAGGGTTAGGGTTAGGGTACGGGTTAGTGTTAGGGTTAGGGTTAGGTTTAGGGTACGAGTTAGGGTTAGGGTATTGGTTAGGGTTATGGTTAGGGTACGGGTTAGGGTTAGTTTAAGGGGTTAGGGTTAGGGTTAGGGTTAGGGTACGGGTTAGGGTTACGGTACGGGTTAGGGTTAGGGTACAGTTTAGGATTAGGGTGAGGGTTAGGGTTAGGGTTAGCATACGGGTAGGGTTAGGGTTAGGGTTAGGGTTAGTGTTAGGGTACGGGTTAGGGTTAGGGTACGGGTTAGGGTTAGGGTTAGGGTTAGGGTTAGGAAAGGATTAGGGTTAGGATTAGGGTTAGGGTTAGGGTACGGGTTAAGGTTAGGGTTAGGGTACGGGTTAGGGTTAGGGTTAGGGTTAGGGTTAGGGTTAGGGTACGGGTTAGGGTTAGGGTTAGGGTTAGGGTTAGGGGTTAGGGTTAGGGTTAGGGTTAGGGTACGGGTTTGGGTACGGGTTAGGGTTAGGGTTAGGGTTAGGGTTAGGGTTAGGGTACGGGTTAGGGTTAGGGTAAGGGTTAGGGTTAGGGTTAGGGTAAGGTTTAGGTTTAGGGTTTGGGTTAGTGTTAGGGTTAGGGTACGGGTTATGGTTAGGTTAAGGGTTAGGGTTAGGGTACGGGTTAGGGTTAGTGTTAGGGTTAGGGTTAGGGTTAGGGTACGGGTTAGGTTTAGGGTTACGGTTAGGGTTAGGGTTAGGGTACGGGTTAGGGTTATTGTTAGGGTACGGATTAGGGTTAGGGTTAGGGTTAGGGTTAGGGTTAGGGTTAGGGTACGGGTTAGGTTTAGGGTTAGGGTTAGGGTTAGGGTTAGGGTTAGCGTACGGGTTAGTGTTAGGGTTAGGGTTAGGGTACGGGTTAGGTTTAGTGTACGGGTTAGGTTTAGGGTTAGGGTTAAGGATAGGGTTAGGGTTAGGAAAGGGTTAGGGTTAGGGTTAGGGTACGGATTAGGGTTAGGGTTAGGGTACGGGTTAAGGTTAGGGTTAGGGTTAGGGTTAGGGTTAGGGGTTAGGTTTAGGGTTAGGGTTAGGTTTAGGGTACGGTTTAGGGTACGGGTTAGGGTTAGGGTTAGGGTTAGGAAAGGGTTAGGGTTAGGATTAGGGTTAGGGTTAGGGTACGGGTTAAGGTTAGGGTTAGGGTACGTTTTAGGTTTAAGGTTAGGGTTAGGGTTAGGGTACGGTTTAAGGTTAGGGTTAGGGTTAGGGTTAGGGTTAGGGGTTAGGGTTAGGGTTAGGGTTAGGGTTAGGGTACGGTTTAGGGTACGGGTTAGGTTTAGGGTTAGGGTTAGGGTTAGGGTACGGGTTAGGGTTAGGGTTAGGTTTAGGGTACGGGTTAGTGTTAGGTTTTGGTCTAGGGTTAGGGTTAGGGTACGGGTTAGCGTTAGGTTTAGGGTTAGGGTTAGGGTACGGGTTAGGGTTAGGGTTCGGGTTAGGTGTTAAGGTTAGGGTACGGGTTAGTTTAGGTTTAGGGTTAGGGTTAGGGTTCGGGTTAGGGTACGGGTAAGAGTTAGGGTTAGGGTTAGGGTTAGGGTTAGGGTTAGCTTACGGGTTAGGGTTAGGGTTAGGGTTAGGTTTAGGGTTAGGGTAAGGGTTAGGTTTAGGGTACGGGTTAGGGTTAGGATTAGGGTTAGGGTTAGGAAAGGGTTAGGGTTAGGGTTAGGGTTAGGGTACGGGTTAGGGTACGGGTTAGGGTTAAGGTTAGGGTACGGGTTAGGGTTAGGGTTAGGGTTAGGGTTAGGTTTAGGGTATGGGTTAGGGTTAGGGTTAGGGTACGTGTTAGGGTACGGTTTAGGGTTAGGGTTAGGGTACGGGTTATGGTTAGGGTTAGGGTTAGGGTACGGGTTAGGGTACGGGTTAGGGTTAGGGTACGGGTTAGGGTACGGGTTAGGGTTAGGGTTAGGTTTAGGGTACGGTTTAGGGTTAGGGTACGGGTTAGGGTTAAGGTTAGGGTACTGGTTAGGGTTAGGGTTAGGGTACGGGTTAGGGTTAGGCTTAGGGTTAGGGTACGGGTTAGGGTTAGGGTTAGGGTTGGGTTAGGGTTAGGGTTAGGGTACGGGTTAGGGTTAGGGTACGAGTTAGGGTACGGGTTAGGGTAGGGTTAGGGTTATGGTTAGGGTACGGGTTAGGGTTACGGTACGGGTTAGGGTTAGGGTTAGGGTACTGGTTAGGGTTAGGGTTAGGGTTAAGGTACGGGTTAGGGTTAGGGTTAGTTTTAGGGTACGGGTTATGGTTAGGGTTAGGGGTTAGGGTTAGAGTACGGGTTAGGGTTAGGTTTAGGGTTAGGTTTAGGGTATGGGTTAGGGTTAGGGTTAGGGTTAGTGTTAGTGTTAAATTACGGGTTAGGGTTAGGGTTAGGTTTAGGGTTAGGGGTTAGGGGTTAGGGTAAGGGTTAGGGTTAGGTTTAGGGTACGGGTTAGTTTTAGGTTATGGGTTAGGGTACGGGTTAGGTTACGGGTTAGGGTTAGGGTACGGGTTAGGGTTAGGGTATGGGTCAGGGTTAGGGTACGGGTTAGGGTTAGAGTACGGGTTAGGGTTAGGGTTAGGGTTAGGGTACGGGTTAGGGTTAGGGTACGGTTTAGGGTTAGGGTTAGGGTTAGAGTTAGGGATAGCGTACGGGTTAGGGTTAGGGTTAGGGTTAGGGTTAGGGTTAGGAAAGGTTAAGGGTTAGGGTTAGGGTTAGGGTTAGGGTTGGTTAAGGTTAGGGTTAGGGTACGGGTTAGGGTAAGTGTTAGGGTTAGGTTTAGGATTAGGGTTAGGGTACGGGTTAGGGTTAGGTTTAGGGTAAGGGTTAGGGTAGGGTTAGGGTTAGGGTTAGTGTTAGGTTTAGGGTACGGGTTAGGGTTAGGGATAGGGTTAGGGTTAGGGTTAGGGTACGGGTTAGGGTACGTGTTAGGCTTAGGGTACCGGTTAGGGTTAGGGTACGGGTTAGGGTTAGGTTTAGTGTACGGGTTAGGGTTAGGGTTAGGGGTTAGCGTTAGGGTTAGGGTTAGGGTACGGTTTAGGGTTAAGGTTAGGGGATAGGGTTAGTGTTAGGGTTAGGGTAAGGGTTAGGGTTAGGGTACGGGTTAGGGTTAGGGTTAGGGTTAGGTTTAGGGTACGGGTTAGGTTTAGGGTATGGGTTAGGGTTATGGTTAGGGTACGGGTTAGGGTTAGGTTTAGGGGTTAGGGTTAGGGTACGGGTTAGGGTACGTGTTAGGGTTAGGGTACGGTTTAGGGTTAGGGTACGGGTTAGGGTTAGGGTGAGGGTTAGGGTTAGGGTTAGCATACGGGTTAGGGTTAGGGTTAGGGTTAGTGTTAGGGTATGGGTTAGGGTTAGGGTACGGGTTAGGGTTAGGGTTAGGGTTAGGGTTAGGGTTAGGGTTAGGAAAGGGTTAGGGTTAGGGTTAGGGTTAGGGTTAGGGTACGGGTTAAGGTTAGGGTTAGGGTACGGGTTAGGGTTAAGGTTAGGGTTAGGGTTAGGGTACGGGTTAGTGTTAGGGTTAGGGTTAGGGTTAGGGTTAGGGGTTAGGGTTAGGGTAGGGTTAGGGTACGGTTTAGGGTAGGGGTTAGGGTTAGGGTACGGGTTACGGTTAGGGTTAGGGGTTAGGGTTACTGTTAGGGTTAGGGTACAGGTTAGGGTTAGGGTACGGGTTAGGGTTAGGGTTAGAGTTAGGGATAGCGTACGGGTTAGGGTTAGGGTTAGGTTTAGGGATAGGAAAGGTTTAGGGTTAGGGTTAGGGTTAGGGTTAGGGTTGGTTAAGGTTAGGGTTTGGGTACGGGTTAGGGTAAGGGTTAGGGTTAGGGTTAGGATTAGTGTTAGGGTACGGGTTAGGGTTAGGTTTAGGGTAAGGGTTAGGGTACGGGTTAGGGTTAGGGTTAGGTTTAGGGTACGGGTTATGGTTAGGGATAGGGTTAGGGTTAGGGTACGGGTTAGGGTATGTGTTAGGGTTAGGGTACCGGTTAGGGTTAGGGTACGGGTTAGGGTTAGGTTTAGGGTACGGGTTAGGGTTAGGGTTAGGGGTTAGCGTTAGGGTTAGGGTTAGGGTACGGTTTAGGGTTAGGGTTAGGGGATAGGGTTAGGATTAGGGTTAGGGTTAGGGTTAGGGTAAGGGTTAGGGTTAGGTTTAGGGTACGGGTTAGGGTTATGGTTAGGATTAGGGTATGGGTTAGGGTACGGGTTAGGGTTAGGGTATGGGTTAGGGTACGGGTTAGGTTACGGGTTAGGGTTAGGGTACGGGTTAGGGTTAGGGTATGGGTCAGGGTTAGGGTACGGGTTAGGGTTAGGGTACGGGTTAGGGTTAGGGTTAGGGTTAGGTTTAGGGTTAGGGTACGGGTTAGGGTTAGGGTACGGTTTAGGGTTAGGGTTAGGGTTAGAGTTAGGGATAGCGTACGGGTTAGGGTTAGGGTTAGGGTTAGGGTTAGGGTTAGGAAAGGTTAAGGGTTAGGGTTAGGGTTAGGGTTAGGGTTGGTTAAGGTTAGGGTTAGGGTACGGGTTAGGGTAAGTTTTAGGGTTAGGGTTAGGATTAGTGTTAGGGTACGGGTTAGGGATACGTTTAGGGTAAGGGTTAGGGTAGGGTTAGGGTTAGGGTTAGTGTTAGGTTTAGGGTACGGGTTAGGGTTAGGGATAGGGTTAGGGTTAGGTTTAGGGTACGGATTAGGGTACGTGTTAGGCTTAGGGTACCGGTTAGGGTTAGGGTACGGGTTAGGGTTAGGTTTAGGGTACGGGTTAGGGTTAGGGTTAGGGGTTAGCGTTAGGGTTAGGGTTAGGGTACGGTTTAGGGTTAAGGTTAGGGGATAGGGTTAGTGTTAGGGTTAGGGTAAGGGTTAGGGTTAGGGTACGGGTTAGGGTTAGGGTTAGGGTTAGGTTTAGGGTACGGGTTAGGGTTAGGGTATGGGTTAGGGTTATGGTTAGGGTACTGGTTAGGGTTAGGTTTAGGGGTTAGGGTTAGGGTTAGGGTACGGGTTAGGGTTAGGGTATGGTTTAGGGTTAGGGTACGGGTTAGGTTTAGGGTGAGGGTTAGGGTTAGGGTTAGCATACGGGTTAGGGTTAGGGTTAGGGTTAGGGTTAGTGTTAGGGTATGGGTTAGGGTTAGGGTACGGGTTAGGGTTAGGGTTAGGGTTAGGTTTAGGGTTAGGAAAGGGTTAGGGATAGGATTAGGGTTAGGGTTAGGGTACGGGTTAAGGTTAGGGTTAGGGTACGGTTTAGGGTTAAGGTTAGGGTTAGGGTTAGGGTACGGGTTAGGGTTAGGGTTAGGGTTAGGGTTAGGGTTAGGGGTTAGGGTTAGGGTACGGGTTAGGGTTACGGTTAGGGTTAGGTTTAGGGTACGGGTTAGGGTTAGGGTTAGTGTTAGTGTTAGTGTTAAAGTACGGGTTAGGGTTAGGGTTAGGGTTAGGGTTAGGGTTAGGGGTTAGGTGTTAGAGTAAGGGTTAGGGTTAGGTTTAGGGTACGGGTTAGGGTTATGGTTAGGGTTAGGGTTAGGGTATGGGTTAGGGTACGGGTTAGGGTTAGGGTACGGGTTAGGGTTAGGGTACGGGTTAGGGTTAGGGTACGGGTTAGGGTTAGGGTACGGGTTAGGGTTAGGGTACGGGTTAGGGTACGGGTTAGGGTTAGGGTTAGGTTTAGGGTACGGTTTAGGGTTAGGGTACGGGTTAGGGTTAAGGTTAGGGTACTGGTTAGGGTTAGGGTTAGGGTACGGGTTAGGGTTAGGCTTAGGGTTAGGGTACGGGTTAGGGTTAGGGTTAGGGTTGGGTTAGGGTTAGGGTTAGGGTACGGGTTAGGGTTAGGGTACGAGTTAGGGTACGGGTTAGGGTAGGGTTAGGGTTATGGTTAGGGTACGGGTTAGGGTTACGGTACGGGTTAGGGTTAGGGTTAGGGTACTGGTTAGGATTAGGGTTAGGGTTAAGGTACGGGTTAGGGTTAGGGTTAGTTTTAGGGTACGGGTTATGGTTAGGGTTAGGGGTTAGGGTTAGAGTACGGGTTAGGGTTAGGTTTAGGGTTAGGTTTAGGGTATGGGTTAGGGTTAGGGTTAGGGTTAGTGTTAGTGTTAAATTACGGGTTAGGGTTAGGGTTAGGTTTAGGGTTAGGGGTTAGGGGTTAGGGTAAGGGTTAGGGTTAGGTTTAGGGTACGGGTTAGTTTTAGGTTATGGGTTAGGGTACGGGTTAGGTTACGGGTTAGGGTTAGGGTACGGGTTAGGGTTAGGGTATGGGTCAGGGTTAGGGTACGGGTTAGGGTTAGAGTACGGGTTAGGGTTAGGGTTAGGGTTAGGGTTAGGGTACGGGTTAGGGTTAGGGTACGGTTTAGGGTTAGGGTTAGGGTTAGAGTTAGGGATAGCGTACGGGTTAGGGTTAGGGTTAGGGTTAGGGTTAGGAAAGGTTAAGGGTTAGGGTTAGGGTTAGGGTTAGGGTTGGTTAAGGTTAGGGTTAGGGTACGGGTTAGGGTAAGTGTTAGGGTTAGGGTTAGGATTAGGGTTAGGGTACGGGTTAGGGTTAGGTTTAGGGTAAGGGTTAGGGTAGGGTTAGGGTTAGGGTTAGTGTTAGGTTTAGGGTACGGGTTAGGGTTAGGGATAGGGTTAGGGTTAGGGTTAGGGTACGGGTTAGGGTACGTGTTAGGCTTAGGGTACCGGTTAGGGTTAGGGTACGGGTTAGGGTTAGGTTTAGTGTACGGGTTAGGGTTAGGGTTAGGGGTTAGCGTTAGGGTTAGGGTTAGGGTACGGTTTAGGGTTAAGGTTAGGGGATAGGGTTAGTGTTAGGGTTAGGGTAAGGGTTAGGGTTAGGGTACGGGTTAGGGTTAGGGTTAGGGTTAGGTTTAGGGTACGGGTTAGGGTTAGGGTATGGGTTAGGGTTATGGTTAGGGTACGGGTTAGGGTTAGGTTTAGGGGTTAGGGTTAGGGTATGGGTTAGGGTACGTGTTAGGGTTAGGGTACGGTTTAGGGTTAGGGTACGGGTTAGGGTTAGGGTGAGGGTTAGGGTTAGGGTTAGCATACGGGTTAGGGTTAGGGTTAGGGTTAGTGTTAGGGTATGGGTTAGGGTTAGGGTACGGGTTAGGGTTAGGGTTAGGGTTAGGGTTAGGTTTAGGGTTAGGAAAGGGTTAGGGTTAGGGTTAGGGTTAGGGTTAGGGTTAGGGTACGGGTTAAGCTTAGGGTTAGGGTACGGGTTAGGGTTAAGGTTAGGGTTAGGGTTAGGGTACGGGTTAGGGTTAGGGTTAGGGTTAGGGTTAGGGGTTAGGGTTAGGGTAGGGTTAGGGTACGGTTTAGGGTAGGGGTTAGGGTTAGGGTACGGGTTACGGTTAGGGTTAGGGGTTAGGGTTACTGTTAGGGTTAGGGTACAGGTTAGGGTTAGGGTACGGGTTAGGGTTAGGGTTAGAGTTAGGGATAGCGTACGGGTTAGGGTTAGGGTTAGGTTTAGGGATAGGAAAGGTTTAGGGTTAGGGTTAGGGTTAGGGTTAGGGTTGGTTAAGGTTAGGGTTTGGGTACGGGTTAGGGTAAGGGTTAGGGTTAGGGTTAGGATTAGTGTTAGGGTACGGGTTAGGGTTAGGTTTAGGGTAAGGGTTAGGGTACGGGTTAGGGTTAGGGTTAGGTTTAGGGTACGGGTTATGGTTAGGGATAGGGTTAGGGTTAGGGTACGGGTTAGGGTATGTGTTAGGGTTAGGGTACCGGTTAGGGTTAGGGTACGGGTTAGGGTTAGGTTTAGGGTACGGGTTAGGGTTAGGGTTAGGGGTTAGCGTTAGGGTTAGGGTTAGGGTACGGTTTAGGGTTAGGGTTAGGGGATAGGGTTAGGATTAGGGTTAGGGTTAGGGTTAGGGTAAGGGTTAGGGTTAGGTTTAGGGTACGGGTTAGGGTTATGGTTAGGATTAGGGTATGGGTTAGTGTACGGGTTAGGGTTAGGGTATGGGTTAGGGTACGGGTTAGGTTACGGGTTAGGGTTAGGGTACGGGTTAGGGTTAGGGTATGGGTCAGGGTTAGGGTACCGGTTAGGGTTAGGGTACGGGTTAGGGTTAGGGTTAGGGTTAGGTTTAGGGTTAGGGTACGGGTTAGGGTTAGGGTACGGTTTAGGGTTAGGGTTAGGGTTAGAGTTAGGGATAGCGTACGGGTTAGGGTTAGGGTTAGGGTTAGGGTTAGGGTTAGGAAAGGTTAAGGGTTAGGGTTAGGGTTAGGGTTAGGGTTGGTTAAGGTTAGGGTTAGGGTACGGGTTAGGGTAAGTTTTAGGGTTAGGGTTAGGATTAGTGTTAGGGTACGGGTTAGGGATACGTTTAGGGTAAGGGTTAGGGTAGGGTTAGGGTTAGGGTTAGTGTTAGGTTTAGGGTACGGGTTAGGGTTAGGGATAGGGTTAGGGTTAGGTTTAGGGTACGGGTTAGGGTACGTGTTAGGCTTAGGGTACCGGTTAGGGTTAGGGTACGGGTTAGGGTTAGGTTTAGGGTACGGGTTAGGGTTAGGGTTAGGGGTTAGCGTTAGGGTTAGGGTTAGGGTACGGTTTAGGGTTAAGGTTAGGGGATAGGGTTAGTGTTAGGGTTAGGGTAAGGGTTAGGGTTAGGGTACGGGTTAGGGTTAGGGTTAGGGTTAGGTTTAGGGTACGGGTTAGGGTTAGGGTATGGGTTAGGGTTATGGTTAGGGTACTGGTTAGGGTTAGGTTTAGGGGTTAGGGTTAGGGTTAGGGTACGGGTTAGGGTTAGGGTATGGTTTAGGGTTAGGGTACGGGTTAGGGTTAGGGTGAGGGTTAGGGTTAGGGTTAGCATACGGGTTAGGGTTAGGGTTAGGGTTAGGGTTAGTGTTAGGGTATGGGTTAGGGTTAGGGTACGGGTTAGGGTTAGGGTTAGGGTTAGGTTTAGGGTTAGGAAAGGGTTAGGGATAGGATTAGGGTTAGGGTTAGGGTACGGGTTAAGGTTAGGTTTAGGGTACGGGTTAGGGTTAAGGTTAGGGTTAGGGTTAGGGTACGGGTTAGGGTTAGGGTTAGGGTTAGGGTTAGGGTTAGGGGTTAGGGTTAGGGTACGGGTTAGGGTTACGGTTAGGGTTAGGTTTAGGGTACGGGTTAGGGTTAGGGTTAGTGTTAGTGTTAGTGTTAAAGTACGGGTTAGGGTTAGGGTTAGGGTTAGGGTTAGGGTTAGGGGTTAGGTGTTAGAGTAAGGGTTAGGGTTAGGTTTAGGGTACGGGTTAGGGTTATGGTTAGGGTTAGGGTTAGGGTATGGGTTAGGGTAC
>JAVLSZ010000330.1:47500-85000 GCA_032313775.1 Urocyon cinereoargenteus
GAAAGGTTTAGGGTTAGGGTTAGGGTTAGGGTTAGGGTTGGTTAAGGTTAGGGTTTGGGTACGGGTTAGGGTAAGGGTTAGGGTTAGGGTTAGGATTAGTGTTAGGGTACGGGTTAGTGTTAGGTTTAGGGTAAGGGTTAGGGTACGGGTTACGGTTAGGGTTATGGTTAGGTTTAGGGTACGGGTTATGGTTAGGGATAGGGTTAGGGTTAGGGTTAGGGTTAGGGTACGGGTTAGGGTACGTGTTAGGGTTAGGGTACCGGTTAGGGTTAGGGTACGGGTTAGGGTTAGGTTTAGGGTACGGGTTAGGGTTAGGGTTAGGGGTTAGCGTTAGGGTTAGGGTTAGGTTACGGTTTAGGGTTAGGGTTAGGGGATAGGGTTAGGTTTAGGGTTAGGGTTAGGGTAAGGGTTAGGGTTAGGGTACGGGTTAGGGTTAGGGTTAGGTTTAGGTTTAGGGTACGGGTTAGGGTTAGGGTATGGGTTAGGGTTATGGTTAGGGTACGGGTTAGGGTTAGGTTTAGGGGTTAGGGTTAGGTTTAGGGTTAGGGTTAGGGTACGGGTTAGGGTACGGGTTAGGGTTAGCGTGAGGGTTAGGGTTAGGGTTAGCATACGGGTTAGGGTTAGGGTTAGGGTTAGGGTTAGTGTTAGGGTACGGGTTAGCGTTAGGGTACGGGTTAGGGTTAGGGTTAGGGTTAGGGTTAGGGTTAGGGTTAGGGTTAGGAAAGGGTTAGGGTTAGGATTAGGGTTAGGGTTAGGGTACGGGTTAAGGTTAGGGTTAGGGTACGGGTTAGGGTTAGGGTTAGGGTTAGGGTACGGGTACGGGTACAGGTTAGGGTTAGGGTTGGGGTTAGGGTTAGGGTTAGGGGTTAGGGTTAGGGTTAGGGTTAGGGTACGGGTTTGGGTACGGGTTAGGGTACGGGTTAGGGTTAGGGTTAGGGTTAGGGTACGGGTTAGGGTTAGGGTAAGGGTTAGGGTTAGGTTTAGGGTAAGGTTTAGGGTTAGGCTTTGGGTTAGGGTTAGGGTTTGTGTTCGGGTTAGTGTTAGGGTTCGGGTTAGGGTTAGGGTTCGGGTTAGGGTTAAGTTTGGGGTTAGGGATCGGTTTAGGGTTAGGGTTAAGGTTCGGGTTAGGGTTAGGGTTTGGGTTAGGGTTAGATTTCGGGTTAGGTTTAGGGTTCCGGTTAGGGTTAGTGTTAGGGTTCGGGTTCGGGTTAGGGTTAGGGTTCGGGTTAGTGTTAGGGTTAGGGTTAGGGTTAGGGTTAGGGTTCAGGTTAGGGTTCGGGTTAGGGTTAGGTTTAGGGTTAGGGTTAGGTTTAGGGTTAGGGTTAGGGTTAGGGTTCGGGTTAGGGTTAGGTTTAGGTTTAGGGTTAGGGTTAGGTTTAAGGCTCGGGGTAGTGTTAGGTTTAAGGTTCGGGTTAGGGTTATGGTTAGGGTTCGGGTTAGGGTTAGGGTTAGGGTTAGGGTTAGGGTTCGTGTTCGGGTTAGGGTTCGGGTTAGGGTTAGGTTTAGTGTTAGTGTTAGGGTTAGGGTTAGGATTAGGGTTCGCGTTAGGGTTCGGGATAGGTGTCAGTTTAGGGTTAGGTTTAGGGTTCGGATTCGGGTTAGGGTTAGGTTTAGGGTTCGTGTTAGGGTTAGGGTTCGGGTTAGGGTTAGGGTTAGGGTTTGTGTTCGGGTTAGGGTTAGGGTTCGGGTTCGTGTTAGGGTTCGGGTTAGGGTTAGGGTTAGGGTTAGGGTTCTGTTTCGGGGTTAGGGTTAGGTTTAGGGTTCGGGTTAGGGTTCGGGTTAGGGTTAGGATTTGGGTAAGGGGTTAGGGTTCGGGTTCGGATTAGGGTTAGCGTTAGGGTTCCGGTTAGGGTTAGGGTTAGGGTTAGGGTTCGGGTTAGGGTTAGGGTTAGGGTTAGGGTTAGGGTTCAGGTTAGGGTTAGGGTTAGGGTTCGGGTTAGGGTTCGTGTTAGGCTTAGGGTTAGGATTAGGGTTAGAGTTCGGGTTAGGGTTAGGGTTCGGATTAGGTTTAGCTTTAGGGTTCGGGTTAGGGTTAGGGTTCGGGTTAGGGTTAGGGTTACGGTTAAGGTTAGGGTTCGGGTTAGGGTTAGGGTTCGGGTTAGGGTTAGGGTTAGGGTTATGGTTACGGTTAGGGTTCGGGTTAGGGTTAGGGTTAGGATTATGGTTCGGGTTAGGGTTAGGGTTAGGGTTCGTGTTAGGGTTCGGGTTAGGGTTAGGGTTAGGGTTCGGGTTAGGGTGAGGGTTAGTGTTAGGGTTCGGGTTAGGGTTAGGGTTAGGTTTAGGGTTCTGGTTAGGGTTAGGGTTCGGGTTACGGTTAGGGTTAGGGTTAGGGTTCGGGTTAGGATTAGGGTTAGGGTTCGGGTTCGGGTTAGGGTTAGGGTTCGGGTTATGGTAGGGTTCGCGTTCGGGTTAGGGTTCGGGTTAGGCTTAGGGTTAGTGTTAAGGTTCGGGTTCGGGGTTAGGGTTAGGGTTAGGGTTCGGGTTAGGGTTCGGGTTAGGGTTAGGATTCGGGTAAGGTTGTTAGGGTTCGGGTTCGGGTTAGGGTTAGATTTAGGGTTCCGGTTAGGGCTGTGTTAGGGTTCGGGTTCGGGTTAGGGTTAGTGTTCGGGTTAGTGTTAGGGTTCGGGTTAGGTTTAGGGTTCGGGTTAGGGTTAAGTTTGGGGTTAGGGATCGGTTTAGGGTTAGGGTTAAGGTTCGGGTTAGGGTTAGGGTTTGGGTTAGGGTTAGATTTCGGGTTAGGTTTAGGGTTCCGGTTAGGGTTAGTGTTAGGGTTCGGGTTCGAGTTAGGGTTAGGGTTCGGGTTAGTGTTAGGGTTAGGGTTAGGGTTAGGGTTAGGGTTAGGGTTCAGGTTAGGGTTCGGGTTAGGGTTAGGTTTAGGGTTAGGGTTAGGTTTAGGGTTAGGGTTAGGGTTAGGGTTCGGGTTAGGGTTAGGTTTAGGTTTAGGGTTAGGGTTAGGTTTAAGGTTCGGGGTAGTGTTAGGTTTAAGGTTCGGGTTAGGGTTATGGTTAGGGTTCGGGTTAGGGTTAGGGTTAGGGTTAGGGTTAGGGTTCGTGTTCGGGTTAGGGTTCGGGTTAGGGTTAGGTTTAGTGTTAGGGTTAGGGTTAGGGTTAGGATTAGGGTTCGCGTTAGGGTTCGGGATAGGTGTCAGTTTAGGGTTAGGTTTAGGGTTCGGATTCGGGTTAGGGTTAGGTTTAGGGTTCGTGTTAGGGTTAGGGTTCGGGTTAGGGTTAGGGTTAGGGTTTGTGTTCGGGTTAGGGTTAGGGTTCGGGTTCGTGTTAGGGTTCGGGTTAGGGTTAGGGTTAGGGTTAGGGTTCTGTTTCGGGGTTAGGGTGAGGTTTAGGGTTCGGGTTAGGGTTCGGGTTAGGGTTAGGATTTGGGTAAGGGGTTAGTGTTTGGGTTCGGATTAGGGTTAGCGTTAGGGTTCCGGTTAGGGTTAGGGTTAGGGTTAGGGTTCGGGTTAGGGTTAGGGTTAGGGTTAGGGTTAGGGTTCAGGTTAGGGTTAGGGTTAGGGTTCGGGTTAGGGTTCGTGTTAGGCTTAGGGTTAGGATTAGGGTTAGAGTTCGGGTTAGGGTTAGGGTTCGGGTTAGGGTTAGGGTTAGGGTTATGCTTACGGTTAGGGTTCGGGTTAGGGTTAGGGTTAGGATTATGGTTCGGGTTAGGGTTAGGGTTAGGGTTCGTGTTAGGGTTCGGGTTAGGGTTAGGGTTAGGGTTCGGGTTAGGGTGAGGGTTAGTGTTAGGGTTCGGGTTAGGGTTAGGGTTAGGTTTAGGGTTCTGGTTAGGGTTAGGGTTCGGGTTACGGTTAGGGTTAGG
Organism: Urocyon cinereoargenteus; assembly: GCA_032313775.1. NCBI lineage: Eukaryota > Metazoa > Chordata > Mammalia > Carnivora > Canidae > Urocyon > Urocyon cinereoargenteus. The sequence continues at coordinate 51,311 of JAVLSZ010000330.1, forward strand.
GTTAGGGTTCGGGTTAGGATTAGGGTTAGGGTTCGGGTCGGGTTAGGGTTAGGGTTCGGGTTATGGTAGGGTTCGCGTTCGGGTTAGGGTTCGGGTTAGGCTTAGGGTTAGTGTTAAGGTTCGGGTTCGGGGTTAGGGTTAGGGTTAGGGTTCGGGTTAGGGTTCGGGTTAGGGTTAGGATTCGGGTAAGGTTGTTAGGGTTCGGGTTCGGGTTAGGGTTAGATTTAGGGTTCCGGTTAGGGCTGTGTTAGGGTTCGGGTTCGGGTTAGGGTTAGTGTTCGGGTTAGTGTTAGGGTTCGGGTTAGGGTTAGGGTTCGGGTTAGGGTTAAGTTTGGGGTTAGGGATCGGTTTAGGGTTAGGGTTAAGGTTCGGGTTAGGGTTAGGGTTTGGGTTAGGGTTAGATTTCGGGTTAGGTTTAGGGTTCCGGTTAGGGTTAGTGTTAGGGTTCGGGTTCGAGTTAGGGTTAGGGTTCGGGTTAGTGTTAGGGTTAGGGTTAGGGTTAGGGTTAGGGTTAGGGTTCAGGTTAGGGTTCGGGTTAGGGTTAGGTTTAGGTTTAGGGTTAGGTTTAGGGTTAGGGTTAGGGTTAGGGTTCGGGTTAGGGTTAGGTTTAGGTTTAGGGTTAGGGTTAGGTTTAAGGTTCGGGGTAGTGTTAGGTTTAAGGTTCGGGTTAGGGTTATGGTTAGGGTTCGGGTTAGGGTTAGGGTTAGGGTTAGGGTTAGGGTTCGTGTTCGGGTTAGTGTTCGGGTTAGGGTTAGGTTTAGTGTTAGGGTTAGGGTTAGGGTTAGGATTAGGGTTCGCGTTAGGGTTCGGGATAGGTGTCAGTTTAGGGTTAGGTTTAGGGTTCGGATTCGGGTTAGGGTTAGGTTTAGGGTTCGTGTTAGGGTTAGGGTTCGGGTTAGGGTTAGGGTTAGGGTTTGTGTTCGGGTTAGGGTTAGGGTTCGGGTTCGTGTTAGGGTTCGGGTTAGGGTTAGGGTTAGGGTTAGGGTTCTGTTTCGGGGTTAGGGTGAGGTTTAGGGTTCGGGTTAGGGTTCGGGTTAGGGTTAGGATTTGGGTAAGGGGTTAGGGTTCGGGTTCGGGTTAGGGTTAGCGTTAGGGTTCCGGTTAGGGTTAGGGTTAGGGTTAGGGTTCGGGTTAGGGTTAGGGTTAGGGTTAGGGTTAGGGTTAGGGTTCAGGTTAGGGTTAGGGTTAGGGTTCGGGTTAGGGTTCGTGTTAGGCTTAGGGTTAGGATTAGGGTTAGAGTTCGGGTTAGGGTTAGGGTTCGGGTTAGGTTTAGCTTTAGGGTTCGGGTTAGGGTTAGGGTTAGGGTTACGGTTAAGGTTAGGGTTCGGTTAGGGTTAGGGTTAGGGTTCGGGTTAGGGTTAGGGTTAGGGTTATGGTTACGGTTAGGGTTCGGGTTAGGGTTAGGGTTAGGATTATGGTTCGGGATAGGGTTAGGGTTAGGGTTCGTGTTAGGGTTCGGGTTAGGGTTAGGGTTAGGGTTCGGGTTAGGGTGAGGGTTAGTGTTAGGGTTCGGGTTAGGGTTAGGGTTAGGTTTAGGGTTCTGGTTAGGGTTAGGGTTCGGGTTACGGTTAGGGTTAGGGTTAGGGTTCGGGTTAGGATTAGGGTTAGGGTTCGGGTTCGGGTTAGGGTTAGGGTTCGGGTTATGGTAGGGTTCGCGTTCGGGTTAGGGTTCGGGTTAGGCTTAGGGTTAGTGTTAAGGTTCGGGTTCGGGGTTAGGGTTAGGGTTAGGGTTCGGGTTAGGGTTCGGGTTAGGGTTAGGATTCGGGTAAGGTTGTTAGGGTTCGGGTTCGGGTTAGGGTTAGATTTCGGGTTCCGGTTAGGGCTGTGTTAGGGTTCGGGTTCGGGTTAGGGTTAGTGTTCGGGTTAGTGTTAGGGTTCGGGTTAGGGTTAGGGTTCGGGTTAGGGTTAAGTTTAGGGTTAGGGATCGGTTTAGGGTTAGGGTTAAGGTTCGGGTTAGGGTTAGGGTTTGGGTTAGGGTTAGATTTCGGGTTAGGTTTAGGGTTCCGGTTAGGGTTAGTGTTAGGGTTCGGGTTCGGGTTAGGGTTAGGGTTCGGGTTAGTGTTAGGGTTAGGGTTAGGGTTAGGTTTAGGGTTAGGGTTAGGGTTAGGGTTCGGGTTAGGGTTAGGTTTAGGTTTAGGGTTAGGGTTAGGTTTAAGGTTCGGGGTAGTGTTAGGTTTAAGGTTCGGGTTAGGGTTATGGTTAGGGTTCGGGTTAGGGTTAGGGTTAGGGTTAGGGTTAGGGTTCGTATTCGGGTTAGGGTTCGGGTTAGGGTTAGGTTTAGTGTTAGGGTTAGGGTTAGGGTTAGGATTAGGGTTCGCGTTAGGGTTCGGGATAGGTGTCAGTTTAGGGTTAGGTTTAGGGTTCGGATTCGGGTTAGGGTTAGGTTTAGGGTTCGTGTTAGGGTTAGGGTTCGGGTTAGGGTTAGGGTTAGGGTTTGTGTTCGGGTTAGGGTTAGGGTTCGGGTTCGTGTTAGGGTTCGGGTTAGGGTTAGGGTTAGGGTTAGGGTTCCGTTTCGGGGTTAGGGTTAGGTTTAGGGTTCGGGTTAGGGTTCGGGTTAGGGTTAGGATTTGGGTAAGGGGTTAGGGTTCGGGTTCGGTTTAGGGTTAGCGTTAGGGTTCCGGTTAGGGTTAGGGTTAGGGTTAGGGTTCGGGTTAGGGTTAGGGTTAGGGTTAGGGTTAGGGTTCAGGTTAGGGTTAGGGTTAGGGTTCGGGTTAGGGTTCGTGTTAGGCTTAGGGTTAGGATTAGGGTTAGAGTTCGGGTTAGGGTTAGGGTTCGGGTTAGGTTTAGCTTTAGGGTTCGGGTTAGGGTTAGGTTTAGGGTTCGGGTTAGGGTTAGGGTTACGGTTAAGGTTAGGGTTCGGGTTAGGGTTAGGGTTAGGGTTCGGGTTAGGGTTAGGGTTAGGGTTATGGTTACGGTTAGGGTTCGGGTTAGGGTTAGGGTTAGGATTATGGTTCGGGTTAGGGTTAGGGTTAGGGTTCGTGTTAGGGTTCGGGTTAGGGTTAGGGTTAGGGTTCGGGTTAGGGTGAGGGTTAGGGTTAGGGTTCGGGTTAGGGTTAGGGTTAGGTTTAGGGTTCTGGTTAGGGTTAGGGTTCGGGTTACGGTTAGGGTTAGGGTTAGGGTTCGGAATAGGGTTAGGGGTAGGGTACGGGTTAGGGTTCGGGTTCGAGTTAGGGTTAGGGTTAGGGTTAGGGTTCGGGTTAGGGTTAGGGTTAGGTTTAGGGTTCGGTTTAGGGTTAGGGTTAGGGTTAGGGTTAGGGTTAGGGTTAGGGTTCGGGTTAGGGTTAGGTTTAAGTTTCGGGTTAGGGTTAGGTTTAGGGTTAGGGTTCGTGTTCGGTTTAGGGTTAGGGTTTGGGTTAGGGTTCGGGTTCGTGATAGGGTTAGGGTTAGGGTTAGGGTTAGGTTTCGGGTTAGGGTTAGGGTTAGGGTTCGGGTTAGGGTTAGGGTTAGGGTTCGGGTTAGGGTTAGGGTTCGGGTTAGGGTTAGGGTTAGGGTTCGGGTTAGTGTTTGGGTTCGGGTTAGGGTTAGGGTTAGGGTTAGCGTTCTGGTTAGGGTTAGGGTTCGGGTTAGGGTTAGTGTTAGAGTTAGAGTTAGGGTTAGGGTTCGGATTAGGGTTAGGGGTAGGGTTCGGGTTAGGGTTCCGGTTCGGGTTAGGGTTAGGGTTAGGGTTAGGGTTAGGGTTAAGGTTAGGGTTAGGGTTAGGGTTCGGGTTAGGGTTAGGGTTAGGGTTCAGGTTAGGGTTCGGGTTAGGGTTAGGGTTAGGGTTATGGTTTCGGTTAGGGTTAGGATTAGGGTTAGGGTTCGGGTTCGGGTAAGGTTTAGGGTTAGGGTTAGGTTTAGGGTTAAGGTTCGGGGTAGGGTTAGGGTTAAGGTTCGGGTTAGGGTTAAGGTTAGGGTTAGGGTTAGGGTTCACGTTAGGTTTCGGGTTAGGTGTCGGGTTAGGGTTAGGGTTAGTGTTCGGGTTACGGTTAGGTTTACGGTTAGGGTTAGGGTTCGGGTTACGGTTAGGGTTAGGGTTCGGGTTAGGGTTAGGGTTAGGGTTATGGTTGGGGTTAGGGTTCGGGTTAGGGTTAGGGTTCGGATTAGGGTTCGGGTTAGGGTTAGGGTTAGGGTTCGGTTTAGGGTTCGGGTTAGGGTTAGGGTTAGGGTTAGGGTTCGGGTTTGGGTTAGGGTTAGGGTTAGGGTTTGGTTTAGGGTTAGGGTTAGGGTTAGGGTTAGGGTTAGGTTTCGGGTTATGGTTAGGGTTCAGGTTAAGGGTCGGGTTAGGGTTAGGGTTAGGGTTCGGGTTAGGGTTAGGGTTAGGGTGAGGGTTCAAGTTAGGGTTAGGGTTCGGGTTAGTGTTAGGGTTAGGTTTCGGGTTCGGGTTAGGGTTAGGTTCGGGTTAGGTTTCGGGTTAGGGTTAGGTTTAGGGTTAGGGTTCGGGTTCGGGGTTAGGGTTATGGTTAGGGTTCGGGTTAGGGTTCGGGATAGGGTTAGGATTCGGGTAAGGGGTTAGGGTTCGGGTTCGGGTTAGGGTTAGGGTTAGAGTTCCGGTTAAGGTTAGGTTTAGGGTTCTGTTTAGGGTTAGGTTTAGGTTTAGGGTTAGGGTTCGGGTTAGGGTTAGGGTTAGGGTTCGGGTAAGGGTTAGGGTTAGGGTTCGGGTTAGGGTTAGGGTTTAGGGTTAGGGGTTAGGGGTTAGGGTTAGGGTTAGGGTTAGGGTTAGGGTACGGGTTAGGGTTAGGGTTAGGGTTAGGGTACTGGTTATGGTTAGGGTTAGGATTAGGGTTAGGGGTTAGGGGTTAGGGTTAGTGTTAGGGTTAGGGTACGGGTTAGGGTACGGTTTAGGGTTAGGTTACGGGTTAGTGTTAGGGTTAGGGTTAGGGTTAGTGTTAGGGTACGGTTTATGGTTAGGGTTAGGTTTAGGGTACGGGTTAGGGTACGGGTTAGGGTTAGGGTACGGGTTAGAGTACGGGTTAGGGTTAGGGTTAGGGTACGGGTTAGGGTTACGGTTAGTGTACGGGTTAGGGTTAGGTTTAGGGTAGGTTTAGGGTACGGGTTAGGGTTAGGGTTACGGTAGGTGTTAGGGTTAGGGTACGGGTTAGGGTTAGGGTTAGTGTTAGTGTTAGGGTACGGGTTAGGGTTAGGGTACGGGTTAGAGTACGGGTTAGGGATAGGGTTAGGGTACGGGTTAGGTTTAGGGCTAGGTACGGGTTAGGGTTAGGGTACGGGTAAGGTTTAGGGTTAGGGTTAGGGTTCGGTTTAGGGTTAGGGTTAGGGTACGGGTTAGGGTTAGTGTTAGGGTACGGGTTTGGGTTAGGGTTAGGGTACGGGTTAGGGTTAGGGTACGGGTTAGGGTTAGGTTTAGGTTTAGGGTTAGTGTTAGGGTTAGGGTACGGGTTAGGGTTAGGTTTAGGGTACGGGTTAGGGTTAGGGTTAGGATTAGGGTTAGGGTACAGGTTAGGGTTAGGTTTAGCGTAAGGGTTAGGGTACGGGTTAGGGTTAGGGTATGGGTTAGGGTTAGGTTTAGGTTACGGGTTAGGGTTAGGGTTAGGGTTAGGGTACGGGTTAGGGTTAGGGTTAGGGTTAGTGTTAGGGTTAGCGTACGGGTTAGGGTTAGGTTTAGGGTAAGGGTTAGGGTACGGGTTAGGGTTAAGTTTAGGTTAAGGATAAGGGTACGGGTTAGGGTTAGGGTTAGGGTTAGGGTTAGGGTTAGTGTTAGGGTACGGGTTAGGGTTAGGTACAGTTTAGGGTTAGGGTTAGGGTTAGGATTAGGTTTAGGGTACGGGTTAGGGTTAGGGTACGGGTTAGGGTTAGGGTTAGGGTACGGTTTAGGGTCAGGGTTAGGGGTTAGGGTTAGGATTAGGGTTAGGGTTAGGGTTAGGGTACGGGTTAGGGTTAGGGTACGGGTTAGGGTTAGTGTTAGGGTTAGGTTTAGGGTTAGCGTACGGGTTAGGGTTAGGGTTACGTTTAGGGTTAGGTTTAGGGTTAGGGTACGGGTTAGGGATAGGGTACGTGTTAGTGTTAGGGTTAGGTTTAGGGTTAGGGTTAGGGTTAGGAAAGGGTTAGGGTTAGGGTTAGGGTTAGGGTACGGTTTAAGGTTAGGGTTAGGGTACGGGTTAGGGTTAGGGTTAGTGTTAGGGTTAGGTTTAGGGTACGGTTAGGGTTAGGGTTAGGGTACGGGTTAGGGTTAGTGTTAGGGGTTAGGGTTAGAATTAGGGTTAGGGTTAGGGTTAGGGTGCGGGTTACGTTTAGGGATAGGGTTAGGGTTAGGGTACGGGTTAGTGTTAGGGTTAGGGTTAGGGTTACGTTTAGGGTACGGGTTAGGTTTAGGGTTAGGGTTAGGGTTAGGTTTAGGGTACGGGTTAGGGTTAGGGTTAGGGTTAGGGTTAGGGTACGGATTAGGGTTAAGGTATGGGTTAGTGTTAGGGTTTGGGTACGGGTTAGGGTACGGGTTAGGTTTAGGGTTAGGGTAAGGGTACGGGGTAGGGTTAGGGTTAGGGTTAGGGTTAGTGTTAGTGTTAATGTACGGGTTAGGATTAGGGTTCGGGTTAGGGTTAGGGTTAGGGTTAGGGGTTAGGGGTTAGGGTTAGGTTTAGGTTTAGGGTACGGGTTAGGGTTAGGGTTAGGATTAGGGTTAGGTTACAGGTTAGGGTTACGTTTAGGGTAAGGGTTAGGGTACGGGTTAGGGTTAGGGTTAGGGTTAGTGTTAGTGTTAATGTACGCGTTAGGTTTAGGTTTAGGGTTAGGCTTAGGGTTAGGGGTTAGGGGTTAGGGTTAGGGTTAGGATTAGGGTTAGGGTACGGATTAGGGTTAGGGTTAGGATTAGGGTTAGGGTACAGGTTAGGGTTAGGTTTAGGGTAAGGGTTATGGTACGGGTTAGGGTTAGGGTTAGGGTTAGGGTACGGGTTAGGGTACGGTTTAGGTTTAGTGTTAGGGTTAGGTATGGGTTAGGGTACGTGTTAGGGTTAGGGTTCCGGTTAGGGTTAGGGTTCGGGTTAGAGGTTAGGGTTAGGGTTCGGGTTTGGATTAGGGTTAGGGTTAGGGTTAGGGTTAGGGTTAGGGTTCGGGTTAGGGTTAGGGTTAGTTTGAGGGTTAGGGTTTGGGTTAGGGTTAGGGGTTAGTGTCAGTGTTAGGGTTAGGGTTAGGGTTAGGGTTCGGATTAGGGTTAGGTTAGGGTTCGAGTTAGGGTTAGGGTTCGGGTTATGGTTAGGTTTCGGGTTAGGGTTAGCGTTCAGGTTAGGGGTTAGGGTTAGGGTTCGGGTTCGGGTTAGGGTTATGTTTAGGGTTAGGGTTAGCGTTAGGGTTAGCGTTCGGGTAAGGGTTAGGGGTAGTTTTAGGGTTAGGGTTGGGGTTGGGGTTAGGGTTAGGGTTAGGGTTAGGGTTAGGTTTCGGGTTAGGGTTAGGGTTAGGGTTCGGTTTAGGTTTAGTGTTAGGGTGAAGGTTAGGGTTAGGGTTCGGGTTAGGGTTCGGGTTAGGGTTAGGGTTAGGTTTAGGGTTAGGTTTAGGGTTAGGGTTCGGGTTAGCGTTAGGGTTATGGTTCGGGTTAGGGTTCGGGTTAGGGTTAGGGTTAGGGTTAGGGTTAGGTTTCGGGTTCGGGTTAGGGTTAGGGTTAGGGTTCGGGTTAGGGTTAGGGTTATGGTTTGGGTTCGGGTTCGGGGTAGGGTTAGGTTTTGGGTTCGGGTTAGGGTTAGGGTTAAGGTTAGGGTTCGGGTTAGGGTTAGGGTTAGGGTTAAGGTTAGGGTTTAGTGATAGGGTTAGGGTTCGGGTTCGGGTTAGGGTTAGGGTTAGGGTTAGGGGTTAGGGTTAGGGTTAGGTTTCGATTTAGTGTTCGGGTTAGGGTTAGGGTTGGGGTTCGGGTTAAGGTTAGGGTTAGGGTTAGGGTTAGGGTTAGGGTTAGGGTTCGGATTAGCGTTAGGGTTAGGATTCGGGTTAGGGTTCGGGTTCGGGTTAGGGTTAGGGTTAGGGTTAGGGTTAGGGTTAGGGTTCGTGTTAGGGTTAGGGTTCGGGTTAGGGTTAGGGTTAGGTTCGGGTAAGGGTTAGGGTTAGGGTTCGGGTTAGGGTTAGGGTTAGGTTTCGGGTTAGGGTTCGGGTTCGGGTTAGGGTTAGGGTTCGGGTTAGGGTTAGGGTTAGGGTTAGGGTTAGGGTTCGGGTTACGGTTAGGGTTCGGGTTAGGGTTAGGGTTAGGGTTCGGCTTAGGGTTAGGGTTAGGGTTCGGGTTAGGGTTAGGGTTCGGGTTTGGGTTAGGGTTAGGGTTAGGGTTAGGGTTCGGGTTATGGTTAGGGTTAGGGTTCGGGTTAGGGTTACGGTTCGGGTTAGGGTTAGGGTTCGGGTTAGGGGTTAGGGTTAGGGTTCGGGTTTGGGTTAGGGTTAGGGTTAGGGTTAGGTTTAGGGTTCGGGTTAGGATTAGGGTTAGTTTGAGGGTTAGGGGTTAGTGTTAGTGTTAGTGTTAGGGTTAGGGTTAGGGTTAGGGTTCGAATTAGGGTTAGGTTAGGGTTCGAGTTAGTGTTAGGGTTCGGGTTATGGTTAGGGTTCGGGTTAGGGTTAGCGTTCGGGTTAGGGGTTAGGGTTAGGGTTCGGGTTCGGGTTAGGGTTATGGTTAGGGTTAGGGTTAGCGTTAGGGTTAGCGTTCGGGTTAGGGTTAGGGGTAGTTTTAGGGTTAGGGTTGGGGTTGGGGTTAGGGTTAGGGTTAGGGTTAGGGTTAGGTTTCGGGTTAGGGTTAGGGTTAGGGTTCGGTTTAGGTTTAGGGTTAGGGTGAAGGTTAGGGTTAGGGTTCGGGTTAGGGTTCGGGTTAGGGTTAGGGTTAGGTTTAGGGTTAGGTTTAGGGTTAGGGTTCGGGTTAGCGTTAGGGTTATGGTTCGGGTTAGGGTTCGGGTTAGGGTTAGGGTTAGGGTTAGGGTTAGGTTTAGGGTTCGGGTTCGGGTTAGGGTTAGGGTTAGGGTTAGGGTTAGGGTTCGGGTTAGGGTTAGTGTTAGGGTTCGAGTTAGGGTTAGGGTTCGGGTTAGGGTTAGGTGTTAGGGTTAGGGTTAGGGTTAGGGTTATGTTTCGGGTTAGGGTTAGGGTTAGGGTTAGGGTTAGGGTTAGGGTTAGGTTTCGGGTTCGGGTTAGGGTTAGGGTTAGGGTTAGGGTTCGGGTTAGGGTTAGGGTTATGGTTTGTGTTCGGGTTCGGGGTAGGGTTAGGTTTCGGGTTCGGGTTAGGGTTAGGGTTAGGGTTAGGGTTCGGGTTAGTGTTAGGGTTAGTGTTAGGGTTAGGGTTTAGTGATAGGGTTAGGGTTCGGGTTCGGGTTAGGGTTAGGGTTAGGGTTAGGGGTTAGGGTTAGGGTTCGTGTTAGGGTTAGGGTTAGGGTTAGTGTTAGGGTTCGGGTTAGGGTTAGGTTTAGGGTTAGGGTTCGGGTTAGGCTTAGGGTTAGGGTTAGTGTTAGGGTTCGGGTTAGGGTTAGGGTTAGGGTTCGGGTTAGGATTAGGTTTAGGGTTAGGGTCCGGGTTAGGGTTAGGGTTAGGATTAGGTTAGGGTTCGGGTTAGGGTTAGGGTTCGGGTTAGGGTTCAGGTTAGGGTTAGGGTTAGGTTTCGGTTTCGGGTTAGGTTTAGGGTTTGGGTTAGGGTTAGGGTTAGGGTTCGGGGTAGGGTTAGGGTTCGGGTTAGGTTTAGGGTTAGGGTTCGGGTTAGGTTTAGGGTTAGGGTTAGTGTTAGTGTTCGTGTTAGTGTTCGGGTTAGGGGTCAGTTTACGGTTAGGGTTAGGGTTCGGGTTAGGGTTAGGGTTAGTGTTAGGGTTGGTTTTAGTGTTAGGGTTCGGTTTAGGGTTAGGGTTAGGGTTCGGGTTCGGGTTAGGGTTAGGGTTGGGGTTCGTGTTAGGTTTCGGGTTAGGGTTCTGGTTAGGGTTAGGGTTAGGGTTCGGGTTCGGGTTCGGGTTTAGGGTTAGGGTTAGGGTTCGGGTTAGGGTTAGGATTCGGGAAAGGGGTTAGTGTTCGGGTCGGGTTAGGGTTAGGGTTAGGGTTCCGGTTAGGGTTAGGGTTAGGGTTCGGGTTAGGGTTAGGTTTAGTGTTAGGGTTCGGGTTAGGGTTCGGGTTAGGGTTAGGGTTAGGTTTCGGGTTAGGGTTAGGGTTAGGGTTCGGGTTAGGGTTCGGGTTAGGGTTAGGTTTAGGTTTCGGGTTAGGTTTAGGGGTAGGTTTCGGGTTAGGGTTCGGGTTAGGGTTCGGGATAGGGTTAGGGTTAGGGTTAGTGTTAGGGTTTGGGTTAGGGTTAGGGATTGGGTTAGGGTTAGGGTTAGGGTTAGGGTTCGGGTTAGGGTTAGGGTTAGGGTTAGGGTTCGGGTTAGGGTTCGGGTTAGAGTTAGGTTCGGGTTAGGGTTTGGGTTAGGTTTAGGGTTAGGGTTAGGGTCCGGGTTAGGGTTAGGTTTAGGGTTAGGGTTAGGGTTAGGGTTCGGGTTAGGGTTAGGGTTAGGGTTCGGGTTCGGGTTCGGGTTAGGGTAAGGGTTCGGGTTTGGGTTAGGGTTAATGTTCGGGTTCGGGTTAGGGATCGGGTTCTGGTTAGGGTTAGGGGTTAGTATTCGGTTTAGGGTTAGGGTTAGGGTTTCAGTTAGGGTTGGGGTTAGGGTTAGGTTTAGGGTTAGGGTTCGGTTTACGGTTAGGGTTAGGGTTAGGGTTAGGGTTCGGGTTCGGGATAGGGTTACGGTTCGGGTTCGGGTTAGGGTTAGGGTTAGGGTTCGGTTAGGTTTCGGGTTAGGGTTCGGGTTAGGGTTAGGGTTAGGGTTAGGGATCGGGTTAGGGTTAGGGTTCGGTTTAGGGTTAGGGTTAGGTTTCGGGTTAGGGTTCGGGTTCGGGTTAGGGTTAGGGTAAGGGTTCGGTTTCGGGTTAGGGTTAGGGTTAGGGTTCGGGTTAGGGTTCGGGTTAGGGTTCGGGTTAGGGTTCGCGTTAGTTTTAGGGTTAGGGTTAGGATTAGGTTTAGGGTTAGGGTTCAGGTTAGGGTTAGGGTTAGGGTTAGGGTTCGGGTTAGGGTTAGGGTTAGTGTTCGAGTTAGGGTTAGGTTTCGGGTTAGGGTTAGAGTTTAGGGTTAGGGTTAGGGTTAGGGTTAGGGTTAGGTTTAGGGATAGGGTTCGGGTTAGGTTTAGGGTTAGGTTTAGGGTTAGGGATCGGGTTCGGGTTAGGGTTCGGGTTAGGGTTAGTTTTAGGGTTCGGGTTAGGGTTAGGGTTAGGGTTCGGGTTACGGTTAGGGTTCGGGTTAGGGTTCGTGTTATGGTTCGGGTTAGGGGTCGGGTTAGGGTTAGGGTTAGGGTTCGGGTTAGGGGTTGGGTTAGCGTTAGGGTTAGGGTTAGGGTTAGGGTTAGGGTTAGGGTTTAGGGTTAGGGTTAGGGTTAGGGGTTAGTGTTAGGGTTAGGGTTAGGGTTAGGGTTAGGGTTAGGGGTTAGGGTTAGGGTTAGGGTTAGGGTTAGGTTTAGGGTTAGGTTTAGGGTTAGGGTTAGGGTTACGGTTCGGGTTAGGGGTTAGGGTTAGGGTTAGGGTTAGGGTTCGGGTTATGGTTAGGGTTAGGGTTCGGGTTAGGGTTACGGTTCGGGTTAGGGTTAGGGTTCGGGTTAGGGGTTAGGGTTAGGGTTCGGGTTTGGGTTAGGGTTAGGGTTAGGGTTAGGTTTAGGGTTCGGGTTAGGGTTAGGTTTAGTTTGAGGGTTAGGGGTTAGTGTTAGTGTTAGTGTTAGGGTTAGGGTTAGGGTTAGGGTTCGAATTAGGGTTAGGTTAGGGTTCGAGTTAGTGTTAGGGTTCGGGTTATGGTTAGGGTTCGGGTTAGGGTTAGCGTTCGGGTTAGGGGTTAGGGTTAGGGTTCGGGTTCGGGTTAGGGTTATGGTTAGGGTTAGGGTTAGCGTTAGGGTTAGCGTTCGGGTTAGGGTTAGGGGTAGTTTTAGGGTTAGGGTTGGGGTTGGGGTTAGGGTTAGGGTTAGGGTTAGGGTTAGGTTTCGGGTTAGGGTTAGGGTTAGGGTTCGGTTTAGGTTTAGGGTTAGGGTGAAGGTTAGGGTTAGGGTTCGGGTTAGGGTTCGGGTTAGGGTTAGGGTTAGGTTTAGGGTTAGGTTTAGGGTTAGGGTTCGGGTTAGCGTTAGGGTTATGGTTCGGGTTAGGGTTCGGGTTAGGGTTAGGGTTAGGGTTAGGGTTAGGTTTAGGGTTCGGGTTCGGGTTAGGGTTAGGGTTAGGGTTAGGGTTAGGGTTCGGGTTAGGGTTAGTGTTAGGGTTCGAGTTAGGGTTAAGGTTCGGGTTAGGGTTAGGTGTTAGGGTTAGGGTTAGGGTTAGGGTTTTGTTTCGGGTTAGGGTTAGGGTTAGGGTTAGGGTTAGGGTTAGGGTTAGGTTTCGGGTTCGGGTTAGGGTTAGGGTTAGGGTTAGGGTTCGGGTTAGGGTTAGGGTTATGGTTTGTGTTCGGGTTCGGGGTAGGGTTAGGTTTCGGGTTCGGGTTAGGGTTAGGGTTAGGGTTAGGGTTAGGGTTCGGGTTAGTGTTAGGGTTAGTGTTAGGGTTAGGGTTTAGTGATAGGGTTAGGGTTCGGGTTCGGGTTAGGGTTAGGGTTAGGGTTAGGGGTTAGGGTTAGGGTTCGTGTTAGGGTTAGGGTTAGGGTTAGTGTTAGGGTTCGGGTTAGGGTTAGGTTTAGGGTTAGGGTTCGGGTTAGGCTTAGGGTTAGGGTTAGTGTTAGGGTTCGGGTTAGGGTTAGGGTTAGGGTTCGGGTTAGGATTATGTTTAGGGTTAGGGTCCGGGTTAGGGTTAGGGTTAGGATTAGGTTAGGGTTCGGGTTAGGGTTAGGGTTCGGGTTAGGGTTCAGGTTAGGGTTAGGGTTAGGTTTCGGTTTCGGGTTAGGTTTAGGGTTTGGGTTAGGGTTAGGGTTAGGGTTCGGGGTAGGGTTAGGGTTCGGGTTAGGTTTAGGGTTAGGGTTCGGGTTAGGTTTAGGGTTAGGGTTAGTGTTAGTGTTCGTGTTAGGGTTCGGGTTAGGGGTCAGTTTACGATTAGGGTTAGGGTTCGGGTTAGGGTTAGGGTTAGTGTTAGGGTTGGTTTTAGTGTTAGGGTTCGGTTTAGGGTTAGGGTTAGGGTTCGGGTTCGGGTTAGGGTTAGGGTTGGGGTTCGTGTTAGGTTTCGGGTTAGGGTTCTGGTTAGGGTTAGGGTTAGGGTTCGGGTTCGGGTTCGGGTTTAGGGTTAGGGTTAGGGTTCGGGTTAGGGTTAGGATTCGGGAAAGGGGTTAGTGTTCGGGTCGGGTTAGGGTTAGGGTTAGGGTTCCGGTTAGGGTTAGGGTTAGGGTTCGGGTTAGGGTTAGGTTTAGTGTTAGGGTTCGGGTTAGGGTTCGGGTTAGGGTTAGGGTTAGGTTTCGGGTTAGGGTTAGGGTTAGGGTTCGGGTTAGGGTTCGGGTTAGGGTTAGGTTTAGGTTTCGGGTTAGGTTTAGGGGTAGGTTTCGGGTTAGGGTTCGGGTTAGGGTTCGGGATAGGGTTAGGGTTAGGGTTAGTGTTAGGGTTTGGGTTAGGGTTAGGGATTGGGTTAGGGTTAGGGTTAGGGTTAGGGTTCGGGTTAGGGTTCGGGTTAGAGTTAGGTTCGGGTTAGGGTTTGGGTTAGGTTTAGGGTTAGGGTTAGGGTCCGGGTTAGGGTTAGGTTTAGGGTTAGGGTTAGGGTTAGGGTTCGGGTTAGGGTTAGGGTTAGGGTTCGGGTTCGGGTTCGGGTTAGGGTAAGGGTTCGGGTTTGGGTTAGGGTTAATGTTCGGGTTCGGGTTAGGGTTCGGGTTCTGGTTAGGGTTAGGGGTTAGTGTTCGGTTTAGGGTTAGGGTTAGGGTTTCAGTTAGGGTTGGGGTTAGGGTTAGGTTTAGGGTTAGGGTTCGGTTTACGGTTAGGGTTAGGGTTAGGGTTAGGGTTCGGGTTCGGGATAGGGTTACGGTTCGGGTTCGGGTTAGGGTTAGGGTTAGGGTTCGGTTAGGTTTCGGGTTAGGGTTCGGGTTAGGGTTAGGGTTAGGGTTAGGGATCGGGTTAGGGTTAGGGTTCGGTTTAGGGTTAGGGTTAGGTTTCGGGTTAGGGTTCGGGTTCGGGTTAGGGTTAGGGTAAGGGTTCGGTTTCGGGTTAGGGTTAGGGTTAGGGTTCGGGTTAGGGTTCGGGTTAGGGTTCGGGTTAGGGTTCGCGTTAGTTTTAGGGTTAGGGTTAGGATTAGGTTTAGGGTTAGGGTTCAGGTTAGGGTTAGGGTTAGGGTTAGGGTTCGGGTTAGGGTTAGGGTTAGTGTTCGAGTTAGGGTTAGGTTTCGGGTTAGGGTTAGGGTTTAGGGTTAGGGTTAGGGTTAGGGTTAGGGTTAGGTTTAGGGATAGGGTTCGGGTTAGGTTTAGGGTTAGGTTTAGGGTTAGGGATCGGGTTCGGGTTAGGGTTCGGGTTAGGGTTAGTTTTAGGGTTCGGGTTAGGGTTAGGGTTAGGGTTCGGGTTACGGTTAGGGTTCGGGTTAGGGTTCGTGTTATGGTTCGGGTTAGGGGTCGGGTTAGGGTTAGGGTTAGGGTTCGGGTTAGGGGTTGGGTTAGCGTTAGGGTTAGGGTTAGGGTTAGGGTTAGGGTTAGGGTTTAGGGTTAGGGTTAGGGTTAGGGGTTAGTGTTAGTGTTAGGGTTAGGGTTAGGGTTAGGGTTAGGGGTTAGGGTTAGGGTTAGGGTTAGGGTTAGGGTTAGGGTTAGGTTTAGGGTTAGGGTTAGGGTTACGGTTCGGGTTAGGGGTTAGTGTTAGGGTTAGGGTTAGGGTTAGGGTTAGGGTTAGGGGTTAGGGTTAGGGTTAGGGTTAGTGTTAGGGTTAGGTTTAGGGGTTAGGGTTAGGGTTAGGGTTAGGGTTAGGGTTAGGGTTACCGTTCGGGTTAGGGTTAGGGTTAGGGTTAGGGTTAGGTTTAGGGTTAGTGTTAGGTTTAGGGTTAGGGTTCGGGTTAGGGTTAGGGTTAGGGTTCGTATTCGGGTTAGGGTTAGGGTTAGGGTTAGGGTTCGGATTAGGGTTAGGGGTAGGGTTCGGGTTAGGGTTCGGGTTCGGGTTAGGGTTAGGGATAGGGTTAGGTTTAGGGTTCGGGTTAGGGTTACGTTTAGGGTTAGGTTTAGGGGTTAGGGTTAGTGTTACCATTCGGGTTAGGTTTAGGGTTAGGGTTAGGCTAAGGGTTCGGGTTAGGGTTAGGGTTAGGGTTCGGGTTAGGGTTAGGGTTAGGGTTAGGGTTAGGCTTAGGGTTACGGTTCGGGTTAGGGTTAGGTTTATTGTTAGGGTTCGGGTTAGGGTTAGGGTTAGGGTTTAGGTTAGTGTTCGGGTTAGTGTTAGGTTAGGGTTCGGGTTAGGGTTAGGGTTAGGATTAGGGTTAGGTTACAGGTTAGGGTTAGGTTTAGGGTAAGGGTTAGGGTACGGGTTAGGGTTAGGGTTAGGGTTAGTGTTAGTGTTAATGTACGCGTTAGGTTTATGTTTAGGGTTAGGCTTAGGGTTAGGGGTTAGGGGTTAGGGTTAGGGTTAGGGTTAGGGTTAGGGTACGGATTAGGGTTAGGGTTAGGATTAGGGTTAGGGTACAGGTTAGGGTTAGGTTTAGGGTAAGGGTTATGGTACGGGTTAGGGTTAGGGTTAGGGTTAGGGTACGGGTTAGGGTACGGTTTAGGTTTAGTGTTAGGGTTAGGTATGGGTTAGGGTACGTGTTAGGGTTAGGGTACCGGTTAGGGTTAGGGTACGGATTAGGGTTAGGGTTAGGGTACGGGTTAGGGTTAGGGTTAGGGTTTAGGGTTAGGATTAGGGTAAGGGTTAGGGTTAGGGTACGGGTTAGGGTTAGGGTATGGGTTAGTGTTAGGGTTAGGGTTAGGGTTAGGGTTAAGGTTAGCGTACGGGTTAGGGTTAGGGTTAGGTTTAGGGTTAGGGTTAGGGTTACGGTAACAGTTAGGGTTAGGTTACGGGTTAGGGTTAGGGTTAGGGTTAGGGTTAGGGTTAGGAAAGGGTTAGGGTTAGGGTTAGGGTTAGGGTTAGTGTACGTGTTAAGGGTAGGGTTAGGGTACGGGTTAGGGTTAGGGTTAGTGTTAGGGTTAGGGTTAGGGTACGGGTTAGGGTTAGGGTTAGGGTACCGGTTAGGGTACGGTTTAGGGTTAGGTTTAGGGTACGGGTTAGGGTAAGGGTTAGGGTTAGGCTTAGGGTTAGGGTTAGGGTACGGGTTAGGGTTAGGGTACGGGCTAGGGTTAGGTTTAGGGTACGGGTTAGGGTTAGGGTTAGGGTTAGGGTTAGGTTACGGGTTAGGTTTAGGGTTAGGGTTAGTGTTAGTGTTAGCGTACGTGTTAGGGTTACGGTTAGGGTTAGCGTTATGGTTAGGGTATGGGTTAGGGTTAGGGTACGGGTTAGGGTTAGGGTTAGGGTACGGGTTAGGTTTAGGGTTAGGGTACGTGTTAGGGTTAGGTTTATGGTTAGGGTTAGGGTACGGGTTAGGTTTAGGGCTAGGGTTAGGTTTAGGGTTAGGTTTAGCAACGAGTTAGGGTTAGTGTTAGGGTTAGGGTTAGGGTACGGGTTAGGGTTAGGGTTAGGGTTAGGGTACGGGTTAGGGTTAGGGTAGGGTTAGGGTTAGGGTTAGGGTTAGGGTACGAGTTAGGGTTAGGTTTAGGGTTAGGGGTTAGTGGTCAGTGTTAGGGTTAGTGTTAGGGTTAGGGTACGGGTTAGGGTGCGGGTTAGGGTTAGGGTACGGGTTAGTGTTAGGGTTAGGGTTAGTGTTAGGGTACGGGTTAGGGTACGGGTTAGGGTTAGGGTACGGGTTAGGGTACGGGTTAGGGTTAGGGTACGGGTTAGGGTTAGGGTTAGGGTTAGGTTTAGGAAAGGGTTATGGTTAGGGTTAGGGTACGGGTTAGGGTTAGGGTTAGGGTTAGGGTTAGGGTACGATTTAGGGTTAAGGTACGGGTTAGGGTTAGGGTACGTGCTAGGGTACGGTTTAGGGTTAGGGTTAAGGTACTGGTTACGGTTAGGCTTGGGTTAAGGTTAGGGTTAGGGTTAGGGTAAGGGTTACGGTTAGGGTACGGGTTAGGGTACGGGTTAGGGTTAGGTTTAGGGTTAGGGTTAGGGTATGGTTTAGGGTTAGGGTACGGGTTAGGGTTTGGTTTAGGGTACTGGTTAGGGTTAGGGTTTGGGTACGGGTTAGGGTTAGGGTTAGGGTTAGGGTACGGGTTAGGGTTAGGGTTAGGTTTAGGGTACAGGTTAGGGTTAGGTTTAGGGGTGAGGGTTAGGGTAAGTGTTAGGGTTAGGGTTAGGGTAAGGTTTAGGTTTAGGCTACGGGTTAGGGTTAGGGTTAGGGTTAGTGTTAGTGTTAAACTACGGGTTAGGGTTAGGGATAAGGTTGTGGTTAGGGTTAGGGGTTAGGTGTTAGGGTTAGGGTTAGGGTTACGGTACGGGTTAGTGTACGAGTTAGGATTAGGGTACGGGTTAGGGTAAGGGTTAGGGTTAGGGTTAGGATTAGGTTTAGGGTACGGGTTAGGGTTAGGTGTAGGGTAAAGGTTAGGGTACTGTTTAGGGTTAGGGTTAGGGTTAGGGTTAGGGTTAGGGTTAGGTTTAGGGTACGGGTTAGGGTTAGGTTTAGGGTTAGGGTTAGGTTTAGGGTACGTGTTAGGGTACGTGTTAGGGGTAGGGTACCGGTTAGGGTTAGGATTCGGGTTATGGTTAGGGTTAGGGTACGGGTTAGGGTTAGGGTTAGGGGTTAGGTTTAGGGTTAGGGTACGGGTTAGGGTTAGGGAACGGGTTAGGGTTAGGGTTAGGTTTAGGGTTAGGGTTAGTGTTAGGAAAGAGTTAGGGTCAGGGTTAGGGTTAGGGTTACGGTACGGGTTAAGGTTAGGGTTAGGGTACGGGTTAGGGTTAGGGTTAGTGTTAGGGTTAGGGTTAGGGTACGGGTTAGGTTTAGGGTTAGGGTACGGGTTAGGGTTAGGGTTAGGGGTTAGGGTTAGGATTAGGATTAGGGTGAGGGTTAGGGTACGGGTTAGGGTTAGGGTTAGGTTTAGGGTTTGGGTACGGGTGAGGGTTAGGGTTAGTGTTAGTGTTAGGGTTCGGTTTAGGGTTAGGTTTAGGGTTAGGTTTAGGGTACGGGTTAGGGTTAGGGTTAGGGTTAGTGTGAGGGTTAGGGTTAGGGTACGGGTTAGGGTTAGGTTATGGGTTAGGGTTAGGTTTAGGTTACGGGTTAGGGTTAGGGTTAGGGTTAGGATTAGGGTACGGGTTAGGGTTAGGGTTAGGGCTAGTGTTAGGGTTAGCGTACGGGTTAGGGTTAGGTTTAGGGTAAGGGTTAGGGTACGGGTTAGGGTTAAGTTTAGGTTAAGGATAAGGGTACGGGTTAGGGTTAGGGTTAGGGTTAGGGTTAGTGTTAGGGTACGGGTTAGGGTTAGGGTACAGTTTAGGGTTAGGGTTAGGGTTAGGATTAGGTTTAGGGTACGGTTTAGGGTTAGGGTACGGTTTAGGGTTAGGGTTAGGGTACGGGTTAGGGTTAGGGTTAGGGGTTAGGGTTAGGATTAGGGTTAGGGTTAGGGTTAGGGTACGGGTTAGGGTTAGGGTACGGGTTAGGGTTAGTGTTAGGGTTAGGGTTAGGGTTAGCGTACGGGTTAGGGTTAGGGTTAGGTTTAGGGTACTGGTTAGGGTTAGGGTTAGGGTACGGGTTAGGGTTAGTGTTAGGGGTTAGGGTTAGGATTAGGGTTAGGTTTAGGTTTAGGGTGCGGGTTACGGGTAGGGTTAGGGTTAGGGTTAGGGTACGGGGTTAGGGTTAGGGTTAGGGTTAGGGTTAGGTTTAGGGTACGGGTTAGGGTTAGGGTTAGGGTTAGGTTTAGTGTACGGGTTAGGGTTAGAGTACGGGTTAGGGTTAGGTTTAGGGTACGGTTTAGGGTTAGGGTTAGTGTTAGGGTTAGGGTTAGGGTTAGGGTTAGCTTTAGGGTTAGGGTACGGGTAAGGGTTAGGGTTAGTGTTAGGGTTAGCATACGGGTTAGGGAAGGTTTAGGGTAAGGGTTAGGGTAGGGGTGAGGGTTACGGTTAGGGTTAGGGTTAGGTTTAGGGTACAGGTTAGGGTTAGGGTTAGTGTTAGGGTACGGGTTAAGGTACGTGTTAGGGTTAGGGTACCGGTTAGGGTTAGGGTACGGGTTAGGGTTAGGGCTAGGGGTTAGGGTTAGTGTTAGGGTTAGGGTACGGGTTAGGGTTAGGGTACAGGTTAGGTTTAGGTTTAGGTTTAGGGTACGGGTTAGGGTTAGGGTACGGATTAGGGTTAGGGTTAGGGTACGGGTTAGGGGTTAGGGTTAGGATTAGGGTTAGGGTTAGGGTTAGGGTACGGGTTATGGTTAGGGTACGGGTTAGGGTTAGGTTTAGGGTTAGGGTTAGCGTACATGTTAGGGTTAGGGTTAGGTTTTGGGTTAGGTTTAGGGTTAGGGTACGGGTTAGGGTTAGGGTACGGGTTAGGGTTAGGGTTAGGGTTAGGGTTAGGGTTAGGAAAGGGTTAGGGTTAGGGTTAGGGTTAGGGTGCGGGTTAAGGGTAGGGTTAGGGTACGGGTTAGGGTTAGGGTTAGTGTTAGGGTACGGGTTAGGTTACGGGTTAGGTTACGGGTTAGGGTACGGGTTAGGGTTATGGTTAGGGTACAGGTTAAGGTTAGGGTTAGGGTGAGGGTTAGGGTACGGTTTAGGGTTAGGTTTAGGGTCAGGGTTAGGGTAGGGGTTAGGGTTAGGGTAAGGGTTAGGTTTAGGTTTAGAGTACGGGTTAGGGTTAGGGTTAGGGTTAGGGTTAGGGTACAGGTTAGGGTTAGGGTTAGGATTAGGGTTAGGGTACAGGTTAGGGTTAGGTTTAGGGTAAGGGTTATGGTACGGGTTAGGGTTAGGGTTAGGGTTAGGGTACGGATTAGGGTACGGTTTAGGTTTAGTGTTAGGGTTAGGTATGGGTTAGGGTACGTGTTAGGGTTAGGGTACCGGTTAGGGATAGGGTACGGTTTAGGGTTAGGGTTAGGGTTAGGATTAGGTTTAGGGTACGGGTTAGGGTTAGGGTACGGATTAGGGTTAGGGTTAGGGTACGGGTTAGGGTTAGGGTTTAGGGTTAGGATTAGGGTAAGGGTTAGGGTTAGGGTACGGGTTAGGGTTAGGGTATGGGTTAGTGTTAGGGTTAGGGTTAGGGTTAGGGTTAGCGTACGGGTTAGGGTTAGATTTAGGTTTAGGGATAGGTTTAGGGTTAGGGTACCGGTTAGGGTTAGGGTACGCGTTAGGGTTAGGGTACGGGTTAGGGTTAGGGTTAGGGTACGGGTTAAGAATAGGGTTAGGGTACTGGTTAGGGTTCGGGTTAGTGTTAGGGTACGGGTTAGGATACGGTTTAGGGTACGGGTTAGGGTTAAGGTTAGGGTACGGGTTAGGTTTACGGTTAGGGTTAGGTTTAGGGTATTGTTTAGCGTTAGGTTTAGGGTTAGGGTTAGTGTTAGGGTACGGGTTAGGTTTAGGGTAAGGGTTAGGGTTAGGTTTAGAGTACGGGTTAGGGTTAGGGTTAGGGTTAGGGTGCGGGTTAAGGGTAGGGTTAGGGTACGGGTTAGGGTTAGGGTTAGTGTTAGGGTACGGGTTAGGTTACGGGTTAGGTTACGGGTTAGGGTACGGGTTAGGGTTAAGGTTAGGGTACAGGTTAGGGTTAGGGTTAGGGTGAGGGTTAGTGTACGGTTTAGGGTTAGGTTTAGGGTCAGGGTTAGGGTAGGGGTTAGGGTTAGGGTAAGGGTTAGGTTTAGGTTTAGAGTACGGGTTAGGGTTAGGGTTAGGGTTAGGGTTAGGGTACGGGTTAGGGTTAGGGTTAGGATTAGGGTTATGGTACAGGTTAGGGTTAGGTTTAGGGTAAGGGTTATGGTACGGGTTAGGGTTAGGGTTAGGGTTAGGGTACGGATTAGGGTACGGTTTAGGTTTAGTGTTAGGGTTAGGTATGGGTTAGGGTACGTGTTAGGGTTAGGGTACCGGTTAGGGATAGGGTACGGTTTAGGGTTAGGGTTAGGGTTAGGATTAGGTTTAGGGTACGGGATAGGGTTAGTGTACGGATTAGGGTTAGGGTTAGGGTACGGTTTAGGGTAAGGGTTAGGGTTTAGGGTTAGGATTAGGGTAAGGGTTAGGGTTAGGGTACGGGTTAGGGTTAGGGTATGGGTTAGTGTTAGGGTTAGGGTTAGGGTTAGGGTTAGCGTACGGGTTAGGGTTAGATTTAGGTTTAGGGATAGGTTTAGGGTTAGGGTACGGGTTAGGGTTAGGGTACGGGTTAGGGTTAGGGTACGGGTTAGGGTTAGGGTTAGTGTACGGGTTAAGAATAGGGTTAGGGTACTGGTTAGGGTTCGGGTTAGTGTTAGGGTACGGGTTAGGATACGGTTTAGGGTACGGGTTATGGTTAAGGTTAGGGTACGGGTTAGGTTTACGGTTAGGGTTAGGGTTAGGGTATTGTTTAGCGTTAGGTTTAGGGTTAGGGTTAGTGTTAGGGTACGGGTTAGGTTTAGGGTAAGGGTTAGGTTTAGGTTTAGAGTACGGGTTAGGGTTAGGGTTAGGGTTAGGGTTAGGGTACGGTTTAGGGTTAGGGTACGAGTTAGGGTTAGGGTTAGGGTACGGGTTTGGGTTTGGGTTAGGGTTAGGGTTAGGGTTAGGGTACGGGTTAGGGTTAGGGTTAGGGTTAGTGTTAGGGTTAGCGTACGGGTTAGGGTTAGGGTTAGGGTTAGGGTTAGGTTTAGGGTACGGGTTAGGGTTAGGGTTAGGGTTAGGGTTAGGAAGGGTTAGGGTTAAGGTTATGGTTTAGGGTTAGGGTACGGGTTAGGGTTAGGGTTAGGGTAAGGGTTTGGGTTAAGGTACGGGTTAGGGTTAGGGTACGTGTTAGGGTACGGGTTAGGGTTAGGGTTAGGGTACGGGTTAGTTTTAGGGTTAGTGTACGGGTTAGGGTTAGGGTTAGGGTACGGGTTAGGGTTAGGGTACGGGTTAGGGTTAGGGTTAGGGTATGGGTTTGGGTTAAGGTATGGGTTAGGGTTAGGGTACGTGTTAGGGTACGGGTTAGGGTTAGGGTACGGGTTAGGTTTAGGGTTAGGGTACGGGTTAGGGTTAGTGTTAGGGTTAGGGTTAGGTTTAGGATACAGGTTAGGGTTAGGGTTAGGTTTAGGGTTAGTGTTAGCAAAGGGTTAGGGGTAGGGTTAGGTTTAGGGTTACGGTTAGGGTACGGGTTACGGTAGGGTACGGGTTAGGGTAAGGGTTAGGGTTAGGGTTAGGGTTAGGGTTAGGAAAGGGTTAGGGTTAGGGTTAGGGTTAGGGTTAGGGTACGGGTTAGGGTTAGGGTTTGGGTTAGGGTTAGGTTTAGGTTTAGGGTACGGGTTAGGGTACGGGTTAGGGTTAGGGTTTAGGGGTTAGGGTTAGGGTTAGGGTTAGGGTGAGGGTTAGGGTACGGTTTAGGGTACGGGTTAGGGTTATGGTTAGGGGTTAGGGTTAGGGTTACGGTTAGGGTTAGGGTTAGGGTACGGGTTAGGGTTAGGGTTAGGGTTAGGGTTAGGGTACGGGTGAGGGTTAGGGTTAGTGTTAGGGTTAGGGTGCGGGTTAGGGTTAGGGTTAGGGTTAGGGTTAAGTTTAGGATACGGGTTAGGGTTAGGGTTAGTGTTAGGGTGAGGATTAGGGTTAGGGTACGGGTTAGGGTTAGGGTATGGGTTAGGGTTAGGTTTAGGTTACGGGTTAGGGTTAGGGTTAGGGTTAGGGTTAGGGTACGGGTTAGGGTTAGGTTTAGGGTTAGTGTTAGGGTTAGCGTATGGGTTAGGGTTAGGTTTAGGGTAAGGGTTAGGGTACGGGTTAGGGTTAAGTTTAGGTTAAGGATAAGGGTACGGGTTAGGGTTAGGGTTAGGGTTAGGGTTAGGGTTAGTGTTTGGTTTAGGGTTAGGGTTAGGGTTAGGGTACGGGTTAGGGTTAGGGTACGGGTTAGGGTACGGGTTAGGGTTAGGGTTAGGGTTAGGATTAGGTTTAGGGAACGGGTTAGGTTTAGGGTACGGGTTAGGGTACGGGTTAGTGTTAGGGTTAGGGTTAGGGTTAGGTTTAGGGTACGCATTAGGGTTAGGGTTAGGGTTAGGTTATGGTACGGGTTAGGGTTAGGTTTACGGTTAGGTTTAGGGTACGGATTAGGGTTAGGTTTAGGTTTAGGGTACGGGTTAGTGTTAGGGTTAGGGTTAGGGTTAGGTTTAGGGTACGCGTTAGGGTTAGGGTTAGGGTACGGGTTAGGGTTAGGGTACGGGTTAGGGTTAGGTTTAGGGTACGGGTTAGGGTTAGGGTTAGGGTTAGTGTTAAGGTTAGGGTTACGGTTAGGGTACGGGTTAGGTTTAGGGTTAGTGTTAGGGTTAGCGTACGGGTTAGGGTTAGGTTTAGTGTAAGTTTTAGGGTGCGGGTTAGGGTTAGGGTTAGGGTTAGGTTTATGGTACAGGTTAGGGTTAGGGTTAGGGTTAGGGTACGGGTTAGGGTACGTGTTAGGGTTAGGGTACCGGTTAGGGTTAGGGTACGGGTTAGTGTTAGGGTTAGCGTACGGGTTAGGGTTAGGGTTTGGTTTAGGGTTAGGGTTAGGGTTAGGGTACGGGTTAGGGTTAGGGTACGGGTTAGGGTACGGGTTAGGGTTAGGGTTAGGATTAGGAAAGGGTTAGGGTTAGGGTTAGGGTTAGGCTACGGCTTAAGGGTAGGGTTAGGGTACGGGTTAGGGTTAGGGTTAGTGTTAGGGTACGGGTTAGGGTACGGGTTAGGTTACGGGTTAGGGTACGGGTTAGGGTTAAGTTTAGGGTATGGGTTAGGGTTATAGTTAGGGTTAGGTTTAGGGTACGGTTTAGGGTTAGGTTTAGGGTTAGGTTTAGGGTTAGGGTACAGGTTAGGTTAGGGTAAAGGTTAGAGTTAGGTTTAGAGTACGGTTTAGGGTTAGGGTTAGTGTTAGGGTTAGGGTACGGGTTAGGGTACGAGTTAGTTTTAGGGTTAGGATTAGGGTACGGGTTAGGGAAAGTGTTAGTGTTAGAGTTAGGATTATGGTTAGGGTACGGGTTAGGGTTAGGTTTAGGGTGAGGGTTAGGGTACGGGTTAGGGTTAGGGTTAGGGTTAGGGTTAGGTTTAGGGTACGGGTTAGGGTTAGGGTTAGGGTACGGGTTAGGGTACGTTTTAGGGTTAGGGTACCGGTTAGGGTTAGGGTTAGGGTTAGGGTACGGGTTAGGGTTAGGGTTAGTTTTAGGGTTAGGGTATGGGTTAGGGTTAGGTTTAGGGTTAGGGTTAGCGTTAGGGTACGGGTTGGGGTTAGGGTTAGGGTTAGGGTACGGGTTAGGGTTAGGGTTAGTGTTAGGGTTAGGGTTAAGGTATAGGTTAGGGTTAGGGTTAGGGTACGGGTTAGGGTTAGGGTTAGAGTTAGGGTTAGGGTTAGGGTTAGGGTACGGGTTAGGGTTAGGGTTAGTGTTAGGGTTAGCGTAGGGGATAGGGTTAGGTTTAGTGTAAGGGTTAGGGTACGGGTTAGGGTTAGGGTTAGGGTTAGGGTACGGGTTAGGGTTAGGGTTAGGATTAGGGTTAGGTTTAGGGTACGGGTTAGGGTACGGTTTAGGTTTAGGGTACGGTTTAGGGTACGGGTTAGGGTACGGGTTTGGGTTAGGGTTAGGTTTAGGGTTAGGGTACGGGTTAGGGTTAGGGTTAGGGGTTAGGGTTAGGTTTAGGGTTAGGGTTAGGTTTAGGGTACGGGTTAGGGTACGGGTTAGGGTTAGGGTACGGGTTAATGTTAAGGTTAGGGTTAGGGTTAGGGTACGGGTTAGGGTTTGGGTTAGGGTTAGGGTTAGGGTACGGGTTAGGTTTAGGTTTAGGGTACGGGTTAGGGTTAGGGTTAGGGGTTAGGGTTAGGTTTAGGGTTAGGGTTAGGGTTAGGGTACGGGTTAGGGTACGGGTTAGTGTTAGGGTACGCGTTAGTGTTAAGGTTAGGGTTAGGGTTAGGTTACGGGTTAGGGTTAGGGTTAGGGTTAGGGTACGGGTTAGGGTTAGGGTACGGGTTAGGTTTAGGGTTAGGGTTAGGTTTAGGAAAGGGTTAGGGTTAGGGTTAGGGTACGGGTTAGGGTTAGGTTTAGGGTTAGTGTTAGGGTACGGTTTAGGGTTAAGGTACGGGTTAGGGTTAGGGTACGTGTTAGGGTACGGGTTAGGGTTAGGGTTAGGGTACGGGGTAGGGTTAGGGTTAGGGTTAGGGTTAGGGTTAGGGTACGGGTTAGGGTACGGGTTAGGGTACGGGTTAGGGTTAGGGTTAGGGTACGGGTTAGGGTTAGGTTTAGGGTTAGTGTTAGGGTACGGTTTAGGGTTAAGGTACGGGTTAGGGTTAGGGTACGTGTTAGGGTACGGGTTAGGGTTAGGGTTAGGGTACGGGTTAGGTTTAGGGTAGGGTTAGGGTTAGGGTTAGGGTTAGGGTACGGGTTAGGGTACGGGTTAGGCTACGGGTTAGGGTTAAGGTTAGGGTACGGGTTAGGGTTAGGGAACGGGTTAGGGTTAGGGTTAGGGTACTGGTTAGGGTTAGGTTTAGGGTACGGGTTAGGGTTAGGTTAGGGTTAGGTTACGGGTAAGGTTTAGGGTTAGGTTTAGGGTACAAGTTAGGGTTAGGTTTAGGGATTAGGGTTAGGTTAAGGGTCAGGGTTATGGTTAGGGTAAGGTTTAGGTTTATGGTACGGGTTAGGGTTAGGGTTAGGTTTAGTGTTAGTGTTAATGTACGGGTTAGGTTTAGGGTTAGGGTTAGGGTTAGGGTTAGGGTTAGCGTTAGGGTTAGGTTACGGGTTAGGGTACGGTTTAGGGTTAGGGTTAGGGATAGGGTTAGGGTACGGGTTAGGGTTAGGGATAGGGTTAGGTTTAGGGTACGGATTAGGGTAAGGGTTAGGGTTAGGCTTAGGGTTAGGGTTAGGGTACGGGTTAGGGTTAGGGTACGGGCTAAGGTTAGGTTTAGGGTACGGGTTAGGGTACGGGTTAGGGTTAGTGTTAGGGTTAGGGTTAGGTTACGGGTTAGGTTTAGGGTTAGGGTTAGTGTTAGTGTTAGCGTACGGGTTAGGGTTACTGTTAGGGTTAGGGTTAGGGTTAGGGTACGGGTTAGCGTTAGGGTACGGGTTAGTGTTAGTGTTAGGGTTAGGTTTAGGGTTAGAAAAGGGTTCGGGTTAGGGTGAGGTTTAGGGTACGGGTTAGGGTATGGTTTAGGGTTAGAGTTAGGGTTAGGGTTAGGGTACGGGTTAGGGTTAGGGTTAGGGTACGGGTTAGGTTTAGGGTTAGGGTACGGGTTAAGGTTAGGGTTATGGTTAGGGTTAGGGTACGGGTTAGGGTTAGGGCTAGGGTTAGGGTTAGGGTTAGGTTTAGCAACGAGTTATGGTTAGTGTTAGGGTTAGGGTTAGGGTACGGGTTAGGGTTAGGGTTAGGGTACGGGTTAGGGTTAGGGTTAGGGTTAGGGTTAGGGTACGGGTTAGGGTTAGGTTTAGGGTTGGGGGTTAGTGGTCAGGGTTAGGGTTAGTGTTAGGGTTAGGGTACGGGTTAAGGTGCGGGTTAGGGTTAGGGTTAGGGATAGGGTTAGGGTACGGGTTAGGGTACGGGTTAGGGTTAGGGTACCGGTTAGGGTTAGGTTTAGGGTTAGGTTTAGGAAAGGGTTAGGGTTAGGGTTAGGGTACGGGTTAGGGTTAGGTTTAGGGTTAGGGTTAGGGTACGGGTTAGGGTTAAGGTACGGGTTAGGGTTAGGGTACGTGCTAGGGTACGGTTTAGGGTTAGGGTTAGAGTCGGGTTACGGTTAGGCTTGGGTTAGGGTTAGGGTTAGGGTTAGGGTACGGGTTAGGGTTAGGGTTGGGTTAGGGTTAGGGTTAGGGTTAGGGTACGGGTTAGGGTTAGGGTACGGGTTAGGGTACTGGTTAGGGTACGGGTTAGGGTTAGGGTACGGGTTAAGGTTAGGGAACGGGTTAGGGTTAGGGTTAGTGTACTAGTTAGGGTTAGGGTTAGGGTACGGTTTACGGTTAGGGTTAGGGTTAAGGTACGGGTTAGGTTTAGGGTTAGGTTTAGGGTACGAGTTAGAGTTAGGGTTAGGGATTAGGGTTAGGTTAAGGGTTAGGGTTAGGGTTAGGGTAAGGTTTAGGTTTAGGGTACGGGTTAGAGTTAGGGTTAGGGTTAGTGTTAGTGTTAATGTACAGGTTAGGTTTAGGGTTAGGGTTAGGGTTAGGGTTAAGGGTTAGTGGTTAGGGTTAGGGTTAGGATTAGGGTTAGGGTACGGGTTAGGGTTAGGGTTAGGATTAGGGTTAGGGTACAGGTTAGGGTTAGGTTTAGGGTAAGGGTTAGGGTACGGGTTAGGGTTAGGTTTAGGGTTAGAGTTAGGGTTAGGGTTAGGGTACGGGTTAGGGTACGGGTTACGTTTAGTGTTAGGGTTAGGGTATGGGTTAGGGTACGTGTTAGGGTTAGGGTTAGGGTACGGGTTAGGTTTAGGGTTAGGGGTTAGGGTTAGGATTAGGGTAAGGGTTAGGGTTAGGGTACGGGTTAGGGTTAGGTTATGGGTTAGTGTTAGGGTTAGGGTTCGGGTTAGGGTTAGCGTACGGGTTAGGGTTAGGGTTAGGTTTAGGGTTAGGGTTAGGGTTACGGTAATGGTTAGTGTTAGGGTACGGGTTAGGGTTAGGGTTAGGGTTAGGGTTAGGAAAGGGTTAGGGTTAGGGTTAGGGTTAGGGTTAGGGTACGTGTTAAGGGTAGGGTAAGGGTACGGGTTAGGGTTAGGGTTAGTGTTAGGGTTAGGGTTAGGGTACGGGTTAGGGTTAGGGTTTGGGTACCAGTTAGGGTACGGGTTAAGGTTAAGGTTAGGGTTAGGGTTAGGTTACGGGTTAGGGTACGGGTTAGGGTTAGGGTTAGGGTTAGGGTACGGGTTAGGGTTAGAGATAGGGTTAGGTTTAGGGTACGGGTTAGGGTAAGAGTTAGGGTTAGGCTTAGGGTTAGGGTTAGGGTACGGGTTAGGGTTAGGGTACGGGCTAGGGTTAGGTTTAGGGTACGGGTTAGGGTACGGGTTAGGGTTAGGGTTAGGGTTAGGGTTAGGTTACGGGTTAGGTTTAGGGATAGGGTTAGTGTTAGTGTTAGCGTACGGGTTAGGGTTACGGTTAGGGTTAGGGTGAGGGTTAGGGTACGGGTTAGGGTTAGGGTGAGGGTTAGGGTACGGGTTAGTGTTAGGGTTAGGGTTAGGGTTAGGTTTAGGGTACGGGTTAGGTTTAGGGTTAGGGTTAGGGTTAGGTTTAGGGTACGGGTTAGTGTTAGGGTTAGGGTTAGGGTTAGGGTACGGATTAGGGTTAGGGTACGGGTTAGGGTTAGGGTTAGGGTACGGGTTAGGGTACGGGTTAGGTTTAGGGTTAGGGTAAGGGTACGGGGTAGGGTTAGGGTTAGGGTTAGTGTTAGTGTTAATGTACGGGTTAGGATTAGGGTTAGGGTTAGGGTTAGGGTTAGGGGTTAGGGGTTAGGGTTAGGGTTAGGTTTAGGGTTAGGGTACGGGTTAGGGTTAGGGTTAGGATTAGGGTTAGGTTACAGGTTAGGGTTAGGTTTAGGGTAAGGGTTAGGGTACGGGTTATGGTTAGGGTTAGGGTTAGTGTTAGTGTTAATGTACGCGTTAGGTTTAGGGTTAGGGTTAGGCTTAGGGTTAGGGGTTAGGGGTTAGGGTTAGGGTTAGGATTAGGGTTAGGGTACGGATTAGGGTTAGGGTTAGGATTAGGGTTAGGGTACAGGTTAGGGTTAGGTTTAGGGTAAGGGTTATGGTACGGGTTATGGTTAGGGTTAGGGTTAGGGTACGGGTTAGGGTACGGTTTAGGTTTAGTGTTAGGGTTAGGGTATGGGTTAGCGTACGTGTTAGGGTTAGGGTACCGGTTAGGGATAGGGTACGGTTTAGGGTTAGGGTTAGGGTTAGGATTAGGTTTAGGGTACGGGTTAGGGTTAGGGTACGGATTAGGGTTAGGGTTAGGGTACGGGTTAGGGTTAGGGTTAGGGGTTAGGGTTAGGATTAGGGTAAGGGTTAGGGTTAGGGTACGGGTTAGGGTTAGGGTATGGGTTAGTGTTAGGGTTAGGGTTAGGGTTAGGGTTAGGGTTAGCGTACGGGTTAGGGTTAGGTTTAGGTTTAGGGTTAGGGTTAGGGTTACGGTAACAGTTAGGGTTAGGGTACGGGTTAGGGTTAGGGTTAGGGTTAGGGTTAGGAAAGGGTTAGGGTTAGGGTTAGGGTTAGGGTTAGGGTACGTGTTAAGGGTAGGGTTAGGGTACGGGTTAGGGTTAGGGTTAGTGTTAGGGTTAGGGTTAGGGTACGGGTTAGGGTTAGGGTTAGGGTACCGGTTAGGGTACGGTTTAGGGTTAGGGTTAGGGTTAGGATTAGGTTACGGGTTAGGGTACGGGTTAGGGTTAGGTTTAGGGTTAGGGTTAGGGTTAGGGTACGGGTTAGGGTTACAGATAGGGTTAGGTTTAGGGTACGGGTTAGGGTAAGGGTTAGGGTTAGGCTTAGGTTTAGGGTTAGGGTACGGGTTAGGGTTAGGGTACGGGCTAGGGTTAGGTTTAGGGTACGGGTTAGGGTACAGGTTAGGGTTAGGGTTAGGGTTAGGGTTAGGTTACGGGTTAGGTTTAGGGTTAGGGTTAGTATTAGTGTTAGCGTACGGGTTAGGGTTACGGTTAGGGTTAGCGTTATGGTTAGGGTACGGGTTAGTGTTAGGGTACGGGATAGGGTTAGGGTTAGGGTACGGGTTAGGTTTAGGGTTAGGGTACGTGTTAGGGTTAGGGTTATGTTTAGGGTTAGGGTACGGGTTAGGGTTAGGGCTAGGGTTAGGTTTAGGGTTAGGTTTAGCAACGAGTTAGGGTTAGTGTTAGGGTTAGGGTTGGCATACGGGTTAGGGTTAGTGTTAGGGTACGGGTTAGGTTTAGGGTTAGGGTTAGGGTTAGGGTTAGGGTACGAGTTAGGTTTAGGGTTAGGGTTAGGGGTTAGTGGTCAGTGTTAGGGTTAGTGTTAGGGTTAGTGTACGGGTTAGGGTGCGGGTTAGGGTTAGGGTACGGGTTAGTGTTAGGGTTAGGGTTAATGTTATGGTACGGGTTAGGGTTAGGGTTAGGGTTAGGGTACGGGTTAGGGTACGGGTTAGGGTTAGGGTACGGGTTAGGGTTAGGGTTAGGGTTAGGGTTAGGGTTAGGTTTAGGAAAGGGTTATGGTTAGGGTTAGGGTACGGTTTAGGGTTAGGGTTAGGGTTAGGGTTAGGTTACGGTTTAGGTTTAAGGTACGGGTTAGGGTTAGGGTACGTGCTAGGGTACGGTTTAGGGTTAGGGTTAAGGTACTGGTTACGGTTAGGCTTGGGTTAGGGTTAGGGTTAGGGTTAGGGTACGGGTTAGGGTTAGGTTTAGGGTTAGGGTTAGGGTATGGTTTAGGGTTAGGGTACGGGTTAGGGTTTGGTTTAGGGTACTGGTTAGGGTTAGGGTTTGGGTACGGGTTAGGGTTAGGGTTAGGGTTAGGGTTAGGGTACGGGTTAGGGTTAGGGTTAGGTTTAGGGCACAGGTTAGGGTTAGGTTTAGGGGTGAGGGTTAGGGTAAGGGTTAGGGTTAGGGTTAGGGTAAGGTTTAGGTTTAGGCTACGGTTTAGGGTTAGGGTTAGGGTTAGTGTTAGTGTTAAACTGCGGGTTAGGGTTAGGGATAAGGTTAGGGTTAGGGTTAGGGGTTAGGTGTTAGGGTTAGGGTTAGGGTTAGGGTTAGGGTACGGGTTAGTGTACGAGTTAGGATTAGGGTACGGGTTAGGGTTAGGTTTAGGGTTAGGGTTTAGGGGTTAGGGTTAGGGTTAGGGTTAGGGTGAGGGTTAGGGTACGGTTTAGGGTACGGTTTAGGGTTAGTGTTAGGGGTTAGGGTTAGGGTTACGGTTAGGGTTAGGGTTAGGGTACGGGTTAGGGTTAGGGTTAGGGTTAGGGTTAGGGTTACGGTACGGGTGAGGGTTAGGGTTAGTGTTAGTGTTAGGGTGCGGGTTAGGGTTAGGGTTAGGGTTAGGGTTAGGGTTAGGGTACGGGTTAGGGTTAGGTTTAGGGTTAGTGTTAGGGTTAGCGTATGGGTTAGGGTTAGGTTTAGGGTAAGGGTTAGGGTACGGGTTAGGGTTAAGTTTAGGTTAAGGATAAGGGTACGGGTTAGGGTTAGGGTTAGGGTTAGGGTTAGGGTTAGTGTTTGGTTTAGGGTTAGGGTTAGGTTTAGGGTACGGGTTAGGGTTAGGGTACGGGTTAGGGTACGGGTTAGGTTTAGGGTTAAGGTTAGGATTAGGTTTAGGGTACGGGTTAGGTTTAGGGTACGGGTTAGGGTACGGGTTAGTGTTAGGGTTAGGGTTAGGGTTAGGTTTAGGGTACGCATTAGGGTTAGGGTTAGGGTTAGGTTATGGCACTGGTTAGGGTTAGGTTTACGGTTAGGTTTAGGGTACGGATTAGGGTTAGGTTTAGGGTTAGGGTACGGGTTAGTGTTAGGGTTAGGGTTAGGGTTAGGTTTAGGGTACGCGTTAGGGTTAGGGTTAGGGTACGGGTTAGGGTTAGGGTACGGGTTAGGGTTAGGTTTAGGGTACGGGTTAGGGTTAGGGTTAGGGTTAGTGTTAAGGTTAGGGTTACGGTTAGGGTACGGGTTAGGTATAGGGTAGTGTTAGGGTTAGCGTACGGGTTAGGGTTAGGTTTAGTGTAAGTTTTAGGGTGCGGGATAGGGTTAGGGTTAGGGTTAGGTTTATGGTACAGGTTAGGGTTAGGGTTAGGGTTAGGGTTAGGGTTAGGGTACGGGTTAGGGTACGTGTTAGGGTTAGGGTACCGGTTAGGGTTAGGGTACGGGTTAGTGTTAGGGTTAGCGTACGGGTTAGGGTTAGCGTTTGGTTTAGGGTTAGGGTTAGGGTAAGGGTACGGGTTAGGGTTAGGGTACGGGTTAGGGTACGGGTTAGGGTTAGGGTTAGGGTTAGGAAAGGGTTAGGGTTATGGTTAGGGTTAGGCTACGGGTTAAGGGTAGGGTTAGGGTACGGGTTAGGGTTAGGGTTAGTGTTAGGGTACGGGTTAGGGTACGGGTTAGGTTACGGGTTAGGGTACGGGTTAGGGTTAAGTTTAGGGTATGGGTTATTGTTACAGTTAGGGTTAGGTTTAGGGTACGGTTTAGGGTTAGGTTTAGGGTTAGGTTTAGGGTTAGGGTACGGGTTAGGTTAGGGTAAAGGTTAGGGTTAGGTTTAGAGTACGGTTTAGGGTTAGGGTTAGTGTTAGGGTTAGGGTACGGGTTAGGGTACGAGTTAGTTTTAGGGTTAGGGTTAGGGTACGGGTTAGGGAAAGTGTTAGTGTTAGAGTTAGGATTATGGTTAGGGTACGGGTTAGGGTTAGGTTTAGGGTGAGGGTTAGGGTACGGGTTAGGGTTAGGGTTAGGGTTACGGTTAGGTTTAGGGTACGGGTTAGGGTTAGGGTTAGGGTACGGGTTAGGGTACGTTTTAGGGTTAGGGTACCGGTTAGGGTTAGGGTTAGGGTTAGGGTTAGGGTACAGGTTAGGGTTAGGTTTAGGGTTAGGGTTAGCGTTAGGCTACGGGTTGGGGTTAGGGTTAGGGTTAGGGTACGGGTTAGGGTTAGGGTTAGTGTTAGGGTTAGGGTTAAGGTATAGGTTAGGGTTAGGGTTAGGGTACGGGTTAGGGTTAGGGTTAGTGTTAGGGTTAGGGTTAGGGTTAGGGTACGGGTTAGGGTTAGGGTTAGTGTTAGGGTTAGCGCATGGGATAGGGTTAGGTTTAGTGTAAGGGTTAGGGTACGGGTTAGGGTTAGGGTTAGGGTTAGTGTACGGGTTAGGGTTAGGGTTAGGATTAGGGTTAGGGTTAGGGTACGGGTTAGGGTACGGTTTAGGTTTAGGGTACGGTTTAGGGTACGGGTTAGGGTACGGGTTTGGGTTAGGGTTAGGGTTAGGGTTAGGGTACGGTTTAGGGTTAGGGTTAGGGGTTAGGTTTAGGTTTAGGGTTAGGGTTAGGTTTAGGGTACGGGTTAGGGTACGGGTTAGGGTTAGGGTACGGGTTAATGTTAAGTTTAGGGTTAGGGTTAGGGTACGGGTTAGGGTTTGGGTTAGGGTTAGGGTTAGGGTACGGGTTAGGTTTAGGTTTAGGGTACGGGTTAGGGTTAGGGTTAGGGGTTAGGGTTAGGTTTAGGGTTAGGGTTAGGGTTAGGGTACGGGTTAGGGTACGGGTTAGGGTTAGGGTACGCGTTAGTGTTAAGGTTAGGGTTAGGGTTAGGGTACGGGTTAGGGTTAGGGTTAGGGTTAGGGTACGGGTTAGGGTACGGGTTAGGGTTAGGGTACGGGTTAGGGTTAGGGTTAGGGTTAGGGTTAGGTTTAGGAAAGGGTTAGGGTTAGGGTTAGGGTACGGGTTAGGGTTAGGTTTAGGGTTAGTGTTAGGGTTCGGTTTAGGGTTAAGGTACGGGTTAGGGTTAGGGTACGTGTTAGGGTACGGGTTAGGGTTAGGGTTAGGGTACGGGTTAGGGTTAGGGTTAGGGTTAGGGTTAGGGTACGGGTTAGGGTACGGGTTAGGGTACGGGTTAGGGTTAGGGTTAGGGTACGGGTTAGGGTTAGGTTTAGGGTTAGTGTTAGGGTACGGTTTAGGGTTAAGGTACGGGTTAGGGTTAGGGTACGTGTTAGGGTACGGGTTAGGGTTAGGGTTAGGGTACGGGTTAGGTTTAGGGTAGGGTTAGGGTTAGGGTTAGGGTTACGGTACGGGTTAGGGTACGGGTTAGGCTACGGGTTAGGGTTAGGGTTAGGGTACGGGTTAGGGTTAGGGAACGGGTTAGGGTTAGGGTTAGGGTA
>JAVLSZ010000330.1:87500-92500 GCA_032313775.1 Urocyon cinereoargenteus
GGGTTAGGGTTAGGGTTAGTGTTAGGGTTAGGGTTAGGGTACGGGTTAGGGTTAGGGTTTGGGTACCGGTTAGGGTACGGGTTAAGGTTAAGGTTAGGGTTAGGGTTAGGTTACGGGTTAGGGTACGGTTTAGGGTTAGGGTTAGGGTTAGGGTACGGGTTAGGGTTAGAGATAGGGTTAGGTTTAGGGTACGGGTTAGGGTAAGAGTTAGGGTTAGGCTTAGGGTTAGGGTTAGGGTACGGGTTAGGGTTAGGGTACGGGCTAGGGTTAGGTTTAGGGTACGGGTTAGGGTACGGGTTAGGGTTAGGGTTAGGGTTAGGGTTAGGTTACGGGTTAGGTTTAGGGTTAGGGTTAGTGTTAGTGTTAGCGTACGGGTTAGGGTTACGGTTAGGGTTAGGGTGAGGGTTAGGGTACGGGTTAGGGTTAGGGTGAGGGTTAGGGTACGGGTTAGTGTTAGGGTTAGGGTTAGGGTTAGGTTTAGGGTACGGGTTAGGTTTAGGGTTAGGGTTAGGGTTAGGTTTAGGGTACGGGTTAGGGTTAGGGTTAGGGTTAGGGTTAGGGTACGGATTAGGGTTAGGGTACGGGTTAGGGTTAGGGTTAGGGTACGGGTTAGGGTACGGGTTAGGTTTAGGGTTAGGGTAAGGGTACGGGGTAGGGTTAGGGTTAGGGTTAGTGTTAGTGTTAATGTACGGGTTAGGATTAGGGTTAGGGTTAGGGTTAGGGTTAGGGGTTAGGGGTTAGGGTTAGGGTTAGGTTTAGGGTTAGGGTTCGGGTTAGGGTTAGGGTTAGGATTAGGGTTAGGTTACAGGTTAGGGTTAGGTTTAGGGTAAGGGTTAGGGTACGGGTTAGGGTTAGGGTTAGGGTTAGTGTTAGTGTTAATGTACGCGTTAGGTTTAGGGTTAGGGTTAGGCTTAGGGTTAGGGGTTAGGGGTTAGGGTTAGGGTTAGGATTAGGGTTAGGGTACGGATTAGGGTTAGGGTTAGGATTAGGGTTAGGGTACAGGTTAGGGTTAGGTTTAGTGTAAGGGTTATGGTACTGGTTATGGTTAGGGTTAGGGTTAGGGTACGGGTTAGGGTACGGTTTAGGTTTAGTGTTAGGGTTAGGGTATGGGTTAGGGTACGTGTTAGGGTTAGGGTACCGGTTAGGGATAGGGTACGGTTTAGGGTTAGGGTTAGGGTTAGGATTAGGTTTAGGGTACGGGTTAGGGTTAGGGTACGGATTAGGGTTAGGGTTAGGGTACGGGTTAGGGTTAGGGTTAGGGGTTAGGGTTAGGATTAGGGTAAGGGTTAGGGTTAGGGTACGGGTTAGGGTTAGTGTATGGGTTAGTGTTAGGGTTAGGGTTAGGGTTAGGGTTAGCGTACGTGTTAAGGGTAGGGTTAGGGTACGGGTTAGGGTTAGGGTTAGTGTTAGGGTTAGGGTTAGGGTACGGGTTAGGGTTAGGGTTAGGGTACCGGTTAGGGTACGGTTTAGGGTTAGGGTTAGGGTTAGGGTTAGGGTTAGGTTACGGGTTAGGGTACGGGTTAGGGTTAGGTTTAGGGTTAGGGTTAGGGTTAGGGTACGGGTTAGGGTTACAGATAGGGTTAGGTTTAGGGTACGGGTTAGGGTAAGGGTTAGGGTTAGGCTTAGGTTTAGGGTTAGGGTACGGGTTAGGGTTAGGGTACGGGCTAGGGTTAGGTTTAGGGTACGGGTTAGGGTACGGGTTAGGGTTAGGGTTAGGGTTAGGGTTAGGGTTAGGTTACGGGTTAGGTTTAGGGTTAGGGTTAGTGTTAGTGTTAGCGTACGGGTTAGGGTTACGGTTAGGGTTAGCGTTATGGTTAGGGTACGGGTTAGTGTTAGGGTACGGGATAGGGTTAGGGTTAGGGTACGGGTTAGGTTTAGGTTTAGGGTACGTGTTAGGGTTAGGGTTATGTTTAGGGTTAGGGTACGGGTTAGGGTTAGGGCTAGGGTTAGGTTTAGGGTTAGGTTTAGCAACGAGTTAGGGTTAGTGTTAGGGTTAGGGTTGGCGTACGGGTTAGGGTTAGTGTTAGGGTACGGGTTAGGGTTAGGGTTAGGGTTAGGGTTAGGGTTAGGGTTAGGGTACGAGTTAGGGTTAGGGTTAGGGTTAGGGGTTAGTGGTCAGTGTTAGGGTTAGTGTTAGGGTTAGTGTACGGGTTAGGGTGCGGGTTAGGGTTAGGGTACGGGTTAGTGTTAGGGTTAGGGTTAATGTTATGGTACGGGTTAGGGTTAGGGTTAGGGTTAGGGTACGGGTTAGGGTACGGGTTAGGGTTAGGGTACGGGTTAGGGTTAGGGTTAGGGTTAGGGTTAGGGTTAGGTTTAGGAAAGGGTTATGGTTAGGGTTAGGGTACGGGTTAGGGTTAGGGTACGGGTTAGGGTTAGGGTTAGGGGTTAGGGTTAGGATTAGGGTAAGGGTTAGGGTTAGGGTACGGGTTAGGGTTAGTGTATGGGTTAGTGTTAGGGTTAGGGTTAGGGTTAGGGTTAGCGTACGGGTTAGGGTTCGGGTTAGGTTTAGGGTTAGGGTTAGGGTTACGGTAACAGTTAGGGTTAGGGTACGGTTTAGGGTTAGGTTTAGGGTTAGGGTTAGGAAAGGGTTAGGGTTAGGGTTAGGGTTAGGGTTAGGGTTAGGGTACGTGTTAAGGGTAGGGTTAGGGTACGGGTTAGGGTTAGGGTTAGTGTTAGGGTTAGGGTTAGGGTACGGGTTAGGGTTAGGGTTAGGGTACCGGTTAGGGTACGGTTTAGGGTTAGGGTTAGGGTTAGGGTTAGGGTTAGGTTACGGGTTAGGGTACGGGTTAGGGTTAGGTTTAGGGTTAGGGTTAGGGTTAGGGTACGGGTTAGGGTTACAGATAGGGTTAGGTTTAGGGTACGGGTTAGGGTAAGGGTTAGGGTTAGGCTTAGGTTTAGGGTTAGGGTACGGGTTAGGGTTAGGGTACGGGCTAGGGTTAGGTTTAGGGTACGGGTTAGGGTACGGGTTAGGGTTAGGGTTAGGGTTAGGGTTAGGTTACGGGTTAGGTTTAGGGTTAGGGTTAGTGTTAGTGTTAGCGTACGGGTTAGGGTTACGGTTAGGGTTAGCGTTATGGTTAGGGTACGGGTTAGTGTTAGGGTACGGGATAGGGTTAGGGTTAGGGTACGGGTTAGGTTTAGGTTTAGGGTACGTGTTAGGGTTAGGGTTATGTTTAGGGTTAGGGTACGGGTTAGGGTTAGGGCTAGGGTTAGGTTTAGGGTTAGGTTTAGCAACGAGTTAGGGTTAGTGTTAGGGTTAGGGTTGGCGTACGGGTTAGGGTTAGTGTTAGGGTACGGGTTAGGGTTAGGGTTAGGGTTAGGGTTAGGGTTAGGGTTAGGGTACGAGTTAGGGTTAGGGTTAGGGTTAGGGGTTAGTGGTCAGTGTTAGGGTTAGTGTTAGGGTTAGTGTACGGGTTAGGGTGCGGGTTAGGGTTAGGGTACGGGTTAGTGTTAGGGTTAGGGTTAATGTTATGGTACGGGTTAGGGTTAGGGTTAGGGTTAGGGTACGGGTTAGGGTACGGGTTAGGGTTAGGGTACGGGTTAGGGTTAGGGTTAGGGTTAGGGTTAGGGTTAGGTTTAGGAAAGGGTTATGGTTAGGGTTAGGGTACGGGTTAGGGTTAGGGGTAGGGTTAGGGTTAGGGTACGGTTTAGGGTTAAGGTACGGGTTAGGGTTAGGGTACGTGCTAGGGTACGGTTTAGGGTTAGGGTTAAGGTACTGGTTACGGTTAGGCTTGGGTTAGGGTTAGGGTTAGGGTTAGGGTACGGGTTAGGGTTAGGATTAGGGTTAGGGTTAGGGTATGGTTTAGGGTTAGGGTACGGGTTAGGGTTTGGTTTAGGGTACTGGTTAGGGTTAGGGTTTGGGTACGGGTTAGGGTTAGGGTTAGGGTTAGGGTTAGGGTACGGGTTAGGTTTAGGGTTAGGTTTAGGGCACAGGTTAGGGTTAGGTTTAGGGGTGAGGGTTAGGGTAAGGGTTAGGGTTAGGGTTAGGGTAAGGTTTAGGTTTAGGCTACGGGTTAGGGTTAGGGTTAGGGTTAGTGTTAGTGTTAAACTGCGGGTTAGGGTTAGGGATAAGGTTAGGGTTAGGTTTAGGGGTTAGGTGTTAGGGTTAGGGTTAGGGTTAGGGTTAGGGTACGGGTTAGTGTACGAGTTAGGATTAGGGTACGGGTTAGGGTTAGGGTTAGTGTTAGGGTTTAGGGGTTAGGGTTAGGGTTAGGGTTAGGGTGAGGGTTAGGGTACGGTTTAGGGTACGGTTTAGGGTTTGTGTTAGGGGTTAGGGTTAGGGTTACGGTTAGGGTTAGGGTTAGGGTACGGGTTAGGGTTAGGGTTAGGGTTAGGGTTAGGGTTAGGGTACGGGTGAGGGTTAGGGTTAGTGTTAGGGTTAGGGTGCGGGTTAGGGTTAGGGTTAGGGTTAGGGTTAGGTTTAGGGTACGGGTTAGGGTACGGGTTAGGGTTAGGGTGAGGGTTAGGGTTAGGGTACGGGTTAGGGTTAGGGTATGGGTTAGGGTTAGGTTTAGGTTACGGGTTAGGGTTAGGGTTAGGGTTAGGGTACGGGTTAGGGTTAGGTTTAGGGTTAGTGTTAGGGTTAGCGTATGGGTTAGGGTTAGGTTTAGGGTAAGGGTTAGGGTACGGGTTAGGGTTAAGTTTAGGTTAAGGATAAGGGTACGGGTTAGGGTTAGGGTTAGGGTTAGGGTTAGGGTTAGGGTTAGGGTTAGGGTACGGGTTAGGGTACGGGTTAGGGTTAGGGTTAGGGTTAGGATTAGGTTTAGGGTACGGGTTAGGTTTAGGGTACGGGTTAGGGTTAGGGTTAGGGTACGGGTTAGTGTTAAGGTTAGGGTTAGGGTTAGGTTTAGGGTACTCGTTAGGGTTAGGGTTAGGGTTAGGTTATGGTACGGGTTAGGGTTAGGTTTACGGTTAGGTTTAGGGTACGGATTAGGGTTAGGTTTAGGGTTAGGGTACGTGTTAGTGTTAGGGTTAGGGTTAGGTTTAGGGTACGCGTTAGGGTT